>CM022299.1:676392375-676868206 GCA_011799875.1 Thinopyrum elongatum | reverse complement strand
GTCAATCATGGAAATCACTCCAGGACCCAAAACAGTGAGTAATAGTCTACGAAACGGGCCAAAATCGGCAAAAACTGCGAGTGTTGATGACTGACACGTAAGCGCACCTTGGGCTTCAACAACTATGAAAATCACTTCGGGACCCCAAAACGGTGAGTAATAGACCACAAAACGGGTCAAAATTGACCAAAACTGTGAGTGTTGACGACGGACACGTAAACGCACCTCGGGGATCGTCAATCGTGCAAATCCCTCATGGACCCCAAAATGGTTAGTAATAGTCCATGAAAGAGCCCAGAATCGGAAAAACTAGGATTATTGATGAACAACACATAAACGCGTCTCGCGGTTCTTCAATCATGGAAATCGCTCCGGTACCCAAGACAGTGGGCAATAGTCCATGAAACGGGCTAGAATCGGCCAAAAGTGCGAGTGTTGATGACCGACACGTAAACGCACCCCGAGGTTTGTCAATCGTGGAAATCACTCCGGGACCCCAAAACTGAGTAACAGTCCAAGAAACGGGACAGAATCGGCCCAAACTGCGATTATTGATGACCGACACGTAAGCGCACCTTAGGGTTCAACAACCATGGAAATCGCTTTGGGACCCCAAAACGGTGAGTAATAGTCCACGAAACGGGCCAGAATCAGCCAAAATTGCGAGTGTTGATGACGGACACGTAAACGCACCCCGGGGATCGTCAATCGTGGAAATAGCTCTGGGACCCCAAAACAGTAAGTAATAGTCCATGAAAGAGCCCAGAATCGAACAAAACTAGGAGTGTTGATGACCGACACGGAAACGCTCCCCAGGGATCGTCAATCATGGAAATAGCTCTAGGACCCCAAAACGGTGAGTAATAGTGCACGAAACGGACCAGAATTGGCCAAATTTGTGAGTGTTGACAACCGACACGTAATCGCACCCTGGGGTTCGTCAATTGTGGAAATCACTCCGGGACCCAAAACCGAGTAATAGTCCAAGAAACGGGCCAGAAACGGCCCAAACTGCGAGTATTCATGACCGACACGTTAGCGCGGCATGGGGTTCAACAACCATTGAAATTGCTCTAGGACTCCAAAACGGTGAGTAATAGTCCATGAAACGGGCCAGAATCGGACAAACCTGCGAGTGTTGATGACCGACACATAAGCGCACCTTGGGGTTCAACAACCGTGGAAATCGCTTCGGCCAAATTGTGAGTAATAGATCACGAAACGGGTCAGAATCGGCCAAAACCGTGAGTGTTGATCACCGACACGTAAATGCACACCAGGGTTCGTCAATCGTGGAAATCACTCCAGGACCCCAAAACAGTGAGTGTTGATGGCCGACACGTAAGCGCACCTTCGGCTTTAACAACTATGGAAATCGCTTCGGGACCCCAAAACGATGAGTAATAGTCCACAAAACATGTCAGAATAGGCCAAAATTGTGAGTGTTGACGACGGACACGTAAACGCACCCCGGGGATCGTCAATCATGGAAATCGCTCTGGGACCCCAAAACGGTGAGTAATAGTGCACGAAACGGACCAGAATCGATCAAATTGTGAGTATTGATGACCGACACGTAAACGCACCCCGGGGTTAGTCAATCATGGAAATCTCTTCGGGACCCCAAAACTGAGTAATAGTCCAAGAAACGGGCCTGAATCGGCCCAAACTGCGAGTCATGACGACCAACACGTAAGCACACCTTGGTGTTCGATAACCATGGATATCGCTTTGGGACCCCAAAATGGTGAGTAATAGTCCTTGAAAGAGCCCAGAATCGGACAAACATAGGATTATTGATGAACGATACATAAATGCACCCCAGGGTTCGTCAATCAAGGAAATCGCTTAGGGACCACAAATCAGTGACTAATAGTCCATGAAATGGGCCAGAATCGGCCAAAACTACGAGTGTTGATGACTGACACATAAACGCACCCCGGTGTTCATCAATCGTGGAAATCACTCCGGGACCCCAAAACTGAGTAATAGTCCAATAAACGGGTCAGAATCGGCCAGAACTGCGATTGTTGATGACCGACACGTAAGCGAACCTTGGGGTTCAACAACCATGGAAATCGCTTTGGGACCCCAAAACGGTGAGCAATAGTCCGCGAAACGGGCCAGAATCGGCCAAAATTGTGAGTGTTGTTGACGAACATAAAAATGCACCCCGGGGATCGTTAATCATACAAATCGCTCTGAGACCCTAAAACGGTGAGTAATAGACCATGAAAGAGCCCAGACGGAACAAAACAAGGATTGTTGATGAACGACACAAAAACGCAGCCCGGGGTTCGTCAATCGTGGAAATCGCCCCGGGACCCCAGAATCAGCCAAAATTGAGAGTGTTGACGACGGACACGTAA
Organism: Thinopyrum elongatum; assembly: GCA_011799875.1. Classification (NCBI taxonomy): domain Eukaryota; kingdom Viridiplantae; phylum Streptophyta; class Magnoliopsida; order Poales; family Poaceae; genus Thinopyrum; species Thinopyrum elongatum. The sequence continues at coordinate 676,865,837 of CM022299.1, read as the reverse complement.
ACGCACCCCGGGGATCGTCAATCGTGCAAATCAATCTGGGACCCCAAAATGGTGAGTAATAGTCTATGAAAGAGCCCAGAATCGGAAAAACTAGGATTATTGATGAACGACACATAAACGCGCCTCGGGGTTCTTCAATCATGGAAATCACTCCGGTACCCAAGACAGTGGGCAATAGTCCATGAAACGGGCCAGAATCGGCCAAAAGTGCGAGTGTTGATGACCAACACGTAAACGCACCCCGGAGATCGTCAATCGTGGAAATAGCTCTGGGACCCCAAAACGGTGAGTAATAGTCCATGAAAGAGCCCAGAATCGAACAAAGCTAGGAGTGTTGATGACCAACACGTAAACGCATCCCAGGGTTCGTCAATCATGGAAATCACTCCAGGACCCAAAACAGTGAGTAATAGTCTACGAAACGGGCCAAAATCGGCAAAAACTGCGAGTGTTGATGACTGACACGTAAGCGCACCTTGGGCTTCAACAACTATGAAAATCACTTCGGGACCCCAAAACGGTGAGTAATAGACCACAAAACGGGTCAAAATTGACCAAAACTGTGAGTGTTGACGACGGACACGTAAACGCACCTCGGGGATCGTCAATCGTGCAAATCCCTCTGGGACCCCAAAATGGTTAGTAATAGTCCATGAAAGAGCCCAGAATCGGAAAAACTAGGATTATTGATGAACGACACATAAACGCGTCTCGCGGTTCTTCAATCATGGAAATCGCTCCGGTACCCAAGACAGTGGGCAATAGTCCATGAAACGGGCTAGAATCGGCCAAAAGTGCGAGTGTTGATGACCGACACGTAAACGCACCCCGAGGTTTGTCAATCGTGGAAATCACTCCGGGACCCCAAAACTGAGTAACAGTCCAAGAAACGGGACAGAATCGGCCCAAACTGCGATTATTGATGACCGACACGTAAGCGCACCTTAGGGTTCAACAACCATGGAAATCGCTTTGGGACCCCAAAACGGTGAGTAATAGTCCACGAAACGGGCCAGAATCAGCCAAAATTGCGAGTGTTGATGACGGACACGTAAACGCACCCCGGGGATCGTCAATCGTGGAAATAGCTCTGGGACCCCAAAACAGTAAGTAATAGTCCATGAAAGAGCCCAGAATCGAACAAAACTAGGAGTGTTGATGACCGACACGGAAACGCTCCCCAGGGATCGTCAATCATGGAAATAGCTCTAGGACCCCAAAACGGTGATTAATAGTGCACGAAACGGACCAGAATTGGCCAAATTTGTGAGTGTTGATAACCGACACGTAATCGCACCCTGGGGTTCGTCAATTGTGGAAATCACTCCGGGACCCAAAACCGAGTAATAGTCCAAGAATCGGGCCAGAAACGGCCCAAACTGCGAGTATTCATGACCGACACGTTAGCGCAGCATGGGGTTCAACAACCATTGAAATTGCTCTAGGACTCCAAAACGGTGAGTAATAGTCCATGAAACGGGCCAGAATCGGACAAACCTGCGAGTGTTGATGACCGACACATAAGCGCACCTTGGGGTTCAACAACCGTGGAAATCGCTTCGGCCAAATTGTGAGTAATAGATCACGAAACGGGTCAGAATCGGCCAAAACCGTGAGTGTTGATCACCGACACGTAAACGCACCCCAGGGTTCGTCAATCGTGGAAATCACTCCAGGACCCCAAAACAGTGAGTGTTGATGGCCGACACGTAAGCGCACCTTCGGCTTTAACAACTATGGAAATCGCTTCGGGACCCCAAAACAGTGAGTAATAGTCCAGAAAACGGGTCAGAATTGGCCAAAACTGTGAGTGTTGACGACGGACACGTAAACGCACCCCGGGGATCGTCAATCATGGAAATCGCTCTGGGACCCCATAATGGTGAGTAATAGTGCACGAAACGGACCAGAATCGATCAAAATTGTGAGTGTTGATGACCGACACGTAAACGCACCCCGGGGTTAGTCAATCATGGAAATCACTTCGGGACCCCAAAACTGAGTAATGGTTCAAGAAACGGGCCTGAATCGGCCCAAACTGTGAGTCATGACGACCAACACGTAAGCACACCTTGGGGTTCGACAACCATGGATATCACTTTGGGACCCCAAAATGGTGAGTAATAGTCCATGAAAGAGCCCAGAATCGGACAGGGAAATCAAGGAAATTGGCACCCCGGGGATCGTCAAACGCACCCTGTGGTTCGTCAATCAAGGAAATCGCTCAGGGACCCCAAATCAGTGACTAATAATCCATGAAACGGGCCAGAATTGGCCAAAACTACAAGTGTTGATGATCGACACATAAACGCACCCCGGTGTTCGTCAATCGTGGAAATCACGCCGGGACCCCAAAACTAAGTAATAGTACAAGAAACAGGTCAGAATTGGCCAAAACTGCGATTGTCGATGACCGACACGTAAGCGCACCTTGAGGTTCATTAACCATGCAAATCGCTTTGGGACCCCAAAACGGTGAGCAATAGTCCATGAAACGGGCCAGAATCAGCCAAAATTGTGAGTGTTGACGACGAACAAGTAAACGCACCCCGGGGATCATTAATCGTAGAAATCGCTCTGGGACACTACAAAGGTGAGTAATAGACCATGAAAGAGCCCAGACGGACAAAACAAGGTTTGTTGATGAACGACACGAAAACGCACCCCAGGGCTCGTCAATCCTGGAAATCGCCCCGGTACCCCAAAAATCGACCAAAATTGAGAGTGTTGACGACGGACACGTAAACGCACCCCGAGGATCGTCAATCATGGAAATCGCTCTGGGACCCCAAAATGGTGAGTACTAGTCCATGAAAGAGCCCAGAATCAAAAAAACTAGGATTATTGATGAACGACACATAAACGCGCCTCGGGGTTCGTCAATCGTGGAAATCGCTCCGGGACCCAAGATAGTGAGTAATAGTCCATGAAACAGGCCAGAATCGGCCAAAAGTGCGAGTGTTGATTACCGACACGTAAACGCACCCCGAGGTTCGTCAAATACAAATACGTGCCTCGCTACCCCTACTTTGTCACTGGGTGAGGACACTTCAAGATTGAACCCAAAACTAAGCACTTCTTCCATTGCAAGAATTACCAATCTAGGTGGCCAAGCCAAACCAATAACTCGAAGAGACTTACAAAGATATGAAATCATGCATATAAGAATTTAGAGAAGATTCAAATAATATTCATAGATAATCTGATCATAAACCCACAATTCATCGGATCTCGACAAACACACTGCAAAAGAAGATTACATCTGATAGATCTCCAAGAACGTCGAGGAGAACATGGTATTGTGGATTGGAGAGAGAGAAAAAGCCATCTAGCTACTAGCTATGGACCCGTAGGTCTGAGGTAGACTACTCATGCTTCATCAGAGGGGCAATGGTGTTGATGTAGAAGCCCTCCGTGATCAAATCCCCCTCTGGCAGATTACCGCAAAAGGCCCCAAGATGGGATCTCACGGGAACAGAAGGTTGTGGTAGCTGAAAAATATTTTGGTGTGTCCCCCTGATGTTTTTAGGGTATAAGAGAATATATAGGCGAAGGTAGGGGGTCAGGGGGTCTTCCCGGCGGCCACAAGCCCTAGGGCATGCCCTGGCGGCTTGTGGTTGGCTGGCAGGTCTCCTACCCTCCTCTCCAGGTCTGGTACGTTTCTTTCGGTCCAAGAAAAATCACGGTGAAAGTTTTATTCTGTTTGGACTCCGTTTGATATTCCTTATCTGTAAAACTCAAAAACAGTGAAAAACAGAAACTAGCACTTGGCTCTAGGTTAATAGGTTAGTCCCCAAAATAATATAAAATAGCATATTAATGCATATAAAACTTCCAAAATAGATAATATAATAGCATGGAACAATAAAAAATTATAGATACATTGGAGACGTATCAAGCATCCCCAAGCTTAATTCCTGCTCGTCCTCGAGTAGGTAAATGACAAAAACAGAATTTTTGATGTGGAATGCTACCTATCATATTTATCCATGTAATATTCTTTATTGTGGCATGAATATTCAGATCCATAAGATTCAAAACAAAAGTTTAATGTTGACATAAAAACAATAATACTTCAAGCATACTAACAAAGCAATCATGTCTTCTCAAAATAACATGGCCAAAGAAAGCTATCCCTACAAAATCATATAGTCTGGCTATGCTCCATCTTCATCACACAAAGTATTAAATCATGCACAACCCCGGTTTTAGCCAAACAATTGTTTCATACTCTAGAATTTTCAAACTTTTTCAACTCTCACGCAATACATGAGCGTGAGCCATGGACATAGCACTATAGGTGGAATAGAATATGGTGGTAGTGGAGAAGACAAAGTAGGAAGATAGTCTCACACCAACTAGCCGTATCAACGGGCTATGGAGATGCCCATCAATAGATATTAATGTGAGTGAGTAGGGATTGCCATGCAACGGATGCACTAGAGCTATAAGTGTATGAAAGCTCAAAAAGAAACTAAGTGGGTGTGCATCCAACTCGCTTGCTCATGAAGACCTAGGGCAATTTGAGGAAGCCCATCATTGGAATATACAAGCCAAGTTCTATAATGAAAAATTCCCACTAGTATATGAAAGTGACAATATAGGAGACTCTCTATCATGAAGCTCACGGTGCTACTTTGAAGCACAAGTGTGGAAAAAGGATAGTAGCATTGCCCCTTCTCTCTTTTCTCTCATTTTTTTTATTTTTTTCTTTTTTTGGTGGGCATCTTTGGCCTCTTTTTTTTATTTGGGCTTCTCTGGCCTCTTTTATATTTTGTAAAGTCCGGAGACTCATCCCGACTTATGGGGGAATCATAGTTTCCATCATCCTTTCCTCACATGGGACAATGCTCTATAATGATGATCATCACACTTTTATTTACTTACAACTCGATACTGGAACAAGATATGACTCTATATGAATGCCTCCGGCGGTGTACCGGGATATGCAATGATCTAGCGTAAGCAATGAAAACATCATGCTAGCTATTTTACGATCATGCTAAGCAGTATGACAATGATGGTGCGTGTCATGATAAACGGAACGGTGGAAGTTGCATGGCAATATATCTCGGAATGGCTATGGAAATGCCATAATAGGTAGGTATGGTGGCTGTTTTGAGGAAGGTGGGTTTAATGCACCGGCGAAAGTTGCGCGGTAATAGAGAGGCTAGCAAAGGTGGAAGGGTGAGAGTGCGTATGATCCATGGACTCAACATTAGTGATAAAGAACTCACATACTTATTGCAAAAGTCTGTTAGTCATCAAAACAAAGTACTAGACGCATGCTCCTAGGGGAAGGGTTGGTAGGAGTTAACCATCGCACCATCCCGACCTCCACACAAATGAAGGCAATCAATAAATAAATCATGCTATGACTTCGTCACATAACGGTTCACCATACGTGCATGCTACGGGAATCACAAACTTTAACACAATTATTTCTATCAATCCACAATTACTCACTAGCATGTCTCTAATATTATCATCTTTATATCTCAAAACAATCATAAGGAATCAAACTTCTCATAGTATTCAATGCACTTTATATGAATTTTTTTATTATATCTCTCTTGGATGCCTATCATATTAGGACTAAATTCATAACCTAAACCAATTATCATGCTGTTAAGAGACTCTCAAAATAATATAAGTGAAGCAAGAGAGTTCAATAATTTCTATTAAATAAAGCCACCGCCGTGCTCTAAAAAGATATAAGTGAAGCACTAGAGCAATATTGCCTAGCTCAAAAGATATAAGTGAAGCACATAGAGTATTCTAATAAATTCACGATTCATGCGTGTCCCTCTCAAATAGTGTGTACCGCAAGGATGATTGTGGCAAACTAAAAAGCAAATACTCTTATCAAACAAGACGCTCAAAGGAAAACACATATCATGTGGTGAATAAAAATATAGCCCCAAGTAAATTTACCGATGGATTGAAGATGAAAGAGGGGATGCCTTCCAGGGCATCCCCAAGCTTAGGCTCTTGGTATCCTTGAATATTACCTTGGGGTGCCTTGGGCATCCCAAAACTTAGGCTCTTGCCACTCCTTATTCCATAGTCCATCAAATCTTTACCCAAAACTTGAAAACTTCACAACACAAAACTCAACAGAAACTCGTGAGATCGGTTAGTATAAGAAAATAAAATCACCACTTAAGGTACTGTTGTGAACTCATTTTTATTTATATTGGTGTAATATCTACTGTATTCCAACTTCTCCATTGTTCATACCCCCCGATACTACCCATAGATTCATCAAAATAACCAAACAACACAATGAAAACAGAATCTGTCTAAAACAGAACAGGCTGAGGCAATCTGTAAACTTGCATATGACTGTAACTCCAAATTTTTTGAAACATTAGGACATCCTGGGAAATTTGTATATAAATCATGTGTAAAAAATTCAGATCCAATTGATGCTTTTGTGAATTTATAAAATTCCTGGACTGAGCGCAAAAGTTTCTGTTTTTCAGCAGGATCAAATTAACTATCACCTTAGGTCATCCTAAAGGTCTTACTTGGCACAAACACTAATTAAAACACTAAAACACCATTACTACAGAGGTAATAATGTGTAATTTATTCAATAACAGAAACTAAAACTAAAAACACAAAAATAAAATTGGGTTGCCTCCCAACAAGCGCTATTGTTTAATGCCCCTAGCTAGGCATAACGCAATAGATCTAGGTATTATCATCTTTGGTATGCAATCCATAAGTAGCTCTCATAATAGATTCATAAGGTAATTTAATTTTCTTTCTTGGAAAGTGTTCCATGCCCTTCCTTAATGGAAATTGAAATCTAATGTTTCCTTCTTTCATATCAATAATTGCACCAATCGTTCTAAGGAAAGGTCTACCAAGAATAATGGGACATGTAGGATTGCAATCTATATCAAGAACAATGAAATCTATGGGCACATAATTCCTATTTGAAACAATAAGAACATCATTAATCCTTCCCATAGGTTTTTTAATAGTGGAATCCGCTAGATGCAAGTTTAAAGAGCAATCATCAAATTCATGGAAACCTAGCACATCACATAAAGTTTTCGGAATCGTGGAAATGCTAGCACCCAAATCACACAAAGCATGGCCCTCATAATCTTTAATTTTAATCTTAATAGTAGGTTCCCACTCATCATAAAGCTTTCTAGGTATAGAAACTTCCAATTCAAGTTTTTCTTCAAAAGATTTCATCATAGCATCAACGATATGTTTAGTAAAAGCTTTATTTTGATTATAAGCATGAGGAGAATTCAACATGGATTGCAACTAGGAAATACAATCTGTCAAAGAACAATTATCATAATTAAAGTCCTTGAAATCCAAAGGAGTGGGTTCATTGCTACTTAAAGTTTTGACCTCTTCAATCCCACTTTTATCAATTTTAGCATTAAGATCTATAAACTCCGAATCATTGGGACGCCTTTTAACTAAAGTTGACTTATCTCCAGTCCCATCTTTATCAAGATTTACATTAGCAAACAAAGATTCAATAGGAGTCACATCAATCACTTTAAGATCTTCATCATTATTATCACGAGAAATCGAAGAGCCCGCTTTTTCAAGTAATTCACGCTTAGCACGCATCCAAGCGGTTCTTAATTTACATTCATCCATAGAAATTCTCATAGCTTTTGGAGATTCATTAATATCATGCTTGGGTGGAATAGATCTAATTTTCAAAGAATCAATCTCAAGAGAAATTCTATCCATGTTCCTAGCCAAATCATCAATCTTAAGCAATTTTTCTTCAACCATAGCATTGAAATTCTTTTGCGAACTAATAAATTCTTTAATATTATTCTCAAGATCAGAGGGCATCTTATTATAATTTCCATAAGGATTGCTGTAGTAATTACTAGGGGTGGGCACTTTGAAATCGAAAACCGAAAAACCGAACCAAACCGAACCTTTTTAACCGATTTGTCGGTTTATTCGGTGTTCGGTTTTATGGTTCGGTGAGAAAACTGGCCACTTTATGGTGTTCGGTGTCGTGTTCAGTTTCCATCGCTAATAAACCGAATTCACCGAAGAAACCGATATGTACGTATCCTGGTTGGTTTGCTCCTGTAGTGCAAGCGCAACAACTGGCAGGCCAATTTGCTATCGGCCCAAACCCATAGTTGTTCCATGATTGTATTTAACTAATATTTATTGTTCTGAAAAATCTACTCTATAATGTACAGTTGCTGCCACATCTAGCTGGCCAGCCGCTCAAAGGTACTTCGCTACTGGCTTCTTCAAGTTATGGTGTCTCGCTGTTCAAAAAAGTTCTGATGTCTTGATGCATTCTACAAAAGGATCTAATCTCTTAATATAAGTAGTGTCGTAAGGCCATGCTAATACGTATCACTATACTAATGATTAATTTAATCCATTGAAATGTTTACTATTCTTTTGCATGCACGGCAAGTGAAAAGCTAGTGAATCCTTCCACCAAGTGTATGTATGCGCGCTCGTAGAACTAATTATTTTGTGCATTCTGTACAAAGCCATGCCTTCTCATTAGTCATGACACTTTGACTGATAGGTGCATGTAATTTGGTTTTTTGGTTAACCGAACAAACCGAACCGATGTATTTCTTTTATTATGGTTCGGTGTCTGAATTTTGTGTACTTATTTTGGTGGCAATTTCTTCAAAACCGAAATTAAAGAAAACCGAATAAACTGAACCGTATTAACCATAAAAACCGAATGCCCAGCCCTAGTAATTACCATAATTATTAGAGGAATTACTAGGAAACGGCCTAGGGTTGAAATTACCTCTATATGCGTTATTACCAAAATTGTTCCTACCAACAAAATTCACATCCGTAGATTCATTATTATTTCCAATCAAAGAAGACAAAGGAATATCATTAGGATCAATAGGAGCACTCTTACTACCAAACAATTTCATTAATTCATCCATCTTTCCACTCAAAGTATTTATTTCTTCAATTGCATGCACTTTTTTACTAGTAGAGGATCTTTCGGTATGCCATTGAGAGTAATTTGCCATAATATTATCTAGGAGTTTAGTAGCTTCTCCTAATGTAATTTCCATGAAAGTACCACCCGCGGCGGAATCTAAAATATTTCTAGATGCAAAATTCAATCCCGCATAAAAAAATTGTATAATCATCCATAAACTCAAACCATGCGTAGGACAATTTCTAATCATCAATTTCATCCTCTCCCAAGATTGTGCAACATGCACATGATCAAGTTGCTTAAAATTCATTATATCGTTCCTAAGGGAGATGGTCTTAGCGGGCGGAAAGTACTTGGAAATAAAAGCATCTTTACACTTATTCCATGAATCAATACTATTTTTATGCAAAGATGTAAACCAAGTTTTAGCACGATCTCGTAGTGAGAACGGAAATAGCTTCTATTTAACAATATCATTATCCACATCTTTCTTCTTTTGCATATCACACAATTCAACGAAAATATTTAGATGGGATGCAGCATCTTCACTAGGAAGGCCGGAGAATTGTTCTTTCATAACAAGATTCAGCAAAGCAGCATTAATTTCATAAGATTCCGCACTAGTGGCGGGAGCAATCGGAGTACTAATAAAATCATTATTATTCATGTTGGAGAAGTCACACAACTTAGTATTCTCTTGAGTCATCGTGACAAAGCAAGCAATCTAGCACACAAGCAAACAAAAGGCAAAGGAAAAGACGAACGAAAGAAGGGCGAATAAAAACGCAAATCTTTTTCGAAAATCATTTTAGAAGTGGGGGAGAGGAAAACAAGAGGCAAATCACGAATAATGTAAATGCAAGAGATGAGTTTATGATGGGTACTTGGTAGGCTTGATGTAGACCTCCCCGGCAACAATCCAGAAATTGGCAAGTTGATGGCAGAGTTCTTGTCTTGACTTGGTATGAATCCTCCCCGGCAATGGCGCCAGAAATTCTTCCTGCTACTTCTTGAGCTTGCGTTGGTTTTTCCCTTGAAGGGGAAAGGGTGATGCAGCAAAGTAGAGATAAGTATTTCCCTCAGTTTTGAGAACCAAGGTATCAATCCAGTAGGAGGATCAAGCAAGGCCCCAATCGGTGTAACTGCACAAACAATCAAACACTTGCACCCAACGCGAAAAAGGGGTTGTCAATCCCTTCACGGTCACTTGGAAGGATGAGATCTGGTAGAGATAGATATAAAAGATAACTAAAACGATAAATAAAGTAAAAGTAAATAAATTGCAGCAAGGTATTTTTGGTTTATAGATCTGAAAATATAATATGGAAAATAGACCCGGGTACCATAGGTTTCACTAGAGGCTTCTCTCATGAAGGCAAATATTACGGTGGGTGAACAAATTACTGTCGAGCAATTGATAGAAAAGCGCATAGTTATGACAATATCCAAGGCAATGATTATGCATATAGGCATCACGTCCGTGTCAAGTAGACCAAAACGATTCTGCATCTACTACTATTACTCCACACATCGAACGACTCCTGCCTGCATCTAGAGTATTAAGGTCATGAAGAACAGACTAACGCTTTAAGTAAGATGACATGATGTAGAGGGATAAACTCAAGCAATATGATATAAACCCCATCTTTTTATCCTTGATGGCAACAATACAAATACGTGCCTCGCTACCCCTACTTTGTCACTGGGTGAGGACACCGCAAGATTGAACCCAAAACTAAGCACTTCTCCCATTGCAAGAATTACCGATCTAGGTGGCCAAGCCAAACCAATAACTCGAAGAGACTTACAAAGATATGAAATCATGCATATAAGAATTCAGAGAAGATTCAAATAATATTCATATATAATCTTATCATAAACCCACAATTCATCGGATCTCGACAAACACACCGCAAAAGAAGATTACATTGGATAGATCTCCAAGAACATCGAGGAGAACATGGTATTGAGGATCGGAGAGAGAGAAAAAGCCATCTAGCTACTAGCTATGGACCCGTAGGTCTGAGGTAGACTACTCACGCTTCACCGAAGGGGCAATGGTGTTGATGTAGAAGCCCTCCGTGATCGAATCCCCCTCTGGTAGATTACCGAAAAAGGCCCCAAGATGGGATCTCACGGGAACAGAAGGTTGCGGCGGTGGAAAAATATTTTGGTGTGCCCCCTTGATGTTTTTAGGGTATAAGAGAATATATAGGCGAAGGTAGGGGGTCAGGGGGTCTCCCAGGCGGCCACAAGCCCTAGGGGCGCCCCCGCCCCCTAGGGCGCGCCCTGCCGGCTTGTGGTTGCCTGGCAGGTCTCCTGCCCTCCTCTCCAGGTCTCGTACGTTTCTTCTGGTCCAAGAAAAATAACGGTGAAAGTTTTATTCCGTTTGGACTCAGTTTGATATTCCTTATCTGTAAAACTCAAAAACAGGAAAAAACAGAAACTGGCACTTGGCTCTAGGTTAATAGGTTAGTCCTAAAAATAATATAATATAGCATATTAATGCATATAAAACATCCAAAACAGATAATATAAAAGCATGGAACAATGAAAAATTATAGATACGTTGGAGACGTATCAATGACCGACACGTAAACGCACCCCGGGGTTCGTCAATCGTGGAAATCACTTCGGGACCCCAAAACTAAGTAATAGTCCAAGAAACGGGCCAGAATCGGCCCAAACTGCGAGTCTTGACGACCAACACGTAAGCACACCTTGGGGTTCGACAACCATGGAAATCACTTTGGGACCCCGAAACGGTGAGTAATAGTCCATGAAAGAGCCCAGAAACGGACAAACCTAGGATTATTGATGAATGATACATAAACGTACCCCGGGGTTCGTCAATCAGGGAAATCACTCAGGGACCCCAAATCAGTGAGTAATAGTCCATGAAACGGGCCAGAACCGGCCAAAACTGCGAGTGTTGATGACCGACACATAAACGCACCCCAGTGTTCGTCAATCGTGGAAATCACTCCGGGACCCCAAAACTGAGTAATAGTCAAAGAAACGGGCCAGAATCGACCAAAACTGCGATTGTTGATAACCGACACGTAAGCGCACCTTGGGGTTCAACAACCATAGAAATCGCTTTGGGACCCCAAAACGGTGAGTAATAGTCCCCGAAACGGGCTAGAATCGGGCAAAATTGTGAGTGTTGACGACGAACACGTAAACGCACCCCGGGGATCGTTAATCATGGAAATCGTTTGCGTATGATTAATGGTGTATTAGTGGCTTATTTTTTTGGTTAGAGAGGAAGAATTAGGGCGTGTCAATGGATTGGGCCAAATAGACAATATATCATCACTTTTTTTAGGCATACATTAGAGATTTATTTTATTATTTTACAGAAAAAGATGATGATCAAGACCAATATTTCTTTAATTGGTATACGTAGATGTACAAGTATACACTGTAACCAAAACAAAAAGAAAGAAAAGAAAGATGTAATCAAAGAGAAGATTGAAGGAAGATGTTATATGGTCTCCTCCTACTTATTTCCCAGCCATATTTAATTACAATGAACAAATAATAATGTACAATAATAAAATGTAAAAAAATAAGCATACAACTTGCCAAATTTTGTAAACAAATAATACTTCATAGAACTTGCCAAATTGCATATATTACACTAACATATTTAAGTATATTTATTTACACTGAACAAACACCATAATTTTGTAAACAAATAATACTTCATAGAACTTGCCAAATTGCATGCAGTACATATGGCAGGGGGCCTTTTATTTTTGCACTAGTAGTCTGCATCCCACACAGAGAAAGCACTAGAGGACTTCATCCAGTTGGCAGTAATTTCAGGGTAGTGCCGGTTGATCACATCTCGTAGGCCTTCAGTTGTTTTGACCCATTGCATCCCCTTCTTGGTGTATGTTTGCTCATTGAAATTGCTTGTAATAAATCGATCTGCTTCGAGCCTCCTGTTTATAGAGATGTGTTAAATTAATATTCATATCTTAACTGAGTAGTTATCATCTCAAATTAGTACTTCCACATTTGACTTCTTCTTTTTTCTGGTAACATTCTGGATCTACCAATAAAGTACCCATAATGGTCACATCGTTATGTTTTCTTGCCTTTTTGAACTTCGGTTTGGGTAAATTTTGAATCAGTGAAAATTAGCTTAAGCCACATTCTCAGTTGTTTCTTGATACATTTAACAAGGGCTTAAATCAAATTTGGTACTTTGTCTAGCATTCAATATCAGTTAAAACTAAATATCACCTTGATGCCATTAAAATGAAAATGTTGAATGCTGTTTCGCTTATGGCAAATCCCTTGATTTTTTTCTCTGCCATAAGACCAACAAGAAGATCCAATTTCTCTACATCATCTCCATATATTGCTCTTATGGCTTCAATTGCATCCTTGTCACTTGTCAGATCCTCCCAACTTTTTATTGGAATCAGAAATAGTCTCCTCCTGAACTCATTGTACCTCGGTACACTTCTCTCCCTGTCTCGGTATACTTTAATTTGGAGGAAAATAAAATGACATTAATCTCAGTGTAATCACTATCAAAGGCATTAGACACAGTAATCCTCTTTATTTAACTTGAAGAGTACGGTTTTTGCTTAACATTGTTGTTTATACTAGTATGCAGCAATGTCCTTGTTTTTTAAATAAATGGTAGTTGTGATTGATTAGAGAGTGGAGCTAAGGTTACAAGATACAAACATGATATATGTCTTGGTAAGAGAATCTTGTATTTTCAATCTGGTTAGTACAATAATAGTTTGGGAATTCTTGAAAATTGAAAAGTATGTTGTGATAAATTTCAACATAGTAGTTTAAGGTTACAAAATACTTGTTCTAGTACTTAATTTGTTGCCAGTATGAGTTATTTTAAATATTTTTATGCATTGGATTATTCTTGGTGGACCCTTGTACCAATTTGACATGGTGCAAAATCATGATCCTCTACTGATAGTGGTATAAATTGGGTCCAAATTTCATACCTTCTAGGGCAGCAAGGTCGATTCTGTCAGATCGATTGGTACCATCCAAATTTTGTGGTATAAGGTCCCTGAAGAAACTTGGGTAGTTCCATAGTTCAAGTGCACCACAAGCTTGATATCCCATTGATAATGTTTGTTTTTCAAACCCTATTTTTGATAGCTGATCTTCCCCCTTGAGACCAACCAACTCTCCAATATCGATGCTACATTTTGACACAAGAAAGAAATGGTGTCAGTGTTTATGTCAGTTATACTAAAAATGTGCTACCCGAGCAGAAAACTTATTGTGACCAAGATTATACATTCTACTTTTTATTGTATAGTTAAGAAGCTAAAAACATAATAAATCTAGCTGTTTGTGTCGAGTTCAGTGTCTAAAGTCAGGTTCAGTAATCCATGACGTAAGAGTCGATATCTAATAGAAGAATGTCTTAACTTTTTTTTCCTCATTTCTTTATAATCTGTATCAGTCTTTTTCTGTCTGATCTAATGAAAGTTGTTAGTTTGCATTCCATCTTCTACATAAAAAATGAGAGGAATGGATGCCAAACATAAATTGTGTACTCACTCTTCCTGGTATGGTGGGGAATTATTTGCAGCGTGTTGCCCAGTCGGATCCCTGAGCTTGAGAGTGCTTGGTATTAAGGAATGCATTCTGTAAACACTGGTAAACTCTTCAGTCAAAGAATAAGGTACGCCATGGTTGATCGGCTTCTTCAATCCCACAAGCCCACCTAATGCCGTTCCTCCTACGTGACCAAATGTATCTTTTATTTTCTTACCCAATAATCCATACCTTCACAAAAGAATCAGAATATCAGGTAAATTGTACACATTCTCACTAATTTAATTAATTTGAATTTGCAGATGTAAATAAAATTTCCACTTGGAAAAGTAATACCATCATCAATGGTTAATTTTTTTCTTTCGGCAAATATGATAAAATGAGATAAATATATCCTCACCAATTTGCGCGCATTGCAGCTCTCATGGTTTTAGTCTTGAGAAGCTCGACAGTCCAATCAATAGTGTGAATCTTTGCAATGACAGCAGAAGTGACCAATTTGGCATACCGATATAATTCTTCATCTGATAGGTTGGGATGTTCTTCCTGAGATTAAAACAAAATTTGTAATTTTTTCTTCATATTTTCAGCATAAAGAAAACAAATTAATGTCTTGGTAAATAACAGCTTTATCGGTACGGTGGCAAGAAGTCAAGAACAGCAAATTCTTCCTAAAAACTAAACAAATAGATAATAGTGATGCTTTTCTTACCTTTATTGCATCACAAACTGCATTGTGTTCCTTAACAAAAAGAGCTTGTAAGACCGAAACCCCAACCCAACCGTTGCGAACGTCGCCCGATAATGGCACACCATTCTCCTCATGCAAAAGAAGACCGTCATCTCCGATCACTAGTTTTCCATCAACATAAGTCCTGATCTTTTTTGCCTGTTTCTCATTATTACCATATACTGCACTCCCATCCCTTGGTACATACAAACATAGAAATTCCAAAAAATTACGACATTTTATGCGCAAATGTGCATTGATTTATATATATTCATCGATCGTCTCTATTTTTTAAGTTCATTCTTTGTGCTTAAGAGAAATTTCTGATAAAGATCTTAACTTGAGAAAATCTTAAGCATTACTCACCACCAAGCTGTGCGGACATTGTAGTAACCAGTCTTTATTCCATCAGAATTCGTATGCTGTTCTTTTGTGGCGTAGAACTTGAACGATTTGAGGGGGCACTCATTGGCCACTTCTTTTGGAGCTGTGATTTCAATCTGGAAGAAACCAAGAAAATTGAATTATATATCAACTAACAATTAGAGGTGGCAGAACCTGACCCAACCCGAGAAACCTGCTCGACTCGACTCGAATCCGACCCAACATTTTCCAAAAAGTCAAACTGACCTGAGCTGAACCAACCCGACCAGATCCAAAACTGCCCCGATCCAAGATCAAATAGCATCCAATCCAACTCAAATTAACATACGATCAAAAAAAGTTGATATTGAAATTGGTCCGACCTGACCCGTCCATCACCCAACCCGACCCGACTCGACCCGAGATATTCTAGAAGGACAAACTAACCCAACAAGTCCAACCCGAACCCGAACCCGAACCCGACCCGCCCGCCCAATTTACCACATGTAACTACAATATATATTTCAAATTCTCAATGGAAGATGAATTTCTATTTTTAAGACTTCAACAAATTAAGGCTATCAAATTAAGGAATTAAATCAAGCATGCACCTGTTTGGTATCCTCCATATGATCCATCCAGTCATGAACCATGAACTGTATCCATGCAGCTGCAAGTATATTGAACTGTTTCCCTGTGTCCTTGTATTCTCTCCTAGCTAACAGATTTGTCGCCACAACAAATGGATCTGGGCTCATCAACTGCATCGATAAATAACAGTTAATTATTTTATGCATAATCTGATGATTCAAAAGTATACCTCAAATTTCCATCTGTTAACAGTATGATATAATTAAAAGAAAATTATTCTGTTTTTTAAATTAACAAGCACACATTAGCTCTTATTTTTAATACTGACAAAACTCGCGTATTTTTTTTTTGTGTTTCAACGTTAATTCATTCATTTACTTATTTGAAGCTTGCAGAACGAACTACAAACAAAAAGTTTCATCAAAAAGAGTTTTATTAGTCTTGAAGTCAAAGTGTCAAACTAAATATTAAATAAGAAATAAAAATAAAACACTTTTTTGGTGATCTTTACTCCTTTAATTGGCTTCTTAGACATTAATTTCAGATTTATTCTTCATTAACTAAATTCAATATGTATAGTATCTAATTTTCTAGTGAACAAAATAATAGGGATGCAAATTGAAATCAGCAAATAAGAAGAGCACATCTAAAGCATGCATATATATACAACAAGAATTACCAAAATAAAAGGGAAATAAGTGCTTAACTAATTTACATTAAGTTATTAACTTGTATTGTTAGAACTTAATTAGAAATTTGGAATTTTGTAAGAAAATTACTAGATTTTTTGTAAATAGTGTATAATTAAGTACCTCATCCTGTTGATCAACTGGCTTCATGTTTCTCCCAAAAAAGGTGTATTGGCTACCAGCCTCAGCATTATGGGGGTCGTTGTACTTGCCATCTTCGGTGCGGTACGGGAACTCCTTGGGGTCAAACAGAGCACCATGAGAACTCCCAACAGCTAGCAAGTTGTATTTTTCGAGGAGGGTCCGGCGGGTGTTCAGGTAGAGTAAACCGATCGGAACAGGCATCTTGTGCCACAAGTTTCTCTTGTCAAATGCATGAATGAACTACATGAAATTAAGAAAAATTAATACATTGGAAATTTAATTAGGTATGCATATGTAAATTAAATACTTCAACTAATGAGGAATATCAATTGAATAGTTAATAAGGTGGTACACAAGCATGATAAAGCTTAAGTATATATGCGTGCTTCTAATGGCCATATTTTATGAACATGATTTGTTAGTTACCACCATATGCATGGAAAAATAATACATATTGGCACGCATACTCATTTGAAAATATACTTCATTATAACAGATTTCCCTAACTAAATGGTGCATCAAACTTAATTTGGCGCAATTTTTGAGATATTAAAATGAATATATATATATATATATATATATATATATTAAAATGAATAGATACTAATTTAAAACAGATCAAACAATTAAAATGCGGCATCAATAGCTCAAAATATAATTCAACTTTTAGTTGCGTTAGAAATGATAAATTATTCTAGTATAAAAAATACTTCATAAATGCCAAGATGTAATTAATTATGTGCTCATCTATATATGTATGTATCCTCTCTAATTAACACCCTTATATTGCTATAAAATAAAACGCTGACCACATCAATAACATGCATACTGATTAATTTTCATACATAACATAATATTTATGATTATACGTTAATATATAACCACTACCTGATATTCTGAAGGAATATGTATGTATGTATGTAACTGTATGCAGTATGTACATCAAATAAATACTTGATATATAAATTACTCTTAAACATTAATTAATTAAAACGTACTAGAAAGCCAATCTTGTCACCGAAAGACATCTTAGAGAAAACATCACGGAGGTCCGGATGAACACGAGGCTTGAAGAGACCTGAACCCATGGCTACATGCAAACAAATTAAATGAATGTATGATCCTGAATATGAGGACTTACGAAGAAGTAACAATAATATATTCTTTGGAAGTTACAACAATCACTAAGGTGTAGTACTATATTTATAATAGAAAAGGCATGCAGATCAACCCGTTCTCAGTATGTTCTGATATTCAGGCCCTGTTTAGTTCGCAAAGTTTTTCCATCGCTACAGTGACTTCGAATGTTTGGACACTAATTAGGAGTATTAAATGTCGATTACTGACAAAACCCATTCCATAACCCCCGGGTGCTTTTGCGAGACCTTTCTAATGAGCCTAATTAGGCCTTGATTAGACAATGTGGTGCTACAGTAAACAGTCTCTAATGACGAATTAATTAGGCTTGATAGAAAGGTCTCGCAAATAAAAAAAGTTTCCATCCGTGTAATTTGTTTTATAATTAGATCATGTTTAGTCCTCCTAAATAGCATCCGAAAAGTGCTACAGTGAACTTTGCAAACAAAGTTTGCAATCTAAACACAGCCTCAAAGACACGTGCATGATTGATTTGCTGCGTACTATATAGGCGTTTAAATAAAAATAATAAGATATGATGTGTAGGTGTAGCTGCTCAGAGCCGATAATTTTATGGGAGCTGATACAGTGATACCGTTGTACTCCCTCCGTCCCTAAATGATGATCGTTGTTGGTTTCCGTGCCACAAGTTTGACCGACATTTGTATCTCCGAATAAATTTATTAAAAAACTAGATTCAAATATCTATCTAATGATGTTAATTTTGTACTATAAATATTAATATATTTTTATATATATTTAGTCAAAGTTGTTTATCGGGAAGCGAAAACGACAGTTATTTAGGGACGGAGTAGTTCCCACTGTTGATACGGATGATTTGACCGGGCAAACTCGTTCTACATTCCTGACTTGTACATGTAAATTTGTTTATTATGCAGCGAAAATTGTTTATTATGCATGTAAAACCAATTTGTCGAATCTTTTTCACGAGAAGAATCTAATGAGCCTAATTAAGCCATGATTAGAGCACGGTTACTGTAGCACCGCATTAACTAATCATGGTCTAATTATGCTTGTTAGAAAGGTCTGGCGAAAAAAACTAGGATTATGAAATTCTTTTTATCATTGGTCTACGTTTAATACTCCTAAATAGCATCCAACATCCGATGTGATGGAACTTATAATAAGTCGTGATGGAACCAAACACCCCCATGAAGGTATCCGACCCCTAGGCCCTGCCTCGTTTGGGTCACAGCCACACAGGGGGATAGCTAGATAGCCCCATCAGGTGTACAGTCCGGCGTCACCGATGTGGTTGCCATGCATGCCAAGAGGCAATCCACACTGGCCTTTGGGAGCCCAAGGAAGAACTACGGGTAGGTTTGGTTTGCTGTCGCTGCCCTGCCAAAGACGGACATGGGCCGGCCAAATCTTGGAGATCGATTTGGCTGCCCAGGAATCGGCCGGCGCAGACCTCAAAAATGAAGGATGGGCAGGCCGGCCAAAGCATGCCAAAAAATTGACCGGTATGCAAACACGAACCTTGTGTCTGGTCAACGGCCAAATTTTGGTATGGCTGTCGCAGACACTCATCCAAACACGCACTACATAACAGTTGGTCGATCAAAAAGACGAGAAAGTCACTGGAGAATGGAATCGATTGCAAAAATCACAAGAAGAATTTTGCTAGGCGCATCTGTCCCGCTGCAGCAGTTTCTATGGTGGTCCGGCTGCCTGTTGTTGTCCATGCATCTCCTCGTTCGCTCTACGGGCACGTTTGGTTCTATGCCACGATTGGCCAAGCAAGGAAACAAGAATTCAAGAAACGATGTGAACAGCAAGGCTACTACTTACCTCTGGTAGAAGGAAAACCTGGAGATGTGCTGAGCTCTTAGAAATCCCCGCACGGCTGAAGAAAAGAGGCTCAACCCATGCTGGGTGCACGCCGCTATATATCAATCGATTGAAGGTTGGTTGAACGTACTGTTGAAGCTAATCTTATTGCAATAGAATTTGCATGTGATACATGCATTTGCATGTGATACATGCTAAAAAAGAAGATGTCAAGTTGGTTTTGTCAATATCAAGTACATGCATGTGCGCAGGTGATGGATGAGCCGTCGGCAAGGAGCATTTCCTACGGCGGCAACTAGGAAGAGATAGTCAAGGTCGGCTAGTGTTTTTTCTTAGTAAGGAAGTGAATGCATCTAGACAGGTAGTAGTCCAATTTGGTATTTGCTTACTCTGCCAGTTGCTAGAGCTAGCCGGGCATGTGTTGTAGATGCAGTGAACCTGCCATGCCAGTTGTGGCTGGGGATGCTTCCGCCACATTTTAATGATACTCATATTGCTCTCATTCCAAAAAAATTATCATGCCTTCTACCTTCTGATTACAGACCGATCAGCTTGTGTAATGTCATTTATAAGCTCATTGCTAAAACTTTAGCCAACCGCTTAAAAGATCATCTTTCAGATTATATCCACCCCTCGCAGCAAGCTTTCATTGAAGGTAGGCGCGTTATTAGCAATAACATCATAGTGCCCAAGAAATTACACACTCGTTCTCTTTATCTTCTTGGGACAGCCATGATTTCATGATCAAAATCGACTTGGCGAAAGCTTTTGATAGGTTAGAATGGCATTTTGTTGATACTGCCTTAGAACGTAAAGGGCTGCATGTTCATTTCATAAATCTTATTCACGCATGCATATCTTCCCCAACCTTTTCTATTATCATTAATGGTCAATCTTATGCGCGCTTCAAAAGTAGTAGAGGTATAAGACAGGGATGTCCCCTGTCCCCTTATCTCTTTGTTCTTGCGCGCAGTGAATGAGCGCTCACTAGCCCTACAAGAAGCTTTACAAGTCAATCATCTGTCAGGTATATCTCTTGGACCAAACTGCCCTCCAATTCATTCTCTAATGTTTGCCGATGATTTGTTGGATTGCGGAAAGGCTAATGTGCAGGAAGCTTTGGTCATCTCCAATATTTTAGATCAATTTTGTCATGCTTCAGGTCAAGTTCCAAATTGGAATAAATCTACCATTTTATTTAGCAAAAATGTGCCTTTGCAGGTGAAGCAGGATGTCAAACAGATCTTTCAGGTTCCAGGTTTGGATAACAACACTATCCATCTTGGTCACCCTCTTATTCTTCCTGCTAAAGACAGATCTGCTGCTTACAACTTTGTTTATGACAAATTTAAACAAGAATTAACTGCCTACAAAGCTAACAGGCTCTCACATGCTGCTAGGCTTACCCTCATCAAATCTGTCTTTGCCTCTATACCTGTCTACTACATGTCTAACTTTCTTTTTTCCAAGAAATTCCTTGCTAAGCTCACGGCTATCATCAGGAATTTTTGGTGGACAGGAGTTAAAGATGAGGCTACCACAAAAAGCTTGTGCCTACGGGCATGGGCTGACATTTGCATAGAAAAGAAAATTGGTGGACTAGGTGTTCGAAACTTGCAGGCTGTAAATCAAGGTCTTATCCTCTCGGCTGCATGGAGGTTGGCTAAAGAACCACAGAGCCAACTTGCGTTAATTCTCAAAGCCAAGTACCATCATGATACTTCTATTTGGAGAGCCAAGTCAGACAAGCACTACTAGGAAAAGGCCTGTTAGTGGCGCACCTGTTTTGGCCATTAATGGCGCACTACAGGTGCGCCACTATCATCACGCCATTAGTAACTAATACTAATGGTGCACCCCTGGTGCGCCATTAGTATACCAGACAGTAGTGGCGCACCAGGAAGTGCGCCATTAGTATGTCCCCTGGTGCGCCATTAGTATGCCTCCCAGGGGGCCATATTTACCTGGTGCTCTGGGTTACTAATGGCGCACTTCTATGTGGTGCGCCATTACTAAGTCAGATAGTAATGGCGCACCACATAGAAGTGCGCCATTACTAACAAATTTATTTAAAAAAAAATTCAAAATTTTTTTTTCAAATTTTTTTCTTAATCTCGGGTCACTATGGCTTAATCTCGGGTCAATATGCTTAATCTCAAGTCAAATCGCACTAAGTGGTCAAACTTCACGGAAGGTCACCCATCCTCACACTACTCCAGCATGAGCACGCTTAACTTCGCAGTTCTATCCAACCCCAGCACCACCTCACATAACAAGCTCTTGTTGATATATCTATAATATCAATCCTATTAAACCTTATTGATGTCTAGGACTTTGTTCATGTTCATTAGTGTGATGAAATTTTGAAAAAATATTTCAAACTTCCCGGTCATATTACGTATCATATTTTGAAAAAAAATTCCAAAAAAAAATTCGAAACCAATTTTTTTTTCTATTACTAGTGGCGCACCTAGCAAATGGTGCGCCACTAGTAAGTTTGATTTTTTTTCATTTTTTCCCCTCTAGATCTTAAAAGCTCCGTATCTTTCGTTCTGTTAGGTTTTTGGGGATTCTGAAAATGTTTAACGGGGTTCCATTTTTCCCCCTCTAGATCTTAAATTCGGATGTAACATTTCGAGTAGATGATTTTTGATATAAAAAACTTTTTCATCGGAGTTCGTAAGCAAAAGTTATGCCCATTTTACAAATTCTCGAGAGATTTTGCAAAAAAGTCGAAAATTCATGTTTGTAAATTTTGCTAACAACTAGACCACATATCACATGGGAATCTTATTTTCTTTTATTTTTTTGACATTTCTATCATTTTTTTTTATTTTTTTTAAACTGAAAAGGCGGTCCAAGGGGGGTGCATTTGGTGAATAAATTGTAAGACTCAGAAAGTTAGTAATGGCGCACCACGTAACAGGTGCGCCATTAGTAATGGCGCACCTGTTACGTGGTGCGCCATTACTAGTTTTGCAAAAAAAAAAAATAGAATGTTTAGTAGTGGCGCACCAGTGGATAGTGCACCATTACTAGTTTGAACTAGTAACGGCGCACTGTACGCAGGTGCGCCATTACTAGTTTTGAAAAAAAAAGTAAAAAAAAAATTTGTTAGTAGTGGCGCACAGAGTGTGTGGTGCGCCATTACTAGTTAAAACTAGTAATGGCGCACTGTGCCCTGGTGCGCCATTAATAGTTTTGGAAAAATTAAAAAAAAATTTGCTAGTAATGGCGGACCGTGTGTCTGGTGCGCCATTAGTAATGAGGACACTAATGGCGCATCTGTATCTGGTGCGCCACTGCTATATAGCAGTGGCGCACCACATACATGGTGCGTCATTAATGTCCATATCAGCTATAGCCCTTTTCCTAGTAGTGAAGCCTAAATCTGCTTTTTGGGCTGCCATCCTCAAGGTAAAACCAATTTTAACTTCAGCAGCTTTTTACAAAATTATTGATGGTAGCAGTTCTATATGGAGTACTCCTTGGTTCCACGGGTGGGAAACCATTTATGAAAATCTTACCATTCAGACTCCACCCTTTGTTTATCCTGTTGTAGTTAAGGACCTTTGGCTACCTAACCAAAAGGCTTGGAATGCAGAATTAGTGATTTCTCTGTTTAGCTCTCAAACTGCCAATGCTATCCTTCAAACACCAATTATAACTTCAGATGGGCGGGACACTTTGGTGTGGAAACTAATCCCTGCAGGTGTCTTTACCTCCAAGAGTGCGTACAAGCATTGTTTCAACAATGTATCCCTGCCTGCAAATCAGCAACCAAAGGTGGTCTCTTCACAGATAATATCTCTTTTAAATCAGGTTTGGCAGGTGAAATCCATTGAGCCTCGGGTACAAACTTTTGCCTGGAGACTTCTTCAAAAGGCGCTCCCCACAGGTAAACGTGCAAGTAAATTTTCCAATCATATTGAGCTTGAGTGCTCTAGATGTGGTTGTGTGGAAGATGAAATGCACAAGTTCTTTCTTTGCCCTTTCTCTAAATCTGCATGGTATTGTCATCCCTGGTATATTAAAACTGAAGTTCTTGCTACCTCTTACCATTATGTTCCTGACATGATACAAGCTCTACTTTCATCAGGTCATCGTCAAATTAATCTCACAAGCTTATACACTTTCCTTTGGTGCCTTTGGAAAGCACGAAATGATTGTCTCTTTAACAGGAGGTATCCAAGGCCTGTTCAGGTCTTTGCTATTTCTAATGCTATTGTTCAGGGATCAAAGAGTGAAGACTCAGCCTTTCATGGAGATCAAGCTCCAACAACTACAACCGACACGCATCGGGCTCATGTAACTAGACCTATGGTTCAGAATTTTTCTTGTTTTGCAGGTGACGCCATCTTTTGTGATGCGGCTTGGAAGACAGACCAGAATGCGCACGCAACTCCAGCAGGCATCGGCATCTTCATCCAAGTGGAGAGCAACCAACACTTTAAGAGGCTTTATGTCTCGGCCTTGTCCCCTCCAGCTTCTTCACCACTCCAGGCTGAGGCCTTTGGCCTTCTTCTTGCCACCAAGCTAGCAGAGATTTTACAACTGCACGAGCCCATCTTTTACACTGATTGCTCTGTTTTGACATCAGCCACTAGTAGAAAACAGGGCTTTGGTTCAGGCATACCCAGCCCATTAGTCCCGGTTCAGTCATGAACCGGGACCCATGGGGTCATACGTCCCGGTTCGTGTGCCCAGGGGGCCGGCCGGGCCTCGTGGGGCATTGGTCCCGGTTCGTCTGGACCATTTGGTCCCGGTTCCAGACATGAACCGGGACCAATGGGCCTCGCTCCTGGCCCACATCCATTGGTCCCGGTTCGTGGCTAGAACCGGGACCAAAGGGTGGACTTTAGTCCCGGTTCCAACCACGAACCGGGACCAATGTTGTGCCTATATATACCCCTCGCCCGCGGGCAGAGCACTCCACTGCTCTGTTTTTTCTGGCCGGCTAGGGGAGGGCTTTGTGGTGCTCTAGCTCACCTCCTATGCACATGAGGTGTTCGATGAAATGCCTGAGCCACACTACTTAAGCTTTCTTCTCTCCAAGCTCGACCTCCAAGCTCCATTTTCCTCAAGATTTCTCTAGGTTTAGCGGTCCGTCACGTCCCGTCCCCGTCTTCACCGCCGTCGATCGCCCGCGCCGATCTCGTCGCCGGCACCACCGTGGTGAGCCTCTTGTTCTTATCTTCTTTCTAAAAGAGAAAAATTCTTACTTGTATGATTTAGATAGATACTTGTATAATTTTCTTACTTTTATTATTCTTTGTTATTATATAGTGCGATGGTTTTGGTATCCGCCCCCGTTGGCCGTCGTCCTGTCTATGATTCGGATGTGGTATGTATTATATTTTATAACTATTTGGTTCATTTATTATTTATGACAATTATGCCGACCAACGTGACATAGATTTTATTTATCTAGGAGGTATGTGAACCAGAAATTCCAACCGACCCTATTGTCGAGAGCTTAAATTTAGTTGAAGAAGAAAACAATTACTTGAAGGAAAAAATAAAAAAAATTGAGGAGGAGAAGATGATATTGGAGTTGCATGTTGCGGATGTCGTCGATGATCACAAGATCAAGATGGATGCAATGCGGTTCAAGATTAGAAAGTATAGAAAATATGCCATTCATACCGAGGCTTGGTATCATTATGCCGTTGGATCAATTGTTACCTTGGTTGCGATTATGATCGCATTTGTTGTTGCATTGAAATGTTTTACATAGTTTCAATGTATGGTTTAATTAGATGCTCTGGAGAGCTATGTGTTGTTCAATGAGAACTATGTATGTACTTTGGTTTTAATGTGATGATGAACTTCTATTAATTTGGTCACTTATCTAGTCATGATGTTCTGTAATGGTTTTTGACACACTTAATTATATATAATGCACGCAGATGAACTGGCAATGGATGTACGGTGAGAGACACACCTCCGAGTACATTAAGGGCGTGCATAATTTTCTCGAAGTGGCTGAGGCAAACAAGCAGAATGGTTTTATGTGTTGTCCATGCCCTATATGTGGGAATACGAAGTCTTACTCTGACCAAAAAATCCTTCACACCCACCTGCTATATAAGGGTTTCATGCCACACTATAATGTTTGGACCAAGCACGGAGAAATAGGGGTTATGATGGAAGACAACAAAGAAGAAGAGAACGATGACAACTATGTGCCCCTGAATACGGTGATGCTGCAACAGGGGAAGCTGAAGATCAAGAGGAACCAGATGATGTGCCCGATGATAATCTCTACCGGGTCATTGTTGATGCA
Source organism: Thinopyrum elongatum (assembly GCA_011799875.1). Taxonomy (NCBI): domain Eukaryota; kingdom Viridiplantae; phylum Streptophyta; class Magnoliopsida; order Poales; family Poaceae; genus Thinopyrum; species Thinopyrum elongatum. The sequence continues at coordinate 676,839,597 of CM022299.1, read as the reverse complement.
AGGAGACAATGTGAAAGTGAAAAGGAGAAGTTGAAGTTCGATCGCATGTTAGAGGATCACAAAAAAGGGTTGTACCCCAATTGCGAAGACGGCAACATAAAGATCGGTACCGTACTGGAATTACTGCAGTGGAAGACAGAGAATGCTATGCCTGACAAAGGATTTGAGAAGCTACTGAAAATATTGAAGTAGAAGCTTCCAAAGGATAACGAATTGCCCGACAGTACATACACAGCAAAGAAGGTCGTATGCCCGCTAGGATAGGAGGTGCAGAAGATACATGCATGCCCTAATGACTGCATCCTGTACCGCGGTGCATATGAGGATTTGAACGCATGCCCGGTATGCGGTGCATTGTGGTATAAGATCAGACGAGATGACCCTGGTGATGTTGACGGCGAGCCCCCCAGGAAGAGGGTTCCTGCCAAGGTGATGTGGTATGCTCCTTAATACCACGGTTGAAACGTCTGTTCAGAAACAAAGAGCATGCCAAGTTGATGCGATGGCATAGAGAGGACCGTAAGAAAGACGGGAAGTTGAGAGCACCCACTGACGGGTCGCAGTGGAGAAAAATCGAGAGAAAGTACCGGGCTGAGTTTGTAGGTGACCCAAGGAACGTATGGTTTGGTTTAAGCGCGGATGGCATTAATCCTTTCGGGGAGCAGAACAGCAATCACAGCACCTGGCCCGTGACTCTATGTATCTATAACCTTCCTCCTTGGCTGTGCATGAAGCGGAAGTTCATTATGATGCCAGTACTCATCCAAGGCCCTAAGCAACCCGGCAACGACATTGATGTGTACCTAAGGCCATTAGTTGAAGAACTTTTACAGCTGTGGAATGGAAACGGTGTACGTGTGTGGGATGAGCACAGACAGGAGGAATTTGACCTGCATGCGTTGATGTTTGTAACCATCAATGATTGGCCTGCTCTCAGTAACCTTTCAGGACAGACAAACAAGGGATACCACGCATGCACACATTGTTTAGATGACACCCAAAGTATATACCTGGACAAATGCAGGAAGAATGTGTACCTGGGGCATCGTCGATTTCTTTCGACCAACCATCAATGTCGAAAGAAAGGCAAGCATTTCAAAGGCGAGGCAGATCACCGGAAGAAGCCCGCCATGCGTACCGGTGATCACGTACTTGCTATGGTCAATGATTTACAGGTAATCTTTGGAAAGGGTCCCGGCGGACTGTCTGTTCCGAATGACGCTGAGGGACGCGCACCCATGTGGAAGAAGAAATCTATATTTTGGGATCTACCCTACTGGAAAGACCTAGAGGTCCGCTCTTCAATCGACGTGATGCACGTGACAAAGAACCTTTGCGTGAACCTGCTAGGCTTCTTGGGCGTGTATGGAAAGACAAAAGATACACCGGAGGCACGGGAGGACTTGCAACGTTGGCACGAAAAAGACGGCATGCCTCCAAAGCAGTATGAAGGTCCTACCAGCTACGCTCTTACCAAAGAAGAGAAGGAAATCTTCTTTGAATGCCTGCTCAGTATGAAGGTCCCGTCTGGCTTCTCATCGAATATAAAGGGAATAATAAATATGGCAGAGAAAAAATTCCAGAACCTAAAGTCTCATGACTGCCACGTGATTATGACGCAACTGCTTCCGGTTGCATTGAGGGGGCTTCTACCGAAAAACGTTCGATTAGCCATTGTGAAGCTATGTGCATTCCTCAATGCAATCTCTCAGAAGGTGATCGATCTAGAAATCATACCAAGGCTAAGGAGTGATGTGGCGCAATGTCTTGTCAGTTTCGAGCTGGTGTTCCCACCATCCTTCTTCAATATCATGACGCACGTCCTAGTTCATCTAGTCGACGAGATTGTCGTTCTGGGCCCCGTATTTCTACACAATATGTTCCCCTTTGAGAGGTTAATGGGAGTCCTAAAGAAATATGTCCGTAACCGCGCTAGGCCAGAAGGAAGCATCTCCATGGGCCATCAAACAGAGGATGTCATTGGGTTTTGTGTTGACTTCATTCCTGACCTTAAGAAGATTGGTCTCCCTCAATCGCGGTATGAGGGGAGACTGACTGGAAAAGGCACGCTAGGAGGGGACTCAATAATATGCAGGGACGGGCATTCTTGGTCTCAAGCACACTACACGGTTCTACATAACTCTACCTTGGTGACCCCGTATGTCGATGAACACAAGAACATTCTGCGCTCCAAACACCCAGCGCAGTGTGATGACTTGATTACATGTGAACACATCAGGACTTTCGACAGTTGGTTGGAAACACATCTCAGAGGTGACAACACTATTTCTGATGAGCTGTGCTCGTTGTCCAGGGGACCATCTTCGACTGTATTGACTTACAAAGGATACGAGATAAATAGGAATACATTTTACACGATCGCCCAAGATCAAAAGAGCACCAACCGAAACAGCGGTGTCCGCTTTGATGCAGCAACCAAGAGTGGAAAGGACACATATTATGGTTACATAGTGGACATATGGGAACTTGACTACGGACATGATTTGAAGGTCCCTTTGTTTAAGTGCAAATGGGTCAATCTGCCAGGAGGCGGGGTACAGGTAGAGCCACATTACGGAATGACAACAGTGGATCTGAACAATCTTGGGTAAACAGACGAACCATTCGTCTTAGCCAATGATGTGGCGCAGGTTTTCTATGTGAAGGACATGTCTACCAAACCAAGAAAAAGAAAAGATAAGGAAGCGAATACATCATACGATGAGCCAAAGTGCCACATAGTTCTTTCAGGGAAAAGAGACATCGTGGGAGTGGAGGGTAAGACAGACATGTCTGAAGATTATGAAAAGTTTCATGAAATTCCTCCCTTCAAAGTCAAGGCTGACCCAAGCACCCTGTTAAGCGATGAAGAATATCAGTGGTAACGGCGCAATAAGCAAAGGACACAAGAGAAGAAAAAGTGAAGACAAATGAAGTCAGAAAGGGTTGAAAATTGATGATGTGGCTTTGAATGGTTCATTTTGAGCACACAAAAAGTCTGGAGTTCAAATAAGTTCAAAAAAATGAAATCCCTTTGTAACAGTTGAGTTTTCGTCCGAAACCCTGATACTTCGAAAGAGATTATCCATTTTGTACATGAAGTGCATCCAGTTTTTACCGTAACCCTCTCAACTTTTTAGCACATGCTATGTGGGTGAAATGATGATATCATGCCAATTTTCAACCTCTTCAGAGTTCATTTGAAGTGCTTTTCAATTTCAGGGTCATTTAGCTCAAAAATCAGTAAATGCATGAAAAATAACAGATGAAGTCAGAAAGGGTTGAAAATTGATGATGTGGCTCTGAATGGTTCATTTTGAGCACACAAAAAGTCTGGAGTTCAAATAAGTTCAAAAAAATGAAATCCCTTTGTAACAGATGCATTTTCGTCCGAAACCCTGATACTTCAAAAGAGATTGTCCATTTTGTACACGAAGTTGCATCCATTTTTGCCGTTTTTTAAAAAAAAAAAAAAAAAAAAAAACAAGAGACGAGGAAAAAAATTGTGTGTCCCCCCCACCCCCCCCCCCCCCCCCCCCCCCCACCCCCCCCCCCCCCCCCCCCCCCCCCCACCCCCCCCCCCCCCCCCACCCCCCCCCCCCCCCCCCCCCCCCCCCCCCCCCCCCCCCCCCCCCCCTTTTCCGTCCCCCCCCCCCCCCTCCCCCTAGCACCGCAGTTTTCGTGTCCCACCCCCAATCCCCCCCCCCCCCCCCCCCCCCCCCCCCCCCCCCCCCCACCCCCCCCCCCCCCCCCCCCCCCCCCCCCCCCCCCCCCGCCCCCCCCCCCCCCCCCCCCCCCCCTCCCCCCACCCCCCCCCCCCCCCCCCCCCCCCCCGCCCACCCCCCCCCACCCCCCCCCCCCCCACCTTTTTCCCCCTCCAAATCTCTTACTCTCCTGCATCGTGGTGTGAAATGATGATATCATGCCAATTTTCAACCTCTTCAGATTCATTTGAAGTGCTTTTCAATTTCAGGGTCATTTAGCTCAAAAAATCAGTAAATGCATGAAAAATAACAGATGAAATCGAAAGGGTTGAAATTGAATGATGTGGCTTTGAATGGTTCATTTTGAGCACACAAAAAGTCTGGAGTTCAAATAAGTTCAAAAAAATGAAATCCCTTTGTAACAGATGAGTTTTCGTCTGAAACCCTGATACTTCGAAAGAGATTGTCCATTTTGTACACGAAGTGCATCCAGTTTTTGCCGTAACCCTCTCAACTTTTAGGACATGCTATGTGGGTGAAATGATGATATCATGCCAATTTTCAACCTCTTCAGAGTTCATTTGAAGTGCTTTTCAATTTCAGGGTCATTTAGCTCAAAAAAATAAGTAAATGCATGAAAAATAACAGATGAAGTCAGAAAGGGTTGAAAATTGATGATGTGGCTTTGAATGGTTCATTTTGAACACACAAAAGAATGAACTAGAAAACTTTAATAGCAAAAAGAATTATCATAAAGATTTTTTTTGTTAGAAACTAAAATAACAAAAACTATTTTTGAATATAATGATAAAACACAGTAATATTAAATAGCAGAAAAAGAATCACTCCAAAATCTTTTTTTATAGTAAAGTTAATCACAAACTAGTGATTCACACAAATTTCAAAGAATTCAAATTTAAACTATTCAAATTGGAAAACTAATGGCACTAATCGCAAGTTTATAATTTTTATTACCTAAAAGCAAAAAGAATCACTGAAAAACAATTTGTATTTTGTTGTAAGTAGAAACAAAATAAAATAAATAAAGCAAAAAAGAAATAAATACTGGAAAAAAATAGAAAAAAAATGCCACCTATTGGGCCACCACGGCGTGAATATGACTAGAAACCCAACCACGGGCCAGGATTCAGGCCCGCAGAAGGCCCAGTAGTCCCACAAGCAGCGGAGTGTCACGTTAGGCCCGTAAGCCTGCATTTGAGAGGAGCTCGAGAGGGCAGCGGCAGCGGGGTTTATAAACCACCCCGCGCCCCTCTCAACTAGCGAGGTGGGACTAAACTTTTGGCCGCGGGCAGCACAAGGCCTTTGGTCCCGGTTGGTGCCACCAACCGGGACTAAAGGGTGGCATTGGTCCCGGTTCGTGCCACGAACCGGTACCAGTGCACCCCTTTCATCCCGGTTGCTGGCACCAACCGGGACCAAAGGCCTCTGTTTCCCGCCCTTTGGGCTGCTGAAAAGAGACCTTTGGTCCCGGTTGGTGGTACGAACCGGGACTAAAGGTGGCATTGGTCCCGGTTGGTTCCACGAACCGGGACCAATGCTTAGTATATATAGGCAGCACTTGTGAAAATTTCCATTCAGTTCTTCGATCCTGCGCTCTCTCCCCCGGCGTCCTCGTCCCCGTCGCCGCGTGCCGCCCCGAGCCCGCCATCCTCGTCCCTGTCGCCGCATGCCGCCTCGAGCCCGCCGTCCTCGTCGCCGGCTTCCAGCCATCGCCGCCCCCCTAGTGAGCACCCCCCTTTCCCATGGTCCCCTGCTCCCCGTCGCCGCGTGCTCCCCCGAGCTCGGCCTTGCTCCGCCACTGCTCCATGGTCGCCGCCGGCCCCGACACATTGAAGAGCAGCAGCAACGCCGTGAAGGAGAGGAGAAGGAGTGGACAGTGAAGAGCAGCAGCAGCCCCCCCCCTCCCCCCCTTCTGAATTTTCTGAAATTTATTGATGGAATGCATAGAAGGTGTTTGATGAAATGCTAGATGGCTTTGGGTATTTTTGAAATTTCTGAATTGTTTTGTGGTGAGGTACTGATGCAAGACAAAGGTGATGGCAAAATTTCAGAATTTTTGGAGCTGTTTAGAATAGGTTTTCAGCAAGGAATTTGAATCTGGTTCAAATTTCATTTGAACGAAATTTGAAAATTTTGAACTATGGATCAGAAGGTTTTTGGTGAAATGGAGTGTGGGTACTGTCATGAAGTTGGAGTAATTTTTTCAAAAAAAATTAGTAAGGGAAAAATAGGGTTGTAGTTCAATGCCAAGATTGGACCAAATTGAAAAATGGAAGTTGTGCTCAAAAGTTTCAAATGACCAAAGTGGATTTTTGCATAAAAGTGATCTATAGGCATCAGAGGACTTCTCAAAAAATTTGTGGCATTTGAAAAGAATTATTTGGAATAGTTCTAGTGCAACAGGGTCATTCTAGAGTTTGAAAATACTAATAAAAGAATTTTTTGAGGCCCAATCATTATAAAAATAATTACTACTGATGTGTTTGTTCATAGCATTTTTTTTCAATGTATGTATGTATGTATGGATGGATGGATATAGAAAATGTTCATATATGATTTTTTTTTGTTCATAGCAATTTTTTTCCATGTATGTATGTATGTATTTTTTTTAGATGCGCTATGTTTTTTCAGATAAGATGAAATGAGATGAGATGTCCATTTGTTGTATAAACATAACCCCGATAACTTCAATTCCCCTCGGGCTTATATTTTTGTGAGCATAGAAATTTTTGTAACTTGTATGTGTTTGATCACCGCGGACTTATATACTTGATTGGACTATGGAGTGCATATTTAGTCGAGTCCAACATCAATATTTGTGAATGATTTCATATTGTTGGGCACCGCGGATAGTTGTGAGAGGAGTTTTTCCTTTGATTTTGAGGCATGTGATGTAGATAATGTCCAATGCCTCATATCGCGAACATAGTTATATTGGACAATTGATCTTCATATAAATGAAGCATAAAAGTTTAGCAAACAGTTTGGCAATCACTTACAAATTTTCATGTTGTAGGAGTACATGTAAAAAAATTCAGAGTTGTTCATTCACTTAGAAATTTTCATGTTGTTCATTGACTTAGACATGAGGGGGGACGTCGATCAACGCCCTCTCACCCAACCAACTCTGGAGTCCACCCAAACCGGGACTGAAAAAGCGTTGTCGAGGCCACCCCAAACCCTAGAAGAGTTGTCGAGGCCACCCAAATTTACCAAGTTAAAAGAGCATTGTCGAGGACCATTTTCTGCACATCCAGAATGGCGTCATTTTCTTAAATCCCTTGTCAGTCCGGACGTCGGACATTCATGAGAGAGGCGGTCCGGCCCAAACCCTAGAAGCGTTGTCGAGTCCACCCCAAACCGTAGAAGCGTCGAGCTAGCTAGGTCTACATTTGCACTGATATATCCATCTGTCATGTTTGTATATTAATTAATTGCCATGTTGTAATATTTGCAGAAACTATGGAGCACCGAGACATCGAAGCAGAACAGTTGTTGGGGGACATAATCCACGGTGGAGGTGATGTCTTGTCGTATCTCAACGACACCGATGGTCTGGAAGGAGAGGATGAAGCAGGCTCCGGTGATCGAACAATGGAGGTGGAAGGACATGATTATGATGGCTCCGGTGACGGAATGCCGGTGGAAGAAGGAGACCGTGATGACTGCTCCAGTGAGCGAACGGAGGAAGGAGATGTTGCAAAGTCCGGCGAGGTATATATATTAATTAAGCCTGTGCTGACTAGCTAATTGATGCATTAATTGTTTTGGTATGTACACATATTAACTCTCTTCTTTCTTCTTTTCTAGCCCTCCGGATCGAGCCAAACTTCAGTAACGAGACGAGGCCCGAAGAAAAGGTTGCACCAGGATGAAAGGTTCACGAGCACAGCAATCAAGGGCGATGGCCAACCGATTGAACCCAGCCGGACCAAGGAAGCATTTTCTGCTCAGTGCGGGGTTCTTGTTAGGGACATGATCCCGATCAGCATCCACCAATGGAATAAGCCTAAGAGCGAAGACCCTCAAGTGTCTTTTGTCAACGATAGACAGAAAGATGATCTTTGGACCGCGCTGAAGCCAAATTTCACCCTACCGCCAGAGGAGGATCCTAATAAGCCAGTTATAGAGCCATTGGTCAAGGCTCATGCTCTTAAGAAGATGGCAGATCTATTCAGGAGGTGGAAGAATGAGTTGAAATCAACGTTTGTCGACAAAGGGAAGACTCCAGAATTCACCGGCCGATTTGAGAAGATAAGAGATCACTGGCCCGCATTTGTGGCCCACAAGACATCGGAGAAGAGTAAGAAGATGTCAGCGACAAACAAGAAAAATGCTGCAAAGAAGGAGCATCACCATCGCACGGGGTCAGGTGGCTACCTCAAAGCCCGGCCGTTGTGGGACAAGACTGAGAAGGACCTGCTTGATAAAGGGGTCAAACCAGAGACATTGAACTGGCCAGACCGTTCAAGGACTTGGTTCTTCGGGGTTGGGGGAACCTTGGACCCTGAAACAAGGAAGTGCCGTTGGACGAAGGAGCAACTTGAAATACCTGTCAAGAAGCTTCAGAAGTATATCGCCGCAGCGCAGCAAGGGACGTTCGTTCCCGACAGAGAGAACGACGAGCTCACATAGGCCCTCGGGAATCCTGAGCACCCAGGACGAACACGAGGCACGGCAGGCTCCGTTGCGTGGAAGGTTGGGTTTCCCAGCGCAGGCGGTTACAAAACCCGGGAGAGGAGGAGGAAAGTGGAGCAGACCGAACGGCAGAAGCTGAATGCAAGGGTACGAGCGCTAGAGGAACAAGCACTAGTTCAGAGGCAGCGACCTGCCGGAGCTACCCCAGAAGCTACCCCGCCATCTCAGCGGTGAAGCAGCATGGCTTCCACCGAGCTCCTTCAGCAGCCTCACTTCACGGCTCCCAGCTACCCCGTGGATGCTATCACGGAGGCTTAAGATTGCCACCTTATGGCGCAATGGCAGCACCTCAAAGTCAAGGCGGTTGTCGGCTCTGTTGCACCTCCTGAACCCGGCGCAACTTTTCACTGCCTTCCGATTCCAGAATGCTATGCTGTTGTGATGGTCGATGAAATAACGGAAGGATTTGAGGAGCTCGAGCTTGACCCCCCTACCGGTGAAGGGGAGACTCAGCTCGGTCTTGCTCTGAAGACTCCATGTCTATGGCGGAAGGAGCTCATCAACCTTCCGAACTGGACGCCTCCGCCTCCTCCTCCGGCGAGTCAGGGCACTCCGCCTGCTCCTCTGGCGAGTGATCAGGGCACTCCGCCACCTTGTCCGGCTGCTCCGGCGCGTGGCGGCACTCCGCCTCCTTTTCCGGCTGCTCCGGCGTGTGGCGGCACTCCACCTCCTTCTCCTCCTGCGCCGGCGCATCCGAGCAGCCCGCCTCCTCCTCCGCCTCGTCAGCAACAGCGGAAGACAGCCGCCGCCGCTCCGGCTGCTCCGGCGCGTCGTAGCACTCCGCCTCGTAAGCAACGAAGGAAGACAGCCGCAACCGCTCCGGCTGCTCCGGCGTCTAGCAGTACAGCCAGAGGCTGGAGGGAATACATATTCGGTCCATCTCTCAAGCCTCTAGAGAAGTTACCATACGAGATGACCGAGGACGAAAACGCGCAGATCTGTCAAGCCCAAGTGAAGGACTTTTTTGCAAAGAAAAATCCACCTCCGGAGGAGAAGATAGATCCGGTGAAATTGAAGCGCACTTTGGAGAACCTGAAGCGACCACCACTGCCTCCGCCGGATGAAAACCATGTCCACGCTCTTAAAAAGGCAGTGGAAGGAGCGCGCCGGTCGGGAACTACTTCAAGTGACAAAAGGTTACAAGAACGAAGAAGTGGGAACAAAATTCCCCAGCTCGGCGAACAGGCAAACCAATCATGTCCCCCGCTCAAGGTGTCTAGCGATATCGTCGCAAATCTGCTGGGGATGCTGGCCGGTACCAATCCTGGTGATTACCTGCCCGACGATGCACATTTTGATACAATGGAGGTGGACGAACACAAATACCAGTACGGGAAGCCTCTCGTCAGACCTGGTGATCCTCCTCGAACAACGATGATGCGAAGATTCCATAAGTGGTACATGCACACCTGCAAGTCTGGGAAGGATATTTTGACGCTAAGAGTTAAAGAGGAGCACGACCTCGTTGGAATTGATTTGTTGTCTATTACATTTGAGGAGTTCTTCCAGTTTTACAATCAAAAGGACCTCGATAAAATAATCATCACTTGCTACTGTCTGTAAGTACTATACTTCTATAATTAAGTCTCTATATATAGCTCAGCTCTTTCATTGCATGTATATATAAATATCCGCACTATATTATGCAGATTGAAGATCGTCGAATGCAGAAATGCACAAATCTATGATATTGGGTTCATTAACACAAATCTCATAGATGAATGGACGGTTAAATATAATGCGAAAGAAACCGAGGCCAACTTGCTACAATCGTTGCTTAAAAATCAAAACAAAGATAAAGTACTCTTTTCTTACAAATTCAAGTGAGTGTTATTTTCTTCCGCATATTCGGTTTCTATTATTACTCGAGGTTATAGTAATGTAATTGATGAGTTATGCATGCGTGCACAGTTTCCACTTTATTCTCCTAGAGATTAAGCTTGAGCAGGGACAAGTAACCGTCTTAAACTCAAAACGAAAAGATCCCAAGGAGTATGTGGCCATGACTGAAATGCTCCAGAAGTAAGTTCAATCGATCATTACCGCACCATATCGGCAACTTTGTTCATTTCCTGATATCAAGTAATTATTTTCTTTGTCTCGCAGGGTTTGGAAAGTGTTCACCGCAGAAGCTCCGGGACTGCCGGGGGAGCTGCGATTTACACACCCGAAAGTAAGTACTACTAGCTAGTTCCGTGCATCTCCCATTGATTCTAACTAGTTTCATCAATACCATTTATAATGCTTGATTATCAGTTTGATTGACCTCTATTTCTAGTAAAGTGGTTGTGGCAGGAAGGCGGGAATAATTTTTGTGGATACTACGTTTGCGAGTACATCTACAACGCGACGACCTCTAAGCGGGGCTACTCTGAAAAACAATATGAAGTGCGTAAGCAATAATATTCATAATTTTATTTTATTACCAGCATTTGTGTTGAGTTTCATTCATATATATGTATTGACCCCCTTCTTCAAATTAGATTTGGCAGATGCGGGATGAACTCCTACCACAAGATCGCATAAAAGCAATTCAAGAGGAATTGGCGGGATTCTTTCTTGACCACGTCATCAATCCAGCCGGAGAATACCATGTGAAACTTGACATCAGATATTAGGGATTGTAAGAGATCTTATATTGTATATATGTAGCTAGTAGCGTCGGATAGATATACGAAAACTTGTTGTTCGACCAATCTCTCGGAGAAGGAGGAGGTCGATCACTTCTCTCTGTATATGTTCATGACGATTTTGTGTACTTAATGGTTTCCTTCATTTGCTTACTAGCTAGCGTGTCGTGTCCTCTCTATACGTATAGTACGTAGCGTCGACCAAGCACGGAGATAAGAGAGGACACTTCTCTCTATTAGCTAGCTAACACAATATATGAAACCCCTAAATTAACCCTACAAAACCCAAAACCCTCCCACCCCCCCCCCCTTTCAAAAAAAAAAAATCCCAGCTCCTGAGCTGCTGACGCGTGGATGCTCTTTGGTCCCGGTTGGTGTTACCAACCGGGACTAAAGGCCCTCCTGCCTGGGCTCGCCGCAGTGGCCACGTGGAGCCACATCTATCCCAGTTCGTAGGGCTTTAGTCCCGATCCTTTAGTTCCGGTTTCAGAACCGGGACAAATGGACATTTTTCTACTAGTAAGCTGCGGCTTCAAGCAATATCATGAATGCACCAGGTCACTGGATGATCAGATCTCTTCTCGCGGATATACAGGCCAGCGCTTCTTTCCAGGCCAACTGGATCTCACATATTCACAGGAACTCAATTGTCAAAGCACATCACCAGTCAAGATTAGCAGGGAAAATCCAATCTAGAACCTTGACAATAAGATGCTTATGTCCAAACATTGGTCTATGTCCAGGAAGGGACATTCCCTGTGTATCTAGCGTGCCTCCATTCACGCTACTTTCTGTAAAATGTGTTTAAAAGTAATAAAATCTTTATGTTCAAAAAAAAAAAACTCTATTCCAGCCAAAAGAGCAATACTAGTACTACTACTACTACTGTGTGAGTTCCTCTGTTCTTGTGCCTTGCCGCAGCAAGTGTGCAGCTGCCTGCAGTTTAGTCCTTCCGTCTCTGTACACGATAGCTAGCTAATCTACAGTTTGGGCTAGCACGTACGACTCCTTCTCGCAAAAAAAAAAAAAAAAACGCGTATGACTGCAATATTAATATTGATGAAAAAGAAAAACAATTGATGTGACATGTGACTGATCGATTGGCCTGTCTTTATGTTTAATGGAAACCTGCAGTGATTTTCTAGGGTCTGCAACATCCTATCCAAAACTATAATGAAAACCCAAACAGTATATTCATAAAATTTGTAGGATCCAATTTTGTAATATCTAATCATAATTTTTTTTAAATTATAACATATTCGTCCGTATTTATCTATCTCTTTGATGAGTTGTGAATGAAATCCTTTTAGATGCTGAGTTGACCTAGAAAAACTGATCGATCGGTTTCCAGGCGAGGTTGGCATCATAAAAAAATAGAGTAGGAAGGAGGCACGAAGAGCGCATATAGTCTTTGCACATGTACGACTACCTTGGCGACATACGACATAGGAGACGCAGAGGCTCATTCGTTCAGCACCATAATAAAATCTATGCGAGCACAAGAATTACCAATTAATCAGAGGATGCTAGCTGGCACACGGCTTCAAGGGTCCACAAACAAACAGGAAGAAACCGCAAACCACCCTGTACCCACGTGGGGACCCCTATATTGTATGCATCCGCATTTATCTCTCTCTTTGATGAGTTGTGAATGAAATCCTTTTAGAGGCTTAGTTGACCTAGGAAAAAATGGCACAATAAAAGAATAGATTAGGAAGGAGGCAGCACATGCAACCTCTAGTCTCTGCACATGTATAGGCCCCTTTGGTAGGGCTCCGGCTCCCGCTCCCGCTCCACCTGAAGCTCTATCAAACAATTTGCTTAAAAATGACTCCATCTTGAAGCACTAGAGGAGCCGGAGCCGTTTTACATGGAGAAGCCGGAGCATAAAAAAGTGGCTCCTCTGACTCCTCCCATTTTAGAAGGAGCCGGAGCTCTACCAAATGGGGCCTATGACTACCTCATGAGGACCTCGACGTACGTATACCTATAAATTAATAGGAGGAAGGAGGCAGGAAGCACACATATATATAATGCAACACGCACATGTATGACTACCTCCTCGAGACTTCGACGTATACCTACATATAAATTAATAGGAGGAAGGAGGCAGGAAGCACACATATATATAATGCAACACGCACATGTATGACTACCTCCTCGAGAGTTCGACATATACCTATAAATTAATAGGAGCATGCAAAACACACGGAGGCTGATTCATTCAGCACCGATCATTGATTAGACTAGAACATTCAGCAACCGCGCCCTCTCACAACTTTAATAATATAAACAAATATGCATTTCAAAAGAGATAGGGCCAAACAGTTATGTGACTGTACAATCTAAAATTAACGGTAGTGCTGGCTGCAGCAGCAAGCCGGCAGCCAGCACAATATCCATTGTCCAATAGCTGTCTCAACATGCACCGAGTGATGCTGAACCTCATGATGAGGATGACACCATAGATACACAAGATTTATACACATTTGATGAATTTCTAGCTGAGCAAGAATTATTAGAAGAACTACAACATGGAATGGTTGCAGAATTGAAGGCTGACTTTGAAGTGCTTGAACAAGGGAGGAGACACAACAGTGGACCAAGGAGATATTTGGCCAGGCCTCGTGAAGAAGCCAATCAGCGTCTTATGGATGATTATTTCACGCATAATCCTGTCTACAATTCCTACAATCTTTCGTACAAGGTTTAGGATGAGGAGGTCTCTGTTTCTGCGCATTGTTGATGCCCTCGGTGAGTGGTCTCCATTTTTTACATTAAGATTGGATGCTACTAATCGCCCTGGGTTATCGCCAATCCAAAAGTGCACTACTGTCGTAAGGCAGTTAGCAAATGGGAGCCCTGCAGACTAGATAGGTTAGTATATTAAGATTGGTGAAAGTACTGCAGTAGAGTGTTTGAAGTTATTCGTGGAGGGAGTGGTTGCAGTATTTCCGGTGAAGTATTTGAGGCGACCTACAGTATAAGATGTTGAACGCTTAATGGAGATCAGTGAGCGTCATGGGTACAGTTCCCTGGCATGCTAGGGAGTATTGATTGTATGCATTGGCACCGAGAAAAATATCCTTATGCATGGAAGGGGATATATACCCACGACGATCACCGTGTACCTACAATCATTCTAGGGCAATTGCTTCGCACGATCGTTTGATATGGCACACCTTTTTTGGTGTTGCTGGATCCAACAACGATATCAATGTGCTCAACCAATCACATTTGTTTGTTGTGCAACTGAGAGGAGAAGCTCCTAAGGTCGACTAATCTATCAATGGAAGACAATATATAGGGTACACGATATCTTGTGCCTGCCTGGCAGTACCAGTCCGCCTAACAAAAATGAGTGGCATGCACTACCGGAAACCGGCTCTTTGCCGTGTGCCTGGGGTGTTGGGCCTCGCTAGTAGCAAGACAGGACCAACCTCCCACTCTGCGCCCCTAGTACTGTGTGATGGTCGAGACATGCCCCCGATCCTCGAATCCGCCGGTGTCAGTTACTCCGAATTATTAGAATAAAACAGCCACTTTTCACATCAAATTTACACGTCTTTTGGAAAACTTCTACAACGATTTCATAAGCTATTTCAAATGCTAAAAGCGAATTGAAAACTAACCTATTATATACTTAAAACAAAAGTCAAACAAGCCATCATGTTCGTCCACGTAGGTTAAAAATATATACACCGATGGCTACTGACAGGGACCGAGCTGCCATAGAGGTGCTGGTGTCAGCTGACCCCAATGGAAACCACCAAAACCTTCTTTAACTAGCACTGATTAATGATTACCACGTTAGGAAGCATTAGAGGTCGCAGAAAAATAATGTCATTATTTGTTAGAGTTTGATTAGTCAAGGTCATGGATGATGTAGACCCTCTCCCCTTCTCTCTCTGATTGGTCATCGTTTGGTTTTGTCAACTGTTGAAGCAGATAATCATTGAGAACCATCAATTTTATTTCGTTTCATTTCGAGCAAGTTGTGTTGGTGAGCCATGTGAAGCGGGTGGCTTTCATTTGTACTTGTTTGTTTGTGAAATGAGCAACCTATGATACTAATCAATATTGTCTGAATAGAAGCTGTCAAAAGAGAAAGTTTTTAGTCGTGCTTTGTGACAGTGCAAACAGGCTTATCCTTTGGGCTAATAGTACTGGAGCAGATCCACCGTTGATTGCAGGGTTAGCTGTTAACTGAATAACACTGCCCCCCAGGATTATTGGATCTCCGCCAGCCAAGTGCAAGGAAAGAACAAGAAGCATGCAACAAGAGCATTACTGGTGACAAACATTAGATTTCCAAAACTGTGCATTATAAAACGCTACAAGATAAAGACGTCAGTGTTCAAGGGTTCAACAAGAGCACTAGTACGGCTTATTATGGGATTCTAATCCACAACCATCTTTAAATCCGCTTTGTACAAAACTGCCTCCAAAAAACATGTCTAATGATTATACAAGCGCAAAGTCTTTAGTTCGACAAATAAACCACCAGGTAAAAAATAAATAGGTAACGGTTTTGTGTGTGAGCTCTGATGACGCGCCGGGCGACCAAGAGGCGACAATGTGTAGCTCCACGTGCTGGGTCCCTGCTCCCCGCTCTCGCCGCTGCCAGCGGGCGGCGGTCGGGGCTCGAGTTTCTGGATGCTCGTCGGGAGTCGTCTCGCCGTCAGCTGCTTAGCCGTCTCGCTCAGCCTGGCCACATCCTGGCCTAGCTCTCGTGGCCAGGGTTGGGCCACATGTGATGTCAGCTGCGCGCTCTTGGCCCGTGTTGGGCCTCGCTAGTAGTAAGACATGACCAACCTCCCACTCTGCGCCCCCTGTACTGTATGATGGTCGAGACATGCCCCCGATCCTCGAACCCTCCGGAGTTACACCGAATTATTAGAATAAAACAGCAACTTTTCACATCAAATTTACACGTTTTTTTGGAAAACTTCTACCATGATTTCATAAGCTATTTCAAATGCTAAAAGCGAATTAAACACTAACCTACTATATACTTAAAACAAAAGTCAAACAAGCCATCATGTTCGTCCACATAGGTTAAAAATATATACACCGATGGCTACTGACAGGGACGGAGCTGCCATAGAGGTGCTGGTGTCAGCTGTGTTAGAGAAAATATGTAATCTCAACCAACCTTCTCTCTCTCCGTATCCTTCTCAAACTCTTGTACCTTCTTGTATGCCAAGGCAGGCTCCTGCCGATCGCTAATATATACGATGCCGCTCCCCATCGAGGGAGTAGGGAGATCGCACATTATCTTACATGGTCATCAGAGCCACCTCTTTCCATACATCTAGCCACAAATCAAAACCCTAGAAACCACATACCATCGTCTCCATGGCTTCCTCTACTGGCGTCGCCCTCAACCTCGGTTCGCCGCCATCTGAGAAGCTCGCAAGAGGAAACTTCATCCTCTGGAAGACTCAGGTGCTTCCAGCCCTGCGAGGTGCGCAGGTGACTGGACTCCTCGACAACACAGACGCCGCTCCGCCCATGACGGTGGAGATCACAAAGGCGGACAAGACCATGGCCCTAGAGCCGAATCCTCTGTACGGGCCCTGGATCGCCAAAGACCAGCAGGTCCTGACTTATCTTCTGAATTCCATGTCGCCAGAGATCCTTGTGCAGGTCGTTGGGAAGGACTCCACCTTTGAACTCTGGACGACGGTGACAAACCTCTTCGCCTCGCAGTCGCAATCTCGGATCACTAATCTGAGAATAGCCATCACCAACACCAAGAAGGGCAGCATGTCAAGCTCGGCGTATATGGCGAAGATGAAGAGCCTCGGCGATGAACTAGCTGCTGCCGGTCGTCCCGTCTCTGATCCGGAGATGGTGGACTACATCTTGGCCGGACTAGACCGCGACTACGACTCCGTGGTGGCGGCGATCGGCGCTGTCAAGAACACCATCACCGCCAATGATCTCTTTGCTCAGATCTCTGCCTTTGATCAAAGGATGGAGATGCTAGGCGACTCAGCTTCAGGAGGGTTCCACTCATCTGCTAATGCGGTCTACAGAGGCCGTGGTCAGTCTCGCGGCAGATCCCGCGGGCGAGGAGGAAGGGGGTGTGGCCGTGGTGACCGCGGTGACCGCGGTGACCGCCAGCCCTCGTCTTCCAATGGAGGCAGCGGCTTCAGAGGGCGCCCTCGACAGCAGCAACAGCAACAGCAAGTGCGTGAGCAGCAACATGATTATCCTGAGTGCCAAATATGCTACAAACATCATCCAGGAGGTGCTCGGGTCTGTTGGTGGCGCTATGAGGAGAACGACCCAGAAGAAAAAGAAGCGCATGCTGTCTCCTATGGCGTGGACACAAATTGGTATGCCGACAGTGCAGCAACAAACCACATCACAGGTGAACTTGACAAGTTGACGATGCGGGAGAAGTACAATGGAGGCGACCAAATTCGCACGGCAAGCGGTTCTGGTATGGATATCACACACATTGGTATTTCAATAGTTGAAAACCCCGTGAAAAATTTACATCTGAAAAATGTCTTGCATGTTCCTCAAACATCCAAAAATCTTGTTTCCGTTCATCGATTCACTCTTGATAACAATGTTCTTATAGAATTCTACCCTTATTTTTTCTTGGTCAAGGACTTGAGCACAAAGAGAATCATTCTTAGAGGACGGTGTGTGGGAGGCTTCTACCCACTCATATCATCATCATCATCATCTTCATGGTCAAATAAACAAGCAAATATTGTCACCAAGCTTTCATCGTCAAGGTGGCATAGTCGCTTGGGTCATCCATCTTCAGTCATAGTTAGATATGTTCTTAGCAAAAATAAACTCTCTTATGAGCCTAGTGTTGAGTCAGTTTGTGATCCGTGTCAACAAGCAAAAATTCATCAATTACCTTACCCTATTTCTACTAGTGTGTCCACTGCTCCCCTACAACTTATCTTTTCAGATGTATGGGGGCCAGCTCCTACTTCAGTTGGTAGATTTTCCTATTATGTAAGCTTTATTGATGACTATAGTAAATTTACTTGGATTTATTTACTAAAGAAACGATCTGATGTATTCCAAGTTTTTATCAATTTCCAAAACCTTGTTGAACGCAAACTGAAATCCAAAATCATTGCTATGCAAAGTGACTGGGGTGGTGAGTATGAAAAATTGAACTCTTTCTTCCAAAAACTTGGCATATCCCATCATGTCTCTTGCCCTCATGCTCACCAACAGAACGGGTCTGCTGAAAGAAAGCACCGTCACATAGTTGATATGGGGCTTGCATTGTTAGCAAACGCATCCATGCCACTTAAATTTTGGGATGAAGCATTCTTAACTGCCACATATCTTATCAACTTGCTTCCAAGTAAAGTCATCAAATTTGAAACACCCATCACACGACTTCTTGGTGTCACACCCAACTACACATCTCTTCGCATTTTTGATTGTGCGTGTTGGCCCAATCTTCGACCCTACAACACACGAAAACTCGCTTTCCGCTCAAAAAGGTGTGTCTTTTTAGGTTATAGCCCCATTCATAATGGTGTTAAATGCCTTGATGTTCCCACTGGTCGGGTCTATATATCCAGAGATGTTGTCTTTGATGAGACAGTTTTTCCCTTTGCCTCTCTTCATCCAAATGCCGGTGCACTTCTCCGCAAGGAAATTCTCCTCCTTCCTTCACATCTACGGTCTTTTGATCATGGGGCCGACAACAATTGTACTAATCAATGTGATGATATTCTTGCTGGTACTGGTTCTTCTCTTATGCCTGTGCAGGTCCCTGGTGAAAACGGTGTTCAAAATGATCAAAATTTCGAAAATATGGCTCAATTTGACCCATTATTGCATGTGGAGGAAGAAGACGAACCTGGCACGGATGACGAAGGAGATCCGGCGGCGCCTGGGACTCCTGTGCGTGCGCAATCCTCGGATCGCGCTCCAGCCAGCTCCACGCCTGACTCGAGGAGCGGCCACTCCCGCGCGGCCACGTCGACGACAGGCGCGACAGGTGGGACCAGCGGCGGGACCGAATCCCCCTCGTCACGCGCGCGCGTCCAGCCACGGTCGGGCGACGGATCCGCTGCATCGGGTCGCATGGGCGTCACCCGTGTGCCCACAGGGGCAGCAGCCACACCTACAGCCACAGGATCTTCTGCGCACGTCGGGACAAGTCTGCCTGGGTCAGCACATGCAGATTCGCCTGGATCTTCTGTGGCAAGTGTACCAGTGGTTCAGCCAGAGGTTTCTTCACGTGTTATGACACGGCTACAAAAAGGTATACGAAATCCAAAAATAAGAAAAGATGGAACTATACCATATGGGATGCTATGTATTTCAGGAGAACCAACAACGTTGAATAGTGCACTTGATGATCCTAAGTGGAAGAAGGCGATGGATGAGGAATATTCTGCACTCATGAGGAACAAAACCTGGCACCTTGTACCAAATCAGAGAGGTAAAAATATCATTGATTGCAAATGGGTGTACAGGATCAAAAAAAGGGCAGATGGCTCCATTGACAGGTATAAGGCACGTCTAGTTGCAAAGGGCTTTAAGCAACGTTATGGCATTGACTATGAGGACACGTTCAGTCCTGTTGTGAAAGCTGCAACTATCAGACTTGTGCTAGCTATTGCTGTGTCCAGAGGATGGAGCCTAAGGCAGCTAGATGTACAGAACGCGTTTCTGCATGGTGTTCTGGAAGAGGAAGTGTTTATGAGACAGCCACCTGGGTATGAGAGTAGGAAATTACCACATTATGTTTGCAAACTTGATAAAGCACTTTATGGTTTAAAGCAAGCACCCAGAGCATGGTATTCCAGACTAAGCTTACAATTGAAATATCTTGGCTTTATTGCTTCCAAGAATGATACGTCCTTGTTTATTTATAACAAGGCAGGAGTGGTCATTTTTGTACTCATATATGTGGATGATATCATAGTTGCAAGTTCCTCACAAAATGCCACTGATGCTCTTTTGCATGATTTGAGCTCAGAGTTTGCCTTGAAAGATCTAGGTGATTTACATTTCTTTCTAGGCATTGAAGTCAAGAAAACTCAAGATGGCATTGTGTTAAGTCAGGAAAAATATGTCAATGAGCTTCTATCTCGCATGGGAATGAAGAATTGTAAGCCGGTTCCTACACCTTTATCTTCCTCAGAAAAACTCTCTGCATATGAAGGTGAGCCACTTCAAGAGGAGGAGAGCACAAGGTATAGGAGTACTGTGGGAGCATTGCAATATTTAACTCTCACACGTCCAGATATTTCATTTGCTGTCAACAAGGTTTGTCAATACCTTCATGCACCTACTTCTGCACATTGGGCAGCTGTCAAGAGAATTGTGAGATATGTGAAGCACACTATGGGAATAGGACTTAATTTCAGAAGGTCTAATTCCTCTCTTATTAGTGCATTCTCTGATGCTGACTGGGCAGGATGTAGTGATGACAGGAGATCAACTGGAGGTTTTGCAGTGTTCTTTGGATCCAATCTTATCTCCTGGAGTGCTAGAAAGCAAGCCACTGTGTCACGTTCAAGCACAGAAGCAGAGTACAAATCCTTGGCAAATGCAACTGCTGAAATTATTTGGGTTGAGTCACTCCTTGATGAGTTGGGAGTTAAGAAAAATCGTATCTCGTGCTTATGGTGTGATAATTTGGGAGCAACGTATTTGTCTGCAAATCCAGTGTTTCATGCAAGGACAAAACACATAGAGATTGACTTTCACTTTGTGCGAGAAAGAGTTGCAGCAAAGAAACTTGAGATATGGTTTATTCCCTCCAAGGACCAAGTAGCAGATGGCTTCACAAAGGCACTTTTAGCAAGACCATTCGAAGAGTTCAAAAGTAATCTTAATTTAGGATAGTTGAGATTAAGGGAGGGTGTTAGAGAAAATATGTAATCTCAACCAACCTTCTCTCTCTCCGTATCCTTCTCAAACTCTTGTACCTTCTTGTATGCCAAGGCAGGCTCCTGCCGATCACTAATATATACGATGCCGCTCCCCATCGAGGGAGTAGGGAGATCGCACATTATCTTACAAGCTGACCCCAATGGAAACCACCAAAACCTTCATTAACTAGCACTGATTAATGATTACCACGTTAGGAAGCATTAGAGGTTGCAGAAAAATAATGTCATTATTTGTTAGAGTTTGATTAGTCAAGGCCGTGGATGATGTAGACCCTCTCCCCTTCCCTCTCTGATTGGTCATCGCTTGGTTTTGTGAACTGTCGAAGCAGATAATCATTGAGAACCATCAATTTTATTTTGTTTCATCTCGAACAAGTTTTGTTAGTGAGCCATGTGAAGCCGGTGGCTTTCATTCGTGCTTGTTTGTTTGTGAAATGAGCAACCTATGATACTAATCAATATTGTCTAAATAGAAGCTGTCATCCGAGAAAGTTTTTAGTCGTGCTTTGTGATAGTGCCAACAAGCTTGTCCTGTGGGCTAATAGTACTAGAGCACACTAGTAGAAAACAGGGTACTGGTCCCGGTTTCAGAGGGCCTTTAGTCCCGGTTCTGAAACCGGGAAAAATCAAACGGGACTAATGCCCAAAACCTTTAGTCCCGGTTTGCTTACGAACCGGGACCAAAGGAGGGCCACGTGGCCGCTCTGGGCCGCCCAGGGAGGAGGACCTTTAGTCCCGGTTAGTAACACCAACTGTGACTAAAGGGCAGCCACGCCTCAGCAGCTCCCAGGCTCTGGGGTTTTTGTTTTTTTTATGGGGGGGGGGTTATTAGGGGTTTCGGATGGTTTAATTAGGGGTTTCATATTGTGTTATCTATAGCTACTACATATAGAGAGAAGTGACCTCTCTTTCTCCGTGTTTGGTCGACGCTAGCTACTACATATAGAGAGAGAACTCGACGCTACTAAGAAAATGAAGGAATCATTAATTACACAAAATCGTCATGAACATATACAGAGAGAAGTGACCTCTCTTTCTCCGAGATTGGTCGAACAACAAGTTTTCGTATTTCTATCCGACGCTACTACATATATACAATATAACAACATCTCTTACGATCACTGACATCATCTACCGAAAATCAGCTTCAATTTCCATATGGTATTCTCCCTTTTCAAGTATGACGTGGTCAATAAAGAATCCCGCCAATTCCTCTTGAATTGCTCATATGCGATCATGTGGTAGGAGTTCATCCCGCATCTGCCACATCTAATTTAAAGAAGGGGGTCAATACATATATATGAATGAAACTCAACACAATTGATGGTAATAAAATAATATTGTGAATATTGTTTACGTACTTCATATTGTTTGTCAAAGTAGCCCCGCTTAGAGGTCGAGCTGCGCATGAACTCGCAAACGTAGTATCCACATAAATGATTCCCGCCTTCCTGCCAGTAGCACTTTACGAGAATAGAGTTCAATCAAACTGATAATCAAGCATGATAAATGGTATTGATGAAACTAGAATCAATGAGAGATGCGCAAAACTAGCTAGTACTACTTACTTTGTGGTGTGTAAATCGCAGCTCCTTCGGCAAACCCGGAACCATTTCGGTGAACTTTTTCCATACCCTGCCAGGCAAAGAAAATGATTACTTGATATCAGGAAACGAACGAAAGTTGCCGATATTGTGCGATAATGATTGAACTTACTTCTTGAGCATTGCAGTCATGTCCGCATAATCCTGGGGATCTTTCCGTCTCGAGTCTAAGACAGTTACTACTTCCCCGTCAAGCTTAATGGATAGCAGAATAAAGTGGAACCTGCGCACGCATAACTCATCAATTACATTACTTAACCTCGAGTAAGCGAAACCGAATATGCACAAGACAGTAACACTCACTTGAAGTTGTAAGGAAAGAGTATTTTCCCTTTGTTTTGATGTCGTAGGAACGATTGTAGCAAGTTTTCCTCAGTTTCTTCGACTCTCTTTTTTCTCGTCCATTCATTTACGGTATTTGGGCTAATGAACCCAATGTCATAGATTTGTCTTTCCTTGCATTCGACGATCTTCAATCTGCATAATATAGTGAGGATAATTATATATACATGCAATGAACGAGCTGAGCTACAGACTTAATTATAGAAGTAATACTTACAGACAGTAGTAAGTCATGAGTTGTTTGTCGAGGGCCTCTTGATTGAATAACTAAAATAACTCCACATATTCAACAGGCATCACCTCAACTCCAATGAGGTCGTGCTCCTCTTTAATTCTCAGCAACATACTGTCGGCCCCACTCTTGCTGCAGGTATCCATGTACCATTTATGCAATCTTCGCATCATCGTTGTTAGAGGAGGATGATTAGATTTGATGAGAGGCTTCCCATGCACGTATCTGATGATCTCTACTGTCTCTAACATTTCAAACTATGCATCATCGCCCATGTAATCACCAAGATTGGTACCGGGCAGTAGCCCCGGATGATTAGCGACGATATCGCTAGACACCTTGAGCGGGGGGCATGATTGCTTCGCCTGTTCGCCGAGCTGTGGAATTGTTTTCCCACTTCTTCGTTTTGCTACTCTTGCAGCACTGCAAGTACTTCCCGACCGCTGCGCTTCCTTATATGTCCTTTCAATAATGCGCTCATAGTTGGATTGCGGCGGAGACGGTGGTGGTCGCTTAAGGGCACGCAGAGTGCGCTTCACTTTCACCTGATCTATTGTTTCCTTCGGAGGTGGAGGTTTCTTCCGTGCAAAATTGGCCTCCAACTCGGCTTCCATGATTTCATCGGTTGCCTTGCCAGTCCTGTCATATGGTAACTTTGGAAGAGACTTGAGGCTTGGACCAGCGTTGAATTTCTTCCCGCCTCCGCTTGTACTGCTAGCCGCCAAAGCGGCGCCGTCTCTCTTCCGCCGTTGCGGAGTGCCCTGACGCACCGGAGGAGGCGGAGTGCCCTCACGCGCCGGAGGAGGCGGAGTGCCCTGATCACTCGCCGGAGGAGGAGGAGGAGGGGAGTGCCCTGACTCGCCGGAGGAGGAGGAGGAGGAGGAGGCGTCCAGTTTGGAAGCTTGATGTACTCCTTTCTCCATAGACAGCTACTCCTTAAAGCATTTACCAGATGAATCTCCCCTTCACCTGTATGGTAGTCAAGCTCCAGCTCCTCAAATCCCTCCATTCTTTCATCCACCGTCACAATAGCATAGTCATGTGGAATCTGACGGCAATGAAAAGTCCCCTCAGCTTGAGGAGGTACAACAGAGCCGACCGCCGCCTTCAAGGTCAGGTTCTGGCATTTCGTCATTAGCTCGCAATGTTTAGCCTCCGTGATACTATCCACAGGGTAGCGAGGAGACATGAAATCAGGCTGAACGAGCTCCGTGGAAGCCACGCTGCTTCTCTGCTGAGATGGTGGGGTAGCTTCTAGGGCAGCGTCGAATCAAGGATCTTCGTGCCGCTGAGATGGTTGGCTGGTAGCTCGCTGGCTCTCAAGTTCCTCTAGCTTTGCTATTCTTGCATTGAGCTTCTGCATTTCGCTTGCTTCCACTTTCCTATTTCTCTCTCGACTTCTGTAACCACCGCTGTCGGGAAACCCATGCACCCACGGAACGGAGCCTGGTGTGCCTCGTGTTTGTCCAGGGTGCTCAGGATTCCCGAGGGCCTCTGTCAGCTCGTCCTTCTCTCTGTCGGGAATGAACGTCCCTTCTTGCACTGCCCTTGATTGCTGCCTGAAGCTTCTTCATGGGTATTGCAAGTTGCTCATCCGTCCAACGACACTCCCCTATTTCTGGGTTCAAAGTTCCCCCAACCCCGAAGAACCAAGTCCTTGAACGATCTTGCCAGTGCAATGTCGCTGGTTGGACCCCTTTAGCAAGCAGGTCTTGCTCAGCGTTGTCCCACAACGGCCGGGCTTTGTAGTAGCCACCTGACTCCGTGTGATGGTGATACAACTTCTTTGCAGCATTTTGCTTGTTTGTCAGTGACCTTTTCTTACCCTTCTCCGATTTCTTGTAGGCCACAAATGCGGGCCAGTGATCTCTTATCTTCTCATATCGACCGATGAATTCTAGAGTCTTCTCTTTTTGTCGACAAACTTTGTGTTCAACTCTTTCTTCCAGTTCCTGAATAGTTCTGCCATCTTCTTAAGAGCATACGCCTTGACCTTTGGCTCTATAACTGGGTTATTCGGCTCCTCCTCTGGCGGGAGGCTGAAATTTGTCATCAGCGAGGTCCAAAGATCAACTTTCTGTCTATCCTGGACATAAGATACTTCAGGGTCATCCTTACTCTTATTCCATTGCACGATGCTGATCGGGACGCTGTCCCTAACAACAACTCCGCACTGATGTACAAATGCATCCTTGGTCCGCTTGGGAGCAATCGGTTGGCCATCTTTCGCCACTTCTGTGATCGTCAACCTTTCATCCTAGCGCAACCTTTTCTTCGGGCCTCGTCTACTTATGGAAGTTTGGCTCGATCCGGAGGGCTGAAAGAAGAAAGAAGCGTTAATATATGTACATACCAAAACAATTAATGCATCAAGTCAGCACAGGCTTAATTAATATATATACCTCGCCGGACTTTGCAACAGCTCCCTCCTCCGTTCGGTCGCCGGAGCCGTCATCATGATCTTCTTCCTCCGCCATTCGGTCACCGGAGCCGTCATGATCTCCTTCCTCCTCCATTGTTGGATTACCGGAGCCATCATCCTCTCCTTCCTAACCATCGGTGTCGTTGAGAAACGACAAGGGATCAACACCGGCGAGGATTATATCCCCCAACAACTGTTCTTGTTCTAAGTCTCTTTCCATAGTTTCTGCAAATATTACAACATGGCAATATACAAACATGAGAGATGGATTAGTGGCAAACATAGACCTAGCTAATCACAACAAGGAATCATATGCATATATGAGCAATGGATTAGTTGCGGACCGCCTCTCTCATGCATGTCCGACGTCCCCCCTCATGTCGAAGTTATTGGGCCGGGGTTATACTTTCAGGAGAGGACAATTTGCAAAAAATAATCGCTATGCAGGGAGGGGGTAGATCGACAACGCTCTTTCTTCTAGGGATTGGGTCGCCTCGAGACTTGGTAAATTTGGGTGGCCTCGACAACTCTTCTAGTGTTTGGGGTGGCCTCGACAACACTCATTTAACTCATTTAACTTGGTAAATTTGGGTGGCCTCAACAACTCTTCTAGGGTTTGGGGTGGCCTCGACAATGCTTTTTTAGTCCCGGTTTGGGTGGACTCGAGAGTTGGTCGGGCGAGAGGGCGTTGATCGACGTCCCCCCTCATGTCGAAGTTACCAGAGTTTTCTATATGAACAAAAAACAATTCCACATGACATGTCCGACGAGCGGACCGCCTCTCTCTCATGCATGTCCGACGTCCCCCCTCATGTCGAAGTTATCGGGGAGGGGGTAGATCAACAACGACGTCGCTCTTTCTTCTAGGGTTTGGGTGGCCTCGAGAGTTGGTCGGGCGAGCGTACCGGGAGTAAGTAACATTTTAACTCATTTTGAATATATGAACATTTTAACTTAGTAACTTAGTAACTTGGTAAATATTAACAAATTTCTATGAACAAAAAAATATTCTATGAATAAAAAAAACATCATATGATCAGTTTCTATATATATACATCCATCCACATCCATGCATACATATGAACAAAAAAACATCATATGATCATCTATGAACAAAAAAAACATCATATGATCATCTATATATGAACAAAAAAAACATCATATGATCATCTATGAACAAAAAAAATCATCATATATATGAACAAAAAAAAACATACATCAATGGACAAAAAAAGCATACATCAATGGATCATCCATACATCAACATACATCCATATATTTAGAAAAACAATATGCATACATATCCATTTACTAAAAATTTATATGAACAAAAAAGAATTGTATGAAAAAAAATGCAGAGGGCGTCGGTGACGGCGGCGGCGGTGGGGCAGGGCAGGGGCGCGGGGGAAGGCGGGGTGCTCACTGGGGGTAGCGTCGGGGTTGAGGCAGAGGCGCGGGAAAGGCAACAGGGGCGGTGGGATGGGGTTCCGGGGGGCACGCGGTCGGGAGGCGTTGGGGGGCGACGGCGAGGTCGGGAGGCCTCGGGGACGGCGACGGCGAGGTCGGGGAGGCGTCGGGGACGGCGTATGGTGGCGGGGAGGCGGGGGGCGTGGCGACGGCGACGAGGAGGCGCGGCGATGGGAGAGGGGGACGGCGTCGGAGCAGGGAGCAACGGCTGGCGTCGGGGCAGGGACGGCGACGGGGCAGGGCGCGGCAACGGCGACAGCGACGAGGAGCAGCCGGTGTTGTCGGGGGAGAATGTGAGAACTTGGAGAAAAATTCCTAAGTGTTGGCGTATATAGCAAAGCCATTAGTCCCGGTTGGTGCCACCAACCGGGGCTAAAGGTGGGTATTGGTCCCGGTTGGTGCCGCCAACCGGGCCGAAAGGGTGGTGCTACCCGCGGCCAAAAGTTTAGTCCCACCTCGCTAGTTGATAGGGGCTCGGAGTGGTTTATAAGCCCCACTGTCGCTGCCCTCTCGAGCTCCTCTCTAATGCAGGCCTACGGGCCTAAACGCAGTTACTCTGCCTGTGGGCCTACTGGGCCTTCTGCGGGCCTGCGTCCTGGGCCAACTAGCGGTTGGGTTTCTAGTCGTATGCATGCCGTGGTGGCCCAGTAGGCGGCATTTTTTAATTTTTTTTCCAGTATTTTTGTTTTGTTTTTTGCTTTATTTATTTTATTTTGTTTCTACTTACAGCTAAATACTTCGAGTTTTTGAGTGATTCTTTTTGTTTTAGGTCACAAAAATTATAAACTTTCTGTTAGTGCCATTAGTTTTCAAAATTGAATAATTTGAATTTGAATTCTTTAAAATTTGTATGAATCACTAGTTTGTGAATAACTTTACTTTAAAAATAGATTTTTGAGTGATTCTTTTTCCAGCTATTTAATATTAGTGTGTTTTATCATTATATTCAATTTGCTAATTTTTAGGTTAATTTAAATGGGTGTTTTAATCAAAAAAAGATTTTGTTATTTTTGCTTGCTATTAAAGTTTCTAACAAAAAAAATATTGTATGAAAATTCTTTTTGCTATTAATGCTTTGAACAAAAATACTTTGATAATTTTAGTTGCATAAATTTTATATAATTTTAGTATCAAAAATAATAGAGGTTTATAAAAGCTTTTTACTTGATTCTTTTTGCTGTTGAAGAAAATTATAGTTTTGTTTTAGTTGATCATAACAGAATATTTTAATTGATTCTTTTTAGTTCATTCTTTTGGCTATTAGAGTTTTATAAAAGTTTTCTAGTTCATTCTTTTTGCTATTAGTTCATTCTTTGAGCTAAATGACCCTGAAATTGAAAAGCACTACAAATGAACTCTGAAAAGGTTGAAAGTTGGCTTGGTATCATCATTTCACCCACATGGCATGTTCTAAAAAGTTGAGAGGGTTACGGCAAAAACTGGATGCACTTCGTCTACGAAATGGACAATCTCTTTCGAAGTATCAGGGTTTCGGACGAAAACTCATCTATTACAAAAGGCATTTCATTTTTTTGAACTTATTTGAGCTCCAGACTTTTTGCGTGTTCAAAATGCATCATTCAAAGCCACATCATAAATTTTCAACCCTTTCTGACTTCATTTGGTATTTTTAATGCATTTACTGATTTTTTTTTAGCTAAATGACCCTGAAATTGAAAAACACTACAAATGAACTCTAAAAAGGTTGAAAGTTGGCATGGTATCATCATTTCACCCACATAGCATGTTCTAAAAAGTTGAGAGGGTTACGGCAAAAACTGGATGCACTTCATGTACAAAATGGACAATCTCTTTCGAAGTATCAGGGTTTCAGACGAAAACTCATCTGTTACAAAGGCATTTCATTTTTCTCCACTGCGGTAGAGGATGCAGTCATTAGGGAATGCATGTATCTTCTGCACCTCCAATCCTAGAGGGCATAGAACCTTCTTTGTTGTGTACGTACTGTCGGGCAATTCGTTATCCTTTGGAAGCTTCTTCTTCAATATTTTTAGTAGCTTCTCAAATCCTTTGTCAGGTACACCATTCTCTGCCTTCCACTGCAGCAATTCCAGTGTGGTACCGAGCTTTGTGTTGCCATCTTCGCAATTGGGGTACAACCCTTTTTTGTGATCTTCTAACATGCGATCGAACTTCAACTTCTCCTTTTCACTTTCGCATTGTCTCTTTGCATCAACAATGACCCGGCGAAGATCATCATTGGGCACCTCGTCTGGTTCCTCTTGATCTTCAGCTTCCCCCATTGCAGCATCACCGTATTCAGGGGCACATAGTTGTCATCATCCTCTTCTTCTTCGCTGTCTTCCATCATAACCCCTCTTTCTCCGTGCTTGGTCCAAACATTATAGTGTGGCATGAAACCCTGATAAAGCAGGTGGGTGTGAAGGGTTTTTGAGTCAGAGTAAGACTTCGTATTCCCACATATAGGGCATGGACAACACATAAAACCATTCTGCTTGTTTGCCTCAGCCACTTCGAGAAAATTATGCACGCCCTTAATGTACTCGGATGTGCGTCTGTCACCGTACATCCATTGCCGGTTCATCTGCGTGCATTATATATAATTAAGTGTGTCAAAAACAATTACAGAACATCATGAATAGATAAGTGACCAAATTAATAGAACATCATGAACAATTTAATGTTTTGGGTGGTGCTCTTTTGATCTTGGGCGATCGTGTAAAATGTATTCCCATTTATCTCGTACCCTTTGTAAGTCAATACAGTCGAAGATGGTCCCCTGGCCAACGAGTACAACTCATCAGAAACAGTGTTGTCACCCATGAGATGAGTTTGCAACCAACTGCCGAAAGTCCTGATGTGTTCACATGTAATCCAGTCGTCACACTGCTCCGGGTGTTTGGAGCGCAGAATATTCTTGTGTACATTGACATACAGGGTCACCAAGGTAGAATTTTGTAGAACTGTGTAGTATGCTTGAGACCAAGAATGCCCGTCCATACATATTGTTGAGTCCGCTCCTAGCGTGCCTTTTCCAATCAGTCTCCCCTCATACCGCGATTGAGGGAGACCAATCTTCTTAAGGTCAGGAATGAAGTCAACACAAAACCCAATGACCTCCTCTGTTTGATGGCCCATGGAGATGCTTCCTTCTGGCCAAGCACGGTTATGAACATATTTCTTTAAGACTCCCATGAACCTCTCAAAGGGGAACATATTGTTTAGAAATACAGGGCCCAGAATGGCAATCTCGTTGGCTAGATGAACTAGGACACGTGTCATGATATTGAAGAAGGATGGTGGGAACACCAGCTCGAAACTGACAAGACATTGCGCCAAATCACTCCTTAACCTTGGTATGATTTTTGGATCGATCACCTTCTGACAGATTGCATTGAGGAATGCACATAGCTTCACAATGGCTAATCGAACGTTTCCGGTAGAAGCCCCCTCAATGCAACCGGAAGCAGTTGCATCACACTCACATGGCAGTCATGAGACTTTAGGTTCTGGAACTTTTTCTCTGTCATATTTATTATTCCCTTTATATTCGACGAGAAGCCAGACGGGACCTTCATACTGAGCAGGCATTCAAAGAAGATTTCCTTCTCTTCTTTGGTAAGAGCATAGCTAGCAGGACCTTCATACTTCTTTGGAGGCATGCCGTCTTTTTCGTGCACACGTTGCTGGTCCTCCCGTGCCTTCGGTGTATCTTTTGTCTTCCCATACACGCCCAAGAAGCCTAGCAGGTTCACGCAAAGATTCTTCGTCACGTGCATCACGTCGATTACAAAGCGGACCTCTAGGTCTTTCCAATAGGGTAGGTCCCAAAATATAAATTTCTTCTTCTACATGGGTGCGCGTCCCTCAGCGTCATTTAGAACAGATAGTCTGCCGGGACCCTTTCCAAAGATTAGTTGAAAATCATTGACCATAGCAACTATGTGATCACCAGTATGGACGGCGGGCTTCTTCCGGTGATCTGCCTCGCCTTTCAAATGCTTGCCTTTCTTTCAACATTGATGGTTGGTCGGAAGAAATCGACGATCTCCCAGGTACACATTCTTCCTGCATTTGTCCAAATATATACTTTCGGTGTCATCTAAATAGTGCGTGCATGGAAGGTATCCCTTGTTTGTCTGTCCTGAAAGGTTACTGAGAGCAGGCCAATCATTGATGGTTACAAACAGCAACGCATATAGGTCAAATTCCTCCTGGTCATGCTCATCCCACACACGTACACCTTTTCCATTCCACAGCTGTAAAAGTTCTTCAACTAATGGCCTTAGGTACACATCAATGCCGTTGCCGGGTTGCTTAGGGCCTTGGATGAGCACTGGCATCATAATGAACTTCCGCTTCATGACAACCAAGGAGGTAGGTTATAGATACATAGAGTCACGGGCCAGGTGCTATGATTGCTGCTCTGCTCCCCAAGAGGATTAATGCCATCCGCGCTTAAACCAAACCATACATTCCTTGCATCACCTGCAAAGTCCCCCCACGTTCTCTCGATTTTTCTCCACTGCGACCCGTCAGCGGGTGCTCTCAACTTCCCGTCTTTCTTACGGTCCTCTTTGTGCCATCGGATCAACTCGGCATGCTCTTTGTTTCTGAACAGACATTTCAACCGTGGTATTATAGGAGCATACAACATCACCTTGGCAGGAACCCTCTTCCTGGGGCGCTCGCCCTCAGCATCAACAGGGTCATCTCGTCTGATCTTATACCGCAATGCACCGCATACCGGGCATGCGTTCAAATCCTCATACACACCATGGTAGAGGATGCAGTCACGGTATATAGGTGAAGGGGGATAACATCCAGGAATTTTCGAATAGATGAACCGGAGGGGGATGGTTCCAGGTTCGCTATATATGCATAGCAGACAAGAGATTAACGATCGCAACTTTAGAGCAAGATATAGACATGCTACAGCAAGATTACATGGCAACCAGAGGCATGGCATGAAAGTACACATTACATCGAGCAAATCACACGAAGGAACCGCAAGCATATGAGCTATAGATTAGTGGCTATCATCAAGCAAACATTGAATCGATTAACAGTTTCAGACTTAGTGAAATATGGGCATAGCAGACAACAACTTAACGATTGCAACTTTAGAGCAAGATATAGACATGCTACTGCAAGATTACATGGCAACCAGAGGCATGGCATGAAAGTACACATTACATAGAGCAAATCACACGAAGGAACCACAAGCATATGAGCTATAGATTAGTGGCTATCATCAAGCAAACATTGAATCGATTAACAGTTTCAGACTTAGTGAAATATGGGCATAGCAGATTCATACACGATTCACTTTTGCAACGAACATTATGACATGTAGATGAATCCTAACATGGATGCAATTGACACCATCATAGAGCAAAGAGAGTACATCAACTTTCATCTACAAATCATCTCCATCGGGTACGCGGTTACAGAGATACAAGCATCACGAAATTGCAAAAAAAAGGAAAAAAAAGAGCGACCGGTGCGCGGGCGGCGTCGGCATCGGGGCGGGCGGTCGGAGCGCGGGCGGGGTCAGCATCGAGGCGGGTGGCGGCGTCGGGGCGCGGAGGGGGGAGGAGAGGAGGGGAACAGCGTGGCGGCTCACAGTGGGAGCGGGGACGGCGTCGGGGCAGCTCGGCGACGGCGACGACGACGGCCGAAGCGCGAGCGGCGACGGCGAGGAGGCCCGACGAGGGCGAGGGCGTCAGCGTCGAAGGCAGCAGCCTGGCGGCGTCGAGGGCGAGGGCGTCGGCGTCGGGGGAGAGAATGGGAGAGTGGGAGAAATTTTGTAAGTGTTTGCATATATACAAAGTGCTTTCGTCCCGGTTGGTGGCTCGAACCAGGAGGAAAGGCCCCCCTTTTGTCCCGGTTCGAGCCACCAATCGGGACGAAAGCTCCTTTTCAGCAGCCCAAAGGGCGGGAAGCAGAGACCTCTGGTCCCGGTTGGTGGCTCGAACCGGGATGAAAGGGGGGCCTTTCTTCCCGGTTCGAGCCACCAACTGGGACGAAAGGGTTGGTGCTGGCACGGCGTCGGGGCATGGAAGTTTAGTCCCACCTCGCTAGTTGAGTAGCGCCCGCACGGGTTTATAAGCGTCGCTGCGGCAACCGTCTCGAGCTCCTCTCTAATGCAGGCCTATGGGCCTAACTGAACTGTCTCTGCCTGTTGTGCCTACTGGGCCTGCATCCTGGCCCATAAGTAGGGTTTCTTGTCATATATAGGCCGTGGGCCTAGTAGGCGGGCAATTTTTTATTTTTTGCATATGTTATGTTTTTAATTTTTAATGTTATTTTTTTTGCATATGTTAACTTTAGTTATATAATTTTAGTTGCATAAATTTTATATAATTTTAGTTGCATAAATTTTATATAAATTTAGTTGCATAAGTTTTATTTTTTATTGATTCTTTTTAGTTGAATCCTTTTGCTATTAGAGTTTTATAAAAGATTTTTAGTTTTCTATTAAAGTTTGTAACAAAAAATACTTTATGAAAATTCTTTTTACTATTAAAGTTTTAACAAATAAAACTTTGATAATTTTAGTTAATATTATTTTGATTCTTTTTAGTTGATTCTGTTTGCTATTGAAAAACATTATATTTAATTGATTCTTTTTAGTTCATTCTTTTTTGCTTTTAATGTTATTTTTTGCATATGTTAACTTTAGTTAATAATTTTAGTTGCATAAATTTTATATAATTTTAGTTGCATAAGTTTTATTTTTTATTGATTCTTTAGTTGATTCCTTTTGCTATTAGAGTTTTATAAAAGCTTTTAGTTTTCTATTAAAATTTGTAACAAAAATACTTTATGAAAATTCTTTTTACATTAAAGTTTTTAACAAATAAATACTTTGATAATTTTAGAATATTTTTTGATTCTTTTTAGTTGATTCTTTTTGCTATTGAAAAATATTATATTTAATTGATTCTTTTTAGTTCATTCTTTTTGCTATTAGAATTTTATGAAAGCTTTTTAGTTCATTCTTTTTGCTATTAGAGTTTTATAAAAGCTTTTTGATTCATTCTTTTTGCTATTAATTCATTCTTTGAGCTAAATGACCCTGAAATTGAAAAGCAGTACAAATGAACTCTGAAAAGCTTGAAAGTTGGTATGGTATCATCATTTCACCCACATAGCATGTGCTAAAAAGATGAGAGGGTTATGGCAAAAACTGGATGCACTTCATGTACAAACTGGACAATCTCTTTCGAAGTATCAGGGTTTCGGACGAAAACTCATATGTTACAAAGGCATTTCATTTTTTTAACTTATTTCAACTCCAGACTTTTTGTGCGTTCAACATGCAACATTCAAAACCATATCATCAATTTTCAACCCTTTCTGATTTCATTTGGTATTTTTCATGCATTTACTGATTAAGCTAAATGACCCTAAAATTGAAAAGAAGTACAAATGAATTTTGAAAAGGTTGAAAGTTGGCATGGTAACATCATTTCACCCACATAGCATGTGCTAAAAAGTTGAGAGGGCTACGGCAAAATCTGGATGCACTTCGTGTACAAAATTGACAATCTCTTTCGAAGTATCAGGGTTTCGGACGAAAACTCATCTGTTACAAAGGGATTTCATTTTTTTGAACTTATTTCAACTCCAGACTTTTTGTGCATTCAACATGCATCATTCAAAGCCACATCATCAATTTTCAACCCTTTCTGACTTCATTTGGTATTTTTCATGCATTTACTGATTTTTTTAGCTAAATGACCCTGAAATTGAAAAGCAGTACAAATGAACTCTGAAAAGGTTGAAAGTTGGCATGGTATCATCATGTCACCCACATAGCATGTGCTAAAAAGTTGAGAGGGTTAAGGCAAAAACTGGATGCACTTCGTGTACAAAATGGACAATCTCTTTCGAAGTATCATGGTTTCGGATGAAAACTCATATGCTACAAAAGGCATTTCATTTTTTCTTCGCGTAATCAGAGCCATCATCGTATCCTCCTTCACTTTTTCTTCGTGTGTTTCCCTTGCTTATTGCGCCGTAACGATGGATAATCTCCATCGTTTAACAGGGTGCTTGGGTCAGCCTTCACTTTGAAGGGAGGAATTTCATGAAACTTTTCATAATCTTCAGACATGGCTGTCTTGCCTTCCACTCCCACGATGTCTCTTTTCCCTGAAAGAACTACGTGGCGCTTTGGCTCATCGTATGATGTATTCACTTCCTTATCTTTTCTTTTTCTTGGTTTGGTAGACATGTCCTTCACATAGAAAACCTGCGCCACATCATTGGCTAGGACGAATGGTTCGTCTGTGTACCCAAGATTGTTCAGATCCACTGTTGTCATTCCGTACTGTGGGTCTACCTGTACCCCGCCTCCTGATAGATTGACCCATTTGCACCAAAACAAAGGGACCTTAAAATCATGTCCATAGTCAAGTTCCCATATGTCCACTATGTAACCATAATATGTGTCCTTTCCCCTGTTGGTTCCTGCATCAAAGCGGACACCACTGTTTTGGTTGGTGCTCTTTTGATCTTCGGTGATCGTGTAAAATGTATTCCCATTTATCTCGTACCGTTTGTAAGTTAATACAGTCGAAGATGGTGTCCTGGCCAACGAGTACAGCTCATCTCCAACAGTGGTGTTACCCATGAGATGTGTTTGCAACCAACTGCTGAAAGTCCCGATGTGTTCACATGTAATCCACTCGTCACACTACTCCGGGTGTTTGGAGCGCAGAATATTCTTGTGTTCATTGACATACGGGGTCACCAAGGTTGAATTCTGTAGAACTGTGTAGTGTGCTTGAGCCCAAGAATGCCCATCCCTACATATTATTGAGTCCGCTCCAAGCGTGCCTTTTCCAGTCAGTCTCCCCTCATACCGCGATTGAGGGAGACCAATCTTCTTAAGGTCAGGAATGAAGTCAACACAAAACGCAATGACCTCCTCTGTTTGATGGCCCGCGTAGATGCTTCCTTCTGGCCTAGCACGGTTACGAACAAATTTCTTTAAGACTCCCGTGAACCTCTCAAAGGGGAAAATATTGTGTAGAAATACAGGGCCCAGAATGGCAATCTTGTCGACTAGATGAACTAGGACATGCGTCATGATATTGAAGAAGGATGGTGGGAACACCAGCTCAAAACTGACAAGACATTGCACCAAATCATTCTTTAACCTTGGTAGGATATCTGGATCGATTACCTTCTGAGAGATTGCATTGAGGAATGCACATAGCTTCACAATGGCTAATCGAATGTTTTTCGGTAGAAGCCCCCTCAATGCAACCGGAACCAGTTGCATCATAATCACGTGGCAATCATGAGACTTTTGGTTCTGGAACTTTTTCTCTGCCATATTTATTATTCCCTTTATATTCGACGAGAAGCCAGACGGGACCTTCATACTGAGCAGGCATTCAAAGAAGATTTCCTTCTCTTCTTTGGTAAGAGCATAGCTGGCAGGACCTTCATACTGCTTTGGATGCATGCCGTCTTTTTCGTGCACACGTTGCTGGTCCTCCCGTGCGTCCGGTGTATCTTTTGTCTTCCCATACACGCCCAAGAAGCCTAGTAGGTTCACACAAACATTCTTCGTCATGTGCATCACGTCGATTGCAGAGCGGACCTCTAGGTCTTTCCAATAGGGTAGGTCCCAAAATATAGATTTCTTATTTCACATGGGTGCGCGTCCCTCAGCATCGTTCGGAACAGATTGTTCGCCAAGACCCTTTCCATAGATTACTTGTAAATCTTTGACCATATCAAGTATGGCATCACCAGTACGGAGGGCGGGCTTCTTCCGGTGATCTGCCTCACCTTTGAAATGCTTGCCTTTCTTTCTTAAGAGATGGTTGGTTGAAAGAAATCGACGATGTCCCTGGTACACATTCTTCCTGCATTTGTCCAAATATATACTTTCGGTATCATCTAAACAATGCATGCATGCGTGGTATCCCTTGTTTGTCTGTCCTGAAACGTTACTAAGAGCAGGCCAATCATTGATGGTTACAAACAGAAATGCATGTAGGTCAAATTCTTCCTGTTTGTGCTCATCCAACACACATACACCTTCTCCATTCCACAGCTGCAAAAGTTCTTCAACTAATGGCCTTAGGTACACATCAATGTTGTTGCCGGGTTGCTTAGGGCCTTGGATGAGCACTGGCATCATAATGAACTTCCGCATCATGCACAACCAAGGAGGAAGGTTATAGATACATAGAGTCACGGGCCAGGTGCTATGATTGGTGCTCTGCTCCCCGAAAGGATCAATGCCATCTGCACTTAAACCAAACCATACATTCCTTGCGTCACCTGCAAAGTCCCCCCACCTGCAAAGTCCCCCCACCTTCTCTCGATTTTTCTCCACTGCGACCCGTAAGCAAGTGCTCTCAACTTCCCATCTTTCTTACGGTCTTCTTTGTGCCTTCGCATCAACTTGGCATGCTCTTTGTTTCTGAATAGACATTTCAGCCGTGGTATTATAGGAGCATACCACATCACCTTGACAGGAACCCTCTTCCTGGGGCGCTCGCCCTCAACATCACCAGGGTCATCTCGTCTGATCTTATACCGCAATGCACCGCATACCGGGCATGCACTCAAATTCTCGTACTCCTCACCATGGTAGAGGATGCAGTCATTAGGGCATGCATGTATCTTCTGTACCTCTAATCCTAGAGGGCAGAGAACCTTCTTTGCTCCGTACGTACTGTCAGGCAATTCGTTATCCTTTGGAAGCTTCTTCTTCATTATTTTTAGTAACTTCTCAAATCCCTTGTCAGATACACCATTCTCTGCCTTCCATTCCAACAATTCCAGTGTGGTACCGAGCTTTGTGTTGCCATCTTCGCAATTTGGGTACAACCATTTTTTGTGATCCTCTAACATACGATCGAACTTCAACTTCTCCTTTTCACTCTCGCATTCTCTCTGTGCATCAACAATGACCCAACGAAGATCATCATCGGGCACATCGTCTGGTTCATCTTGATCTTCAGCTTCACTCGTTGCAGTATGACCATATTCAGGGGGATAGTTGTCATCATCCTCTTCTTCTTCGTTGTCTCCCATCATAACCCCTCTTTATCCATGCTTGGTCCAAACATTATAGTGTGGCATGAAACCCTTCTCAAGCAGGTGGACGTGAAGGGTTTTCGATGAAGAGTAAGACTTTGTATTCCCACAGCCAGTACATGGACAACACATAAAACCATTCTTCTTGGTTGCCTCAGCCACTTCAAGAAAATTATGCAGGACGTCAATGTAGTCGGAGGTGCATCGGTCACCGTACATCCATTGTCGGTTCATCTGCGTGCATTATATAATTAAGTACATCAAAAACCATTACAAAACATCATGAATAGAAGGGAGGATAGAGCAGCGCATTTCATCGAAGCTTAAGTGTGGCTCGGGCATTTCATCGAACACCTCATGTGCATGCATAGAAGGGAGGACAGAGCAGCGCATGCACACACCTCCCACATGGCCAAAAAACAGAGGAGAGGTTGGGAAGGGGTGCGTATATATAGGCGTCTCTTTAGTCCCAGTTGGTGTCTAGAACCGGGACAGAAGACAGGCCTTTGGTCCCGGTTCCAGTCACCAACCGGGACTAAAGGGGTTGCGCCAGAAGCGAGGCCCTTTGGTCCCAGTTCGTGTCTGGAACCGGGACCAAAGGGGTCAGACGAACCGGGACCAATGGCCACCGAGGCCCGGCCGGCGCCCTGGCCTCATGAACCGGGACTAATGCACCCATTGGTCCCGGTTCGTAAGAGAGCCGGGATTAATGCCCAAATCTGACCTGGACCAAAGCCCTGTTTTCCACTAGTGGCCCTACTCTACCTTGCCGGTGACCGGACCAACACTCTGGGGAGCGCAGCCGGCCGCCGGACATGGCCTGGGCAGAGCCGGCGGGCGGGAGCGGAACCGGATGAAGCTCCGGTCAAATATCGCTGCGTTTGCATGTAATAATATGGATTTGAGGTTTCTAATTTGAGGTATCCGGATGTGGAATGCATTTTTTTAGGGGTGACCGGTCACTGTCCGTGGACACGCCCGGGCACGTCCGCGGACATTTGAGGGGTCGGATTTGCCAAGTCCGGCTGTAGATGCTCTTAGTGGGGCAAGAAGATGTCGACGTTTGTTGGGTTGTGGTGTAGGTTGAGATTATGGACTTAAAATGCATGAGCCTTGGCACTTGTCGTGGTTGTGGACTAACGAATTGCTTATTGCCTGTAGGTATGAACATCTCTGGATCCTTCTCTTCTTTGGATCCATTCATTTTGTGCATATAGAAGAGAGAAGTCAATAGAAAGCACTTAAAAAATAATGGGCCAAGGTAAAAGATTGATTTTGTGGTACAAAAAGGTTGGCTATGTTTCATTAAAATATGTCATTTGATGTGTTTTATCCATCCAAAGTTTTATGTTTGACAAATAATATATATTGCTTGTACAGGATGGTTATAAGTTGAGAAATATATTTTTATTACATTTGCTAAAGTACCGTGCAAATGAAGCTTAAGACAACAAACCTGACGTTGTAAGGTAATATCTTAATCACATCAAGTAGATCTTAGTTTGTAACGTATAATTATCTGGATCATTGTTCTCTATGTATATATCGTCAAGTTACATTGTTGGTGAAATGGATTTCAATTATTTTTTAATTGTTTCAGGCTATCTTTTCTCTACATACAAAATATATTATACATTTTATGCGCAATCAGATAAAATCTATACATGCAAAATTTGATATGCATTGTAGTCATAGATGCAATAAAAAAAAGAGCCTGTGGCAACGCACGGGCATTCTACTAGTATAGATTAAGATACAAGTAGAGGTTTTGTGTTACAAAGGTCCCTAAGGGCATCTTCAACGGCAACCGCAAATTTTCTCCCCCATTCTTCCGCGGACAGGGAGG
The DNA here is from genome assembly GCA_011799875.1 of Thinopyrum elongatum. Classification (NCBI taxonomy): domain Eukaryota; kingdom Viridiplantae; phylum Streptophyta; class Magnoliopsida; order Poales; family Poaceae; genus Thinopyrum; species Thinopyrum elongatum. The sequence continues at coordinate 676,799,680 of CM022299.1, read as the reverse complement.
AGCAGTCCACGGACACGGATGCGGGAGGCCGCAATCCAATCATAGCCGCATACATCCGGTCAACAATTCGAACTAACATGACAAAATTTGTTCAAACCGGGCGGATTTCATTAAAGTTCGGACGTAATTTACATAAAAGGTCGATATTTCGACTGTTAAAAAAAAACTAAAAAAACCTAAACCCTATACCGGACGACCTCCTCGTACGTGTGGCCGCCCTGTCCTGCCACACCGCCGTCTCCGTCGGTACCGTCGTTGTCGTCCCTCTAGCGGCGGAACTGCGCTGGAGGGCCGTGGCAGCCTTGTCCGGCGGCTGCCTGTCGCTCGCGGACGAGCCGCTCCGCCTCTTGTTGTGCTGTGCGAAGTGCCGCCGCGGCAACTACAGACGTGGCCTTCGGAGCCCTGGCTGTAACACCCAGATAATTAAGCTACAGTAACCCTCTACTAATGATGCCACGTCACCATGATTACTGTTGTTAATCTCGCGATGCTTCAAATCTCGTTCGAATTCAAATTCAAAATAAAGTCAAACAATAAAAGTTTTCAAATACCAAAACTAAAATGTTCTACATGTGGCAAATAAATCATGGGTAATATTGTTGGAGAAGCCACATTTTTATAAAATGTTTAAATACTCTAAAATAAATAAAACAGCAGCAAAAAGAATTTTTTAAATACCTTTTACAGTTAATAAAATATTAAACTAAATTATTTGGGGATTAAACTTTTTTGTGGCCGTGGGCTGACTTGAAATACTAATTTAGGTGCTAAGTGTATATTTTACAAAACTAAAATAATTTGGAACTAAAAGGAAAAATAGAAAAGAATAAATAAAAAGAAAAGCAAATAAAGCAAAAGAAAAAGAACAACAGAAACCCCTCCGGCCAACTGGGCCACGGCCAGCCAGCCGGCCCACGCGGCCCAGCCCCCCCCTACTTAACCCCCCTGGCGACCGAAACCCTAACCCTACCCCTCACTCCCCCCCTTCGCGCCCCCGCTCTCCCTCTCCCCTCGATCCAATCGGGATCGGGCTCGATCTCGTCGCCTGCCGTCACCAGTCGTCGTTCGCCACCGTCCTGCCACCACCTCGTCGTCGCCTCGATGTCCCCGACCTCCTCCCCGACGAGCTCCACCGAGCCACGCCGCCCCCTCTTCACGCCATCGCCGGTGAGGCCGCTTTACTAGGAAAAACATTACCAGTAGCGTAGGTTTTTTGCATACCAGTAGCATGGGTTCCCGCGCTACTACTAAGGCGCTACAGCTAAATTTTAGCACACTACCAGGGAAAACCTTATACACATAACCTTACTAGCAGCGCGGTTCAAAACTAGGCGCTACTGCTACTTATCAGTAGCGCACTTAAAAAAACTGCGCTACTACCATCCTCATAGCAGTAGCGCGTTAGAAAAAAACAGCGCTACTACTACAAATGCCACGACGTTGCCGCCGGAGTAGGTTCAGTAGTAGCACCTGTTTTCTAAGAGCGCTACTGCTATTGATCTTAGCAGTAGCGCTTTTCCCTAAAGAGCGCTACTGCTAAGGCAGCGCGGTTCTTCTCCGCCCGGCTGCCCGCCCCTCACTCTCCCTTATCCACTCCCTCCTCCATCCCCTCCTTCACCACGTCGTCCGCCGCCACCGCATTGCCGCCAGCTGCTGCCGCCGTCGCCCCCTCCCTCCTACATCCCCTCCCTCCTCCATCCCGCCACCGCCCCCTCCCTCCCTAGCTCCCTCCTCCATCACCCACCGTCGCCCCCTCCTCCCCTAGCTCCCTCCTCCATCCCCTCCCTCCTCCATCCCGACGCTGTCGCCCCCCCCCCGCCATCACCCGCCACTGAGTAGCTCCTCCTCCCTCCCCCTCTTCCCCCTCCTCCCCTCCTCCCCCCCCTCCTTCCCGCCCCTCCTCCTCCTCCTTCCTCCTCCTCCTCCCCTCCCTCCTTCCTACCCTCCTCCCTCCTCCCTTGTCTCTGTTCTTGTAGAATGTGGTAATTTAATGTTAGATTTTAGAATGTAGACATTGTAGAATGTAGGTTTTTTAATAGAATAATTTTTTTAGATTATTTTAGGTGTTTTGAATAGAATAGGAAATTTTAGGTCTTTTGATTAGAAATTTTATTTATAGTAAGTGCTTAATATAACTAGTTCTGTTTATAGTAAGTGCTTAATATAACTAGTTTATTTATAGTAAGTGCTTAATAGAACTAGTTTATTTATAGTAAGTGCTTAATAGAACTAGTTTATTTAGTAAGTAGTTAATAGAACTAGTTTATTTAGTAAGTGATTAATAGAACTAGTTTGTTTATGCAGAAATTAAGTATTTGCCCCTACCTCGTCCCCGCAGTCGTCCCCATCGCCGACCCCTTAAGACCTCTAGGCGAGAATAGCCAAATCCCCATGTTGTTGATATAGATGATAATGTGTTGTAAATGTCGATGATGAAAATGCTAGTGCTAGTCGCCATCTCATTGATGTCGATGATGATGGATTCTGAATATAGATGATGATGATGATGATGATGCATTCCGAGTGGCCTATGTTTTGCCGGAATGTTGATTCGTTTCCGTCCCGGCAAATTTCAGGCACTCGATATGTCCTGTCTTTAGCAGAGATCATGCCGAAATTTTTCATGAATTTTAGCATGACTTGTGCTACAATGTAGGGCATATCGAGTGCTTGTGATTTGCCAGAACGGGAATTCAATGATATTTCGACAAAACGTAGGGCATTTTTTCTATGTCATTGCTCGATATATGGAACGTGTTGACTTTAGGTCTGTTTCAGCTCCTTCTGTGTCTTTAAGTGAGGGAGAGTGTCCACCATATATATATTTGAGAGAGGAAGAATGCCGACTGTTGTCGTGGGGGTCGCTTCTCCTTCTTTTCCTTGTGCTAGATATTTGTAATGCACTAGGGAAAGGAGGAGTAGCGACCATCACCGACGGTCGCAATATCAGAGAGGGAGTGCCCACCATATACGTGAGATGAGAGTTTAGGAAGGAAGACTCGACAGACCTAAAGTCAACCTGTTGCATATTGAGTAATAGTGATCTGTTGTGTTGAGTTTCCTGGTAGTTGCCTTCGATCGATTTTTGATTAATGTTTCAACTATGAACATAGGAAATGTCTGACGATGAAAAGGATTTCGGGATGTGCGAATACTATGAAGACGAGTGCGGACTGTGCGACAGAAATTTCTTAGTTGGTGGTAGGCGCTCCAGCATCAAGCTGTATGAGACCTTCGAAGTGGATACAGTAAGTCACAACGACAAATCTTTTTTCATAATTAAGCATGACTTATGCTTCTTTTGCTTCAACTTATAATTTTAATTTTTTACTATTCTACTAGCGTATCCCCTGCCATGCGAGAATTTATGTCTTGGATAAGATTGGTTTCAGTCCTATGGAAACTATGGAGGTAAAGAGAGTTCACTTGAGGACCGAGCATGGTTATACTTTTCCCGCAAAATTATACAATGCAGACACCTACACCTATTTTGAATGCAAAAATTGGAGATCACTATGCAAGGCTTATGCATTTGAGCCTGATATGCTTATCACCTTTGATATTCGTCCAGAAGATGATATTCAAGGTAATATCGACATCTGGGTCGATATGCAGACGCCTCCAGTTCTACCATTATGTGAGTTTCTCAACCATATTTATGTATTGGATATTGTTTATTCAAAAATAGTTGACAACTAATTTCTATTGACAGCTTATTTCCATTCAAGCAAACATGTCCGGCGCTTGGTAGACATGACCTACTACTGTCCCGGGGCTGAACTAAACTGCGAGGAGATAAGTCATTATGTTTCATGGCTTGAGGATCTTGATACTGTCAAGACAAATTAATTTCCTGGACTTGAAAATCTTAGTACTCAAAACGTGCGACCACTAGCATGCGTATTGAACTACGGTCACATCTATTTAGGAAAGATGGTAAGATTTTTACTATTTGTCCTCAGTGCATCTTTTGCATACATTATTTTTTAAGCTAAACTTCATTGCTAAGTATGTTACTACGATGTTCTTCAACAGGGACTTCCGATGATAGTTGTGCCTCATTGGATCGATCCTAAAGGTCGCATGGCAATGGTTAGCTTACGGCCAAGACATCCTACATTGCACGTGAGTGCATTCAGGATTTGTAAAAGCGAGCAAGTCTTAATAGTCAAAGACTGGAGCAACATTGTGAAGGATCGCAGAGAAGTACTAGGGGGCAGCAATTAGAAGCGCAGCCCACAATTAGGAGACAGGTTCATCTGCATGCTCCAATATGATGAAGCAGGAGTGCTACACATGTTCTATGCTATTTTACCTGAGAGAGAGCAGCAGGAGTGATTAGCTAGCTAGAATGAGTTTGAAGATGATGATGTGCTACACGATGACTATGATGATTAAATATCTAGTGTTGGTGGTAATGACTATGATGATTATTATTAGCTAGTGTTTGTGGTGATTAAATAGCTACACTATGACTATGATGATTAAATAGTGTTGGTGGTAATGACTATGATGATTATTAGCTAGTGTTGTTGGTGATGATATGATGCAAGAGTTTTTATATTAATATGATGATGATGATGATGAGTTATTATATCATTGGGTGAAAGAACCGCGGATTAGTTTCAAGTGGATGGATCCTAAGTGATCAAGTCATGGATTATCCACTTGAAACTAATCCGCGGTTCTTTCACCTAGTGATTTAATAACTCATTATAATGTAAAAACAATCTCTAAATTGCTACTGTATGAAAACTTGTATAAAGGTGTATGAATACGACATAAAATAAAAAAGAAATAGAATAGGGAATAATAGTAGTAGCGCGGGTAGTGAGACGCGCTACTAGTAATTACCAGTAGCGCCTTCTGGAGGAAGCGCTACTACTAAGTGCATATAGCAGTAGCGCGGGTTAACCAACGCTACTGCTAACCTTTAGCTGTAGCGCCGTAGCAATAGCGCGGTCACCCGCGCTACTGCTAGGCTTGTCCCTAGTAGTGGCAGTAGCGCGTTTTTTACCCCGCGCTACAGCTAAAAAAAGTTAGTAGTAGCGCGGTACAACCCACACCTATGCTACTACTATCTAAGTACTAGTAGCGCCCCATTTACACCTACGCTACTACTATCACGTACTAGTAGCGCCCCATTTTTTCACCCATGCTACAACTAACTAACTAGAAATTAAAAAAAATAAAAGTCTGATGCAATATTCATGGATGGAAATCAAGACACGTCCAGTGCAAATAAACTAAGTTCACATAACCATCTTAGCACTTGCAGCATTCATGGATCCAACATTGAACATCTCAACTCGAGATCACGAGATCCCATTTAACATCAGATGCAAACAACTAGACCACAAATACTAGGTAGTCATATAACAATATCATTACCCACAATACCAGATTTAATACCAAATTTAATATAACCACAATCTCACAAACATTATAGGTACTCATATATAGTCAACATGCATGGATAGATCATATGGCAAACTAATAGTTGATAAGCAGTCTACTAGGTAGTCATAGTAGCATATATATGGTTCAGCAGCCACACACTTATATAGTTCTAGATGATATCGATGACAATCATCATCCTCAAGCCTTGGCGGTGGGTGTTCCTGATAGTAATTAGGATGACCTGTCCAACATGAAGATTCTTGCCAACGAGGAAGCTCTTCCACCCAACCGAGCTTAAGTGTGTGCGACCGTCCGTGTCCATGCCGTACGCACAGGTGGTGACGGAGCCCCTTGCGGTAAGGCGTATTCCAGCAGAGCCTTCTTCATCAGGCTCGATACCACAACTCACAGATAGGCTCTTTAGCAATTTCTGAATAAGAAAAACAAATCAATTAAGTAGCCTCGCACATACTCTTGCAAATATATTTCTACTAAGTATAGATTTCTGCACAATCAAAAGATAGTACTACATTTCTACTAAGCATGAATTCTACTAATAAGTATGGATTCTACACTATTAACAATTCCTTGAATTCTACAGTAAGCATATCATTGGACTCTAGCTACACTAAGCATATCATCGGATTCTACAGTAAGCATATATGTCATTGGACTCTAGCTACACTAAGCATATCATCAGATTCTACACTAAGCATGTCATTGGACTCTACACTAACCATGTCGTTGGACTCTACACTAAAGCATATCATTGGCTTCTACACTAAGCATATCATTGGACTCTACACTAAGCATACCATCGGATTCACTAAGCATATCGTTGGACTCTACACTAATTAAGCATATCATCGGATTATACATTAAGCATATCATTGGATTCTACACTATGCATATCATCGGATTCTACATTAAGCATATCATCAAATTAGAACAATAAAGCATATCATCGAATTACTATAGTAAGTATAACATACCATGACATGCCGATCAACCATGGTACTTGTCAGGCTGGTCACGAATGGCACCCCGACGAAGTCAGCACGTGGCGGAATTATGTCCCATAGGATTCACACCTCCTCCTCGCTCAGCCTCATTCTTTGTGCATAGATGGCTTCATCAAGTGGGTCCTCATCATCTTCCTCCGTGTTGACATAAATGACGGCCAGCTTAGGTCTTTCTGCTCTGAAGGAGAAGCTGATCAACTCACCACCAGTGATACCCATGTGGGCGATGAAACGGACCCATCCATCTCCTCTAATTTGCGACATATTTTGTCCTTTCTTGACCTCCATAGTGTAGGGGCCCCCAGGAGCCTCAAAGGTCACAGTGTCTCCGGTCAGCTTGTTGAATTCCAACCTCACATTGCATGGGACGATCTGTGTAAAAAAAGCAAAATGATATACACAATGCATTAATGGCAATAACACTAAAAACAAAATAGTTGTTACAAGTTTCATATAATTTGTTAGCGCCACATGAAGAAAACTAGGCTGGAAGTAGATGCCGAACAGCGTGCCAGTTGCAAGGCTGCTGGCGCACCTTGACTTGCACAGTCGAAATGGTGGTGGTGGTGGTGGCGCCATTTTCCTATTATAAGCATTGATTGGATAGAGTTAATTAAACATCAATATTTGTTCTAACGCAAGCATTCATCAGATAGAGACAAAACATCGGATAGATAGAAACAATGCATTGATTCATCGGATAGACAAATATAGGGTTTATGTCAATGTTAGGGAAACTACTAGGGAAACATCATAGGGTTTATTTCAATGTTAGGGAAACTACTAGGGAAAAACATCATAGGGTTTATTTCAATGTTAGGGAAACTACACTAGGGAAACATCTCATATATATCAATGACACTAGGGAAACTACACTATAATTAGTAACAAATTAACAATGTCAATCCTAATACACTACAAACATCACAAGCCTACCTCTACCAACAAACATTCCCTTAAGCCTACCTCTACAATGTCATCAATCCTAATATACACTACAAACACACTGATGACCCACAAGTATAGGGGATCTATCGTAGTCCTTTTGATAAGTAAGAGTGTCGAACCCAACGAGGAGCAGAAGGAAATGACAAGCGATTTTCAGCAAGGTATTCTCTGCAAGCACTGAAATTATCGGTAACAGATAGTTGTGTGATAAGATAATTTGTAACGGGTAATAAGTAACGAAAGTAAACAAAGTGCAGCAAGGTGGCCCAATCCTTTTTGTAGCAAAGGACAAGCCTGGATGAACTCTTATATAAAGCAAAGCACTCCCGAGGACACATGGGAATTGTTGTCAAGTTAGTTTTCATCATGCTTATGTGATTCGCGTTCGTTACTTTGATAATTTGATATGTGGGTGGACCGGTGTTTGGGTGCTGCCCTTCCTTGGACAAGCCTCCCACTTATGATTAACCCCTCTTGCAAGCATCCGCAACTATGAAAGAAGAATTAAGGTAAACCTAACCATAGCATGAAACATATGGATCCAAATCAGCCCCTTACGAAGCAACGCATAAACTAGGGTTTAAGCTTCTGTCACTCTAGCAACCCATCTTCTACTTATTACTTCCCAATGCCTTCCCCTAGGCCCAAATCATGGTGAAGTGTCATGTAGTCGACGTGCACATAACACCACTAGAGGAAAGACAACATACATCTCATCAAAATATCGAACGAATACCAAATTCACATGACTACTTATAACAAGACTTCTCCCATGTCCTCACTAACAAATGTAACTACTCACAAAGCATATTCATGTTCATAATCAGAGGAGTATTAATTATCATTAAGGATCTGAACAAATGATCTTCCACCGAATAAACCAACTAGCATCAACTACAAGGAGTAATCAACACTACTAGCAACCCACAAGTACCAATCTGAGGTTTTGAGACAAAGATCGGATACAAGAGATGAACTAGGGTTTGAGAGGAGATGGTACTAGTGAAGATGTTGATGGAGATTGACCCCACTCGATGAGAGGATCGATGGTGATGACGATGGCGATGATTTCCCACTCTCGGAGGGATGTTTCCCTGGCAGAACAGCTCCCCCGGAGCCCTAGATTGGTTCTGCCCAGGTTTCGCCTCGAGAAGGCGGCGCTTCGTCCCAAAAGCTTCCTGCTTATTTTTTCTAGGTCAAAACACACCATATAGCAGAAGATGGGCGTCGGGGGCCTGCCAGGTGGCCCACAAGGACGGGGGGCACGCCCTCCACCCTTGTGGATGGCAGGTGGCCCCCCTCTGGTGCTTTCTTCGCCCAATATTTTTTATTAATTCCAAAATGATTCTCCGTGAAGTTTCAGGACTTTTGGAGTTGTGTAGAATAGGTCTCTAATATTTGCTCCTTTTCCAGCCCAGAATTCCAGCTGCCGGCATTCTCCCTCTTCATGTAAACCTTGTAAAATAAGAGAGAAAAGGCATAAGTATTGTGCCATAATGTGTAATAACAGCCCATAATGCAATAAATATTGATATAAAAGCATGATGCAAAATGGACGTATCAACTCCCCCAAGCTTAGACCTCGCTTGTCCTCAAGCGAAAGCTGATATCAAAAAATATGTCCACATGTTTAGAGATAGAGGTGTCGATAAAATAAAATACGGACATGAGGGCATCATGATCATCTTTAGAACAGCAACATATATTGTCATATAATTTCTTATGCTAAAGTAACAATTCATTCACAAGGTAAAGTATAAATCAAAAACTTCATTGAAAACTAACAAACTATGATCTCAGTCATTAAAGCAATTGCAATTTATCATAACATCGGAAAGAGTCAATATAAGAGCTTTTCAGCAAGTCCACATACTCAACTATCATTTAGTCTTTCACAATTGCTAACACTCACGCGATACTTATGGGTTCGAAGCTTCCATCGGACACAGAGAAAGATAGGGGCTTATAGTTTCGCCTCCCAACACTTTACCTCAAGGGTAATGTCAACAGTAATACTTTATGATGACCTACATCCGAGAGGATATATATATCTGGATCTTTCTCCAACACATAGTGCTTGCCAAAAGGAAAAAGTGTAAAAAGGAAAGGTGAAGATCACCATGACTCTTGTATAAGGGTAGAAGATAAAAGTAAAAGATAGGCCCTTCGCAAAGGGAAGCAGAGGTTGTCATGCGCTTTTATGGTTGGATGCACAAAATCTTAGTGCAAAAGAACATCACTTTATATTGCCGCTTGTGACAAGGACCTTTATTATGCAGTCCGTCGCTTTTATTTCTACCCTATAACAAGTTCATATAAAGCTTATTTTCTTCACACTAATAGATCATACATATTTAGAGAGCAATTTTTATTGCTTGCACTGATGACAACTTACTTGAAGGATCTTACTCAATCCATAGGTAGGTATGGTGGACTCTCATGGCAAAACTGGGTTTAGGGATGTTTGGAAGCACAAGTAGTATCTCTACTTGGTGCAAAGAATTTGGCTAGCATGAGATGGAAAGGCAAGCTCAACATGTTGGAGGATCCATGACAATATAACTTCTATTCAGATATAAGAAAACATAACCCATTATGTTGTCTTCCTTGTCCAACATCAACTTCTTAGCATGTCATATTTCAATGAGTGCTCACAATTACAAAAGATGTCCAAGATAGTATATTTATATGTGAAGCCTCTCTTTCTTTATTACTTCCTATTAATTGCAACAATGACCAAAACTATGTTTGTCAACTGCCAACAAATTTTATTCATCATACTCTTTGTATGTGAAGTCATTACTCTCCATAAGATCAATATATGATCTTTTTATTTCTTTTTATTATTCTATTCCCTCAAGATCATAGCAAGAAAACAAAGCCCTCAACTCAAAACTACTCTTTATTATATAACTCATGGACTCGATTACATATATAGAGATCAAAACAAAACTCAAAGCTATATCATACTAAAACTATATTCTACTAGATCAAGATATAACCAAAAGGATCGAACTAAGAAAAATGATAAGAGTAAAGGTGTGATGGTGATACGATACCGGGGCACCTCCCCCAAGCTTGGCAGTTGCCAAGGGGAGTGCCCATACCCATGTATTTATGTTTCTTTCTTCGGAGGTGGTGATGATGGAGTTGTTGATGAAGTAGTGCCACACATAGAGCGTGGGAGATGCTCCAGTTTATGAATAATGCCCTTGAGTGCGGTGATGTACTCTTGCAACAGAATATTTTCGCGAGTGAGATATTTATTTTGCACACGCATCAATTCAATAATCTTGACAGCTTCAATTTCAGTAGGGGTAAGATGATTGTAGTATGGTTGAAGGAGATCTTCTTCTTCTGCTGCCGGAACTTGATCTTCCGCGGCCTTCTTGATCTTATCACCCTCATTGGTTTCCCCAAGTTCTTCTTTCTTCATCTCCATCTTCATTAGCCAAGCATCGTGGCCACATTGTTGAAGGAGGAGGAAGACATGATGCCTGGCCTTGAAAACTCTGGCAGAAAACAGCTCAAAACAAAAATAGAGGATTTTGTTGTGGTACGGTGGTCAAAACCCTCGGGAGATTATATAATGAATTTTTACCAACCAAAAGAAGTATTGTGCAAGAAAACAGAGTCCGGAGAGCACACGAGGTGGCCACAAGGTCGGGGGGCGCACCCTCCACCCTTGTGGTCGCCTCGTGTCTCTTTCGGACTGCTTTTAATTTTCCTAATTTTTTAAATATTCCAAAACGGAGAAAAATTATCATAGGAAACATTTTGGAGTCGGTTTACTTACCTTACCACATACATATTCCTTTTTGGAGTCTGAAGCGTTCTGGAAAGTGTCCCTTAGGTACTCCTCCGGTGTTACGGTGTCGATAATATTGGTCTCAATAGTTATGGGAGTACCTGAGATATAATGTTTGATTCTTTGACCCTTTACCACCTTCGGATTTGTGTCTTTGGCGTTGTTGATTTTGATGGCACCGGAACGATAGACCTCCTTGATAATGTAAGGACCTTCCCATTTAGAGAGAAGCTTTCCTGCAAAAAATCTTAAACGAGAGTTGTATAGCAAAACATGATCACCTACATTAAACTCACGCTTTTGTATCCTCTTGTCATGACATCTTTTAACTTTTTCTTTAAACAACTTGGCATTCTCATAGGCTTGGGTTCTCCATTCATCAAGCGAGCTTATGTCAAATAACCTCTTCTCACCGGCAAGTTTGAAATCATAGTTGAGCTCTTTAATTGCCCAATAAGCTTTATGTTCTAGTTCAAGAGGTAAGTGGCATGCCTATCCATAAACCATTTTATACGGAGACATACCCATAGGGTTTTTATAAGCAGTTCTATAAGCCCATAATGCATCATCAAGTTTCTTAGACCAATTCTTTCTAGATCTATTAACAGTCTTTTGCAAAATCTATTTAATCTCTCTATTGCTCAATTCTACTTGACCACTAGACTGAGGATGATAAGGAGAAGCAATTCTATGGTTAACATCATACTTAGCAAGCATTTTACGAAAAGCACCATGAATAAAGTGTGAACCACCATCAGTCATTAAATATGTAGGGACTCCAAACCTCAAAAAAATAACTTCTTTAAGCATCTTAATAGAGGTGTTATGATCAGCACTACTAGTTGGAATAGCTTCTACCCACTTAGTAACGTAGTCAACAGCAACTAAAATATGTCTATAGCCATTAGAGGAAGGAAAAGGTCCCATATAATCAAAGCCCCAAACATCGAATGTTTCAATAACAAGTGAATAATTCATAGGCATTTCCTGACGTCTACTAATATTACCAATTCTCTAGCATTCATCACAAGACAAGACAAACTTACGAGCATCCTTGAAGAGAGTAGGCCAATAAAAACCAGATTGCAATACCTTATGTGCAGTTCTATCTCCAGCGTGGTGTCCTCCGTAAGACTCGGAGTGGCACTTGCATAGGATCTGTTCCTGTTCATGCTCAGGTACACAACGTCTAATAACACCATCTACTCCTTCTTTATAAAGGTGTGGGTCATCCCAAAAGTAATGTCTTAAATCATAGAAAAACTTTTTCTTTTGCTGGTATGTGAAACTAGGTGGTATAAATTTGGCAATAATGTAATTAGCATAATCAGCATACCATGGAGTCTTACGAGAAGCATTTATGACAGCTAATTGTTCATCAGCAAAGCTATCATCAATTGGCAGTGGGTCATCAAGAACATTTTCTAACCTAGACAAGTTGCCTGCAACGAGGTTCTCAGCTTCCTTTCTATCAATAATATGCAAATCAAATTCTTGTAGCACTAGTGGAAAATGGCCCATTTGTCCCGGTTCTAGAGGCCCATTAGCCCCGGTTCTAGAACCGGGACTAAAGGGTCGGGACTAAAGCCCAAAACCTTTAGTCCCGGTTCGCTTACAAACCGGGACAGAAGGGGCACCACGTGGCCGCTGCGGGGAGCCCAGGCAGGAGGACCATTAGTCCCGGTTGGTAACACCAACCGGGACCAAAAGGCCTCCATGTGTCAGCATTTGGCAGGAGCTGGGGTTTTTTTTAAAGGGGGGGGGGGGGTTATGGGGTTTTGGAGGGTTAATTTAGGGGTTTCATATTGTGTTAGCTAGCTAATAAAGGGAAGTGTCCTCTCTTTCTCCGTGCTTGTTCGACGCTAGCTACTATACGTATAGAGAGAACTCGACACGCAAGCTAGTAAGCAAATGAAGGAACCATTAAGTACACAAGATCGTCATGAACATATACAGAGAGAAGTGATCGACCTCTCTTTCTCCGAGAGATTGGTTGAACAACAAGTTTTCGTATATCTATCCGACGCTACTAGCTACATATATACAATATAAGATCTCTTACGTACAATCCCTAACATCTAATGTCAAATTCCACATGGTATTCTCTGGCTTTATTTATGACGTGGTCAAGAAAGAATCCCGCCAATTCCTCTTGAATTGCTCGTATGCGATCATGTGGTAGGAGTTCATCCCGCATCTGCCACAACTAATTTGAAGAAGGGGGTCAATACATATATATGAATGAAACTCAACACAAATGATGGTAATAAAATAAAATTGTGAATATTATTGCTTACGCACTTCATATTATTTTTCAGAGTAGCCCCGCTTAGAGGTCGTCGTATTGTACATGAACTCGCAAATGTAGTATCCACAAAAATCATTGCCGGCTTCCTGCCACAAGCACTTTACAAGAAATAGAGTTAAATCAAACTGATAATCAAGCATTATAAATGGTATTGATGAAACTAGAATCAATGGGAGATGCACGGAACTAGCTAGTAGTACTTACTTTTGGGTGTGTAAATCGCAGCTCCCTTGGCAGTGCCAGAACAATTCCGGTGAACTTTTTCCAAACCCTGGCAGACAAAGAAAATAATTACTTGATATCAGGAAATGAACAAAGTTGCCGATATGGTGCGATAATGAACAATTGAACTTACTTCTGGAGCATTTCTGTCATGTCCGCATACTCCTAGGGATCTTTTCGTCTCAAGTCTAAGACGGTTACTACTCCCTGCTCAAGCTTAATCTCTAGTAGAATAAAGTGGAACCTGCGCACGCATGCATAACTCATCAATTACATTATTATAACCTCGAGTAATAAGGGAAACAGAATATGCATAAGACAGTAACACACACTTGAAGTTGTAAGGAAAGAGTATTTTCTCTTTGTTTTGATTTTAAGCAACGATTGTAGCAAGTTGTCCTTGGTTTTTGTGATATTCTTTTGAACCGTCCATTCATGTATGATATTTGGGTTAATGAACCCAATGTCATAGATTTGTGCTTTTCTGCATTCAACGATCTTCAATCTACATAATATAGTGAGGATAATTATATATACATGCAATGAAAGAGCTGAGCTATATATAGAGACTTAATTACAGAAGTAGTACTTATAGACAGTAGCAAGTCACGAGTGTTTTGTCGAGGGCCTTTTGATTGTATAATTGCAATAACTCGTCAAATTCAACAGACAACTGATCCATTCCAACGAGGTCGTGCTCCTCTTTAATTCTCAGCGTCAAAGTATCCTTCCCAGACTCGCTGCAGGTTTTCATGTACCATTCATGGAATCTTCGCATCATCGTTGTTAGAGGAGGATGATCAAGTTTGACGAGAGGCTGCCCGTACTAGTATCTGAATTCTTCCACCTCCATTATTTCAAACTCTACATCATCGCTCAGGTAATCAGAAGGATTGGTACTGGGCACCATCCCCGGCTGATTACCGATGATATCGCAAGATACCTTGAGCGGGGGGCATGATTGGTTCGCCTGTTCACCGAGCTGGGGAATTTTTTTCCCCACTTCTTCATTCTGCTAACCTTGCATGCATGCAAGTACTTCCCGACCGCTCCGCTTCCTTATATGTCCTTTCAATAATGTGCTCATAGTTGGATTGCGGCGGAGATGGTGGTGGTCACTTCAGGGCATCGATAGTGCGCTTCAGTTTCACCGGATCTATCGTCTCCTTCGGAGGTGGAGGTTTCCGTGTAAAATGTTCATGCACTTCGATAGCACTGATTTTCGTGGTTTCCTCGTCGGTCCTCTCATATGGTAACTTTTCCAGAGGCTTGAGAGATGGACCGTATCTGAATTGCTTCCCACCTCTGCTTGTACTACTAGCCGCCGGAGCGGCGGCGGCTCTCTTCAGCCTTTGCTGACGAGGCGGAGGAGGAGGCGGAGTGCTCCGACGCGCCGGAGGAGGCGGAGGAGGAGGCAGAGTGCCCTCACGTGCCGGAGGAGGCGGAGAAGGAGGTGGAGTGCCCTCACGCGCCAGAGGAGGAGGCGGAGGCGGAGTGCCCTGACTCGCCGGAGGAGGAGGAGGAGGCGGAGGCGTCCAGTTTGGAAGCTTGATGTACTCCTTCTGCCATAGACATGTAGTCCTCAGAGCATAACCCAGCTGATTCTCCCTTTCACCTGTAGGGTGGTCAAGCTCGAGCTCATCAAATCCCTCCATTACTTCATCCACCAGCACAACAGCATAGCCATGTGGAATCGGACGGCAGTGAAAAGTTTCGTCAGGTTGAGGAGGTGCAATAGAGCCAACAGCCGCCTTCAAAGTGACGTTCTGCCATTTCGTCATAAGCTGGCAATGTTGAGCCTCCGTGATAGTATCCACGGGGTAGCTAGGAGCCGTGAAATCAGGCTGAATGAGCTTCGTGGAAGCCACGCTGCTTCTCCGCTGAGATGGTGGGGTAGCTTTTTGGGCAGGATCTTCGTGCCGCTGAGATGGTTGGCCGGCAGCTGCAAGTTCCTCTAGCTTTACTAGTCTTGCACTGAGCTTCTGCATTTCGCTCAGCTCCGCTTTCCTCTTTCTCTCCCGGCTTCTGTAACCACCTGCGCCGGCAAACCCAACCACCCACGGAACGGAGCCTGGTGTGCCTCGTGTTCGTCCAGGGTGCTCAGGATTCCCGAGGGCCTCAGTCAGCTCGTCCTTCTCTCTGTCGGGAATGAACGTCCCTTCCTGCGCTGCGGTGATATACTTTTGAAGCTTCTTGACGGGTATTGCAAGTTGCTCGTCCGTCCAACGGCACTTCCCAGTTTCAGGGTCCAAAGTTCCCCCAACCCCGAAGAACCAAGTCCTTGAACGGTCTGGCCAGTTCAATGTCTGTGGTTCGACCCCTTTAGCAAGCAGGTCTTGCTCAGCTTTGTCCCACAACGGCCGGGCTTTGAGGTAGCCACCTGACCCCGTGTGATGGTGATACAGCTTCTTTGCAGCATTTATCTTGTTTGTCTCTGACATTTTCTTACTCTTGTCCGATGTCTTGTAGGCCACAAATGCGGGCCAGTGATCTCTTATCTTCTCAAATCGGCCGGTGAATTCTGGAGTCTTCCCTTTGTCGACAAGCTTTGATTTCAATTCATTCTTCCACCTCCTGAAAAGATCTGCCATCTTCTTAAGAGCACACGCCTTGACCAGTGGCTCTATAACCGGCTTATTCGGATCCGCCTCGGGCGGTAGGGTGAAATTTGCCTTCAGCGAGGTCCGAAGATCATCTTTCTATCTATCGGTGACATAAGAAACTTCAGGGTCGTCGTCTTTAGGTTTATTCCATTGCTTGATGCGGATCGGGATGCTGTCCCTATCAATAGCTCCGCACTGAGCAGAAAATGCGTCCTTGGTCCGCTTGGGTTCAATCAGTAGGCCATTGTCCGTGAGTGCTGTGATCGTGAACCTTTCATCCTGGCGCAACCTTTTCTTCGGGCCTCGTCTCGTTACCGAAGTTTGGCTCGATCCGGAGGGCTATAAAAGAAGAAAGAAGAGTTAATATATGTACATACCAAAACAATTAATGCATCAATTAGCTAGTCAGCATAGGCTTAATTAATATATATACCTCGCCGGACTTTGCAACAGCTCCCTACTCCATTCGATCACCGGAGCCATCATCATGGTCTCCTTCTTCCTCCAGCATTCGGTCACCGGAGCCATCATGATCATGTCCTTCCTCCTCCATTGTTTGATCACCGGAGCCGTCATCCTCTCCTTCCTAACCATCGGTATCGTTGAGAAACGACAAGACATCACCTCCGCCGAGGATTATGTCCCCCAACAACTGTTCTTGTTCCAAGTCTCTTTGCTCCATAGTTTCTGCAAATACTACAACATGGCAATTAATATACAAACATGATAGATGGATATATTAGTGGCAAACATAGACCTAGCTAGCTAATCACAACAAGGAATCATATTAGTGGCCTCGACGCTTCTATGGTTTGGGGTGGCCTCGACAACGCTTCTAGGGTTTAGGGTGGCCTCGACAACGCTCTTTTAACTTGGTAAATTTGGGTGGCCTCGATGCTTCTAGGGTTTGGGGTGGCCTCGGCAACGCTTCTAGGGTTTGGTCGGGTGAGAGGGCGGGATTCTCTTAACCTTTAAGGGATTTAACAAAATGGCGCCATTCTGGATGTGCAGAAAATGGTCCATATTTTTCCTGATCTCATATACCCATCTATATGTCACGTTGTCTAGTGTCAAAGGATTCAAGAAAACCATGGCTTCATCATTAGCCGGAAGTAACAGGCGTATAATGGTACGAAGCTCTCCAAAATTGTTTTGGAACGGAGTCCCGGATAGGATAATTAGCTTTTTGGTACGAAGCTCAGCAAGAGCCTTCTGAATATCGCTATTTGGAAGGCCATTGCTGAAATTCGTACCAAAAAGCGAATTATTCTATCCGGAACTCCGTTCCAAAACAACTTTGAAGAGCTTCGTAGCATCATAAGCCTGTTACTTCTGGCTAATGATGATGCCATGGATTTCATCAATACTTTAACAGACAACGTGACATATAGAAGAATATATATATATATAGATGAGATCAAAAAAAAATTGGATCAACTTGTGCACATCCATAATGGGGGCATTCTTGATAAATCTATGTCAAAAGTCAAACTTTGACATATGATCAAATATTGTTGCATATGTCAAAATTCAAACTTTGACATATGATCAAACTTTGACATATGATCAAATGTTGCATACGTTAAAATTCAAACTTTGACATATGATCAAACTTTGATATATGATCAAATGTTGCATATGTCAAAATTCAAACTTTGACATATGATCAAATGTTGCATATGTCAAAATTCAAACTTTGACATATGATCAAACTTTGACATATGATCAAATGTTGCATATGTCAAAATTCAAACTTTGACATATGATCAAACTTTGATATATGATCAAATGTTGCATATGTCAAAATTCAAACTTTGACATATGATCAAACTTTGTTATATGATCAAATGTTGCATATGTTGCCAGAGTTTTCTATATGAACAAAAAAAAATCCACATGACATGTCCGACGTCCCCCCTCATGTCGAAGTTATCGGGGAGGGGGTAGACGACAATGACGCTCACCCCTCATGACATGTCCGAAGTCCGACGTCCGCCCTCATTTTAACTAATTTCTATGAACAAAAAAATATATTCTATGAACAAAAAAATATTGACCAAGTTTTCATATATATATATCATCATATCATCATCATCATCATCATCATCATCCATCCATCCATCCATATTCAAAATGTTCATCCATCCATATTCAAAATGTTCATATTCTACAATATCACCGAAAAAAATTCTTTGCATATTCTTTGCATATGAACATACATACATTTTCTTTTTTTTCTTAAATGTAACATATGAACATTTTCTTAAATGAGCATATGAACATACATATCACCAAAAAAATAGACCTTTTTCTTTGCGTATGAACATAAAAAAAATCTATACATATCAATCCATCCATATATATACATACATCAATCCATCCATCTATATATATGAAAAAAAATTAAAGAAAAAAATTCTATGAACCTAAAAAATTCTAAGCAGCAGGGGCAGGGGCAGGGGCGGCGGCAGCGCGTAGGGGCAGGGCGGCGGCAGCGGCAGCGCGCTGGGCAGGGCGGTGGCGGCGGCAGCGCAGGGCGGCAGTGCGCGGCGGCGGCAGCGCGCAGGGGCTGGGGCAGGGGTAGCGGCGGCGGCAGCATGCAGGGCAGGGGCGGTGGCGCAGGGCAGGGGAAGAGGGGGCGGAGCTCACTGGGGGGGCGGAGCTCAGTGGGGGGAGCGTGCGTGCTCGGGGTAGGGCGTCGGGGCAGGGTGTCGGCGTCGGGAGGGCGGCGCAGCAGCCTGGCGACGTCGGCATCGGGGCAGGGCGGCGCAGCAGCAGCCTGGCGGCGTCGGCGTCGATCGGCGTCGGGGCAGGGCGTCGGCGTCGAGAGGAGAATGGGAAGTGGGGGGAAATTTCCTGAGTGTTGCCTTATATAGCCGAGCCTTTGGTCCCGGTTCATGGCACAAACCGGGACCAATGCCCCCCTTTAGTCCCGGTTGGTGCCACCAACCGGGACCAAAGGTCAGTTTTCAGCAGCCCAAAGGGCGGGAAACAGAGACCTTTGGTCCTTGTTGGTGGCACCAACCGGGACTAAAGGGGGGCATTGGTCCCGGTTGGTGCCACGAACCGGGACCAAAGGGCGGCATTGGTCCTGGTTCGTGCCACCAACCGGGACCAATAGCCTTGCACAGCGGCGTGGTGGTGGGAGTTTAGTCCCACCTCACTAGCTGAGAGAGAGTCGCACCTGTTTATAAGGTGCGGTGCGCCTGAGCTTTTGAGCTCCTCTCGAAAGCAGGCTTACGGGCCTAAACACTCTGTATATGCCTGTGGGCCTACTGGGCCTTCTGCGGGCCTGAATCCTGGGTTTCTAGTCGTATTCAGGCCGTATTCAGGCCGTGGTGGCCCAGTTGGTGGCATTTTTTTTATTTTTTTCTGTATTTTAGTTTTGTTTTTTGCTTTATTTATTTTCTTTTGTTTCTACTTACAGTTTTTCAGTGATTCTTTTTGCTTTTAGGTCACAAAAACTATAAACTTTCTGTTAGTGCCATTAGTATTCAAATTTGAGTAGTTTAAATTTGAATTTTTTGAAATTTGTGTGAATCACTAGTTTGTGAATAACTTTACTATAAAAGTAGATTTTTGAGTGATTCTTTTTCCTGCTATTTAATATTACAGTGTTTTATCATTATATTCAGTTTGGTAATTTTGAGGTTATTTTAAATGTCTGTTTTAATCAAAAACAGATTTTGTTATTTTAGTTTGCTATTAAAGTTTCTAAAAAAAATTCTTTGTGAAAATTCTTTTGCTATTAATGTTTTGAACAAAAATACTTTGAATTTTAGTTGCATAAATTTTATATAATTTTAGTTTCAAAAATACTAGAGGTTTTATCTTTTTAGTTGATTCCTTTTGCTATTAGAGTTTTATAAAAGCTTTTTAGTTGATTCTTTTTGCTATTGAAGAATATTATAGTTTTGTTTTAGTTCATCATAACAGAATATTTTAATTGATTATTTTTAGTTCATTCTTTTTGCTATTAGAGTTTTGTAAAAAAATTCTAGTTCATTCTTTTTGCTATTAGTTCATTATTTGAGCTAAATGACCCTCAAATTGAAAAGCACTACAAATGAACTCTGAAAAAGTTGAAAGTTGGCATGGTATCATCATTTTACCCACATAGCGTGTGCTAAAAATTTGAGAGGGTTACGGCAAAAACTGGATGCACTTCGTGTACAAAATGGATAATCTCTTTCGAAGTATTAGGGTTTCGGACGAAAACTCATCTGTTACAAAGGGATTTCATTTTTTTGAACTTATTTGAACTCCAAACTTTTTGTGTGTTCAAAATGCACCATTCAAAGCCACATAATCAATTTTCAACCCTTTCTGAATTCATTTGGTATTTTTCATGCATTTACTGATTTTTTTGAGCTAAATGACCCTGAAATTGAAAAGCACTACAAATGAACTCTGAAAAGGTTGAAAGTTGGCATGGTATCATCATTTCACCCACATAGCATGTTATAAAAAGTTGAGAGGTTTACGGCAAAAACTGGATGCACTTCATGTACAAAACGGACAATCTCTTTCGAAGTATCAGGTTTTCGGACGAAAACTCATCTGTTACAAAGGGATTTCATTTTTTTGAACTTATTTGAACTCCAGAATTTTTGTGTGTTCAAAATGAACCATTCAAAGCCACATCATCAATTTTCAACCCTTTCTAACTTCATCTGGTATTTTTCATGCATTTACTGATTTTTTAAGCTAAATGACCCTGAAATTGAAAAGCACTACAAATGAACTCTGAAAAGGTATCATCATTTCACCCACATAGCATGTTATAAAAAGTTGAGAGGGTTACGGCAAAAACTGGATGCACTTCGTGTACAAAACGGACAATCTCTTTCAAAGTATCAGGGTTTCAATGTTTCATACGAAAACTCATCTGTTACAAAAGGCATTTCATTTCTTCACATGTAACTGCAGTGATATTCTAGATCAAAGGCATCATCATAATAGTTGTGGAGAGAAAGTCTTCACTTTTTCTTCGCTTGTGTCCTTGCTTATTGCGCCATAACCATGGATAATCTTCATCGTTTAACAGGGTGCTTGGGTCAGCCTTGACTTTGAAGGGAGGAATTTCATGAAACTTTTCATAATCTTCAGACATGTCTGTCTTGCCCTCCAATCCCACGATCTCTTTTTCCTGAAAGAACTATGTGGCGCTTTGGCTCATCGTATGATGTATTCGCTTCCTTATCTTTTCTTTTTCTCGGTTTGGTAGACATGTCCTTCACATAGAAAACCTGCGCCACATCATTGGCTAGGACGAATGGTTTGTCTGTGTACCCAAGATTGTTCAGATCCACTGTTGTCATTCCGTACTGTGGGTCTACCTGTACCCCGCCTCCTGACAGATTGACCCATTTGCACTGAAACAAAGGGACCTTAAAATCATGTCCATAGTCAAGTTCCCATATGTCCACTATGTAACCATAATATGTGTCCTTTCCCGTCTTGGTTGCTGCATCAAAGCGGACACCGCTGTTTTGGTTGGTGCTCTTTTGATCTTGGGTGATCGTGTAAAATGTATTCCCATTTATCTCGTACCCTTTGTAAGTCAATAAAGTCGAAGATGGTCCCCTGGCCATTGAGTACAGCTCATTAGAAATAGTGTTGTCACGCATGAGACGTGTTTGCAACCAACTGCCGAAAGTCCTGATGTGTTCACATGTAATCCAGTAGTCACACTGCTCCAGGTGTTTGGAGCGCAGAATATTCTTGTGTTCATCGACATACGGGGTCACCAAGGTAGAATTCTGTAGAACTGTGTAGTGTGCTTGAGACCAAGAATGCCCGTCCCTACATATTATTGAGTCTGCTCTGAGCGTGCCTTTTCCAGTCAGTCTCCCCTCATACCGCGATTGAGGGAGACCAATCTTCTTAAGGTCAGGAATGAAGTCAACACAAAACCCAATGACATCCTCTGTTTGATGGCCCATGGAGATGCTTCCTTCTGGCCTAGCGCGGTTATGAACATATTTCTTTAGGACTCCCATGGACCTCTCAAAGGGGAACATATTGTGTAGAAATACAGGGCCCAGAAAGACAATCTCGTCGACTAGATGAACTAGGACATGCGCATGATATTGAAGAAGGATGGTGGGAACACCAGCTCGAAACTAACAAGGCATTGCGCCACATCACTCCTTAACCTTGGTAGGATTTCTTGATCGATCACCTTCTGAGAGATTGCATTGAGGAATGCACATAGCTTCACAATGGCTAATCGAACGTTTTCCGGTAGAAGCCCCCTCAATGCAACCGGAAGTAGTTGCGTCATAATCACGTGGCAGTCATGAGACTTTAGGTTCTGGAACTTTTTCTCTGGTATATTCATTATTACCTTTATATTGGACAAGAAGCCAGACGGGACCTTCATATTGAGCAAGCATTCAAAGAAGATTTCCTTCTCTTCTTTGGTAAGAGCGTAGCTGGCAGGACCTTCATACTGCTTTCGAGGCATGCCATCTTTTTCGTGCACACGTTGCTGGTCCTCCCGTGCCTCCGGTGTATCTTTTGTCATCCCATACACTCCCAAGAAGCCTAGCAGGTTCACGCAAAGATTCTTCGTCACGTGCATCACGTCGATTGCAGAGCGGACCTCTAGGTCTTTCCAATAGGGTAGGTCCCAAAATATAGAGTTCTTCTTCCACATGGGTGTGCGTCCCTCGGCGTCATTCGGAACAGATATTCCGCCGGGACCCTTTCCAAAGATTACTTGTAAATCATTGACCATAGCAAGTATGTGATCACCAGTCCGGATGGTGGGCTTCTTCCGGTGATCTACCTCGCCTTTGAAATGTTTTCCTTTCTTTCAACATTGATGGTTGGTCAGAAGAAATCGACGATGCCCCAGGTACACATTCTTCCTGCATTTGTCCAAATATATACTTTCGGTGTCATCTAAACAGTGCGTGCATGCGTGGTATCCCTTGTTTGTCTGTCCTGAAAGGTTACTCAGAGCAGGCCAATCATTGATGGTTACAAACATCAACGCATGTAGGTCAAATTCCTGTTGTTTGTGCTCATCCCACACACGTACACCGTTTCCATTCCATAGCTGTAAAAGTTCTTCAACTAATGGCCTTAGGTACACATCAATGTCGTTGCCTGGTTGCTTAGGGCCTTGGATGAGAACTGGCATCATAATGAACTTCCGCTTCATGCACATCCAAGGAGGAAGGTTATAGATACATAGAGTCACAGGCCAGGTGCTATGATTATTGCTCTGCTCCCCAAAAGGATTAATGCCATCCGCGCTTAAACCAAACCAAACGTTCCTTGCGCCACCTGCAAAGTCCCCCCACTTTCTCTCAATTTTTCTCCACTGCGACCCGTCAGCGGGTGCTCTCAACTTCGCGTCTTTCTTACGGTCCTCTTTGTGCCATTGCATCAACTTGGCATGCTCTTTGTTTCTGAACAGACATTTCAACCATGGTATTATAGGAGCATACCACATCACCTTGGCAGGAACCCTCTTCCTGGGGCGCTCACCGTCAACATCACCTGGGTCATCTCGTCTGATCTTATACCGCAATGCACCGCATACCGGGCATTCGTTCAAATCCTCGTACACACCGCGGTAGAGGATGCAGTCATTAGGGCATGCATGTATCTTCTGCACCTCCAATCCTAGAGGGCATACAACCTTCTTTGCTGCGTACGTACTGTCGGGCAATTCGTTATCCTTTGGAAGCTTTTTCTTCAATATTTTTAGTAGCTTCTCAAATCCTTTGTCAGGTACACCATTCTCTGCCTTCCACTGCAGCAATTCCAGTGTGGTACCGAGCTTTGTCTTGCCATCTTCACAATTGGGGTACAACCCTTTTTTCTGATCCTCTAACATGCGGTCGAACTTCAAGTTCTCCGTTTCACTTTCGCATTGTCTCTTTGCATCAACAATGACCCGGCGAAGATCATCATCGGGCACATCGTCTGGTTCCTCTTGACATTCAGCTTCCCCCGTTGCAGCATCACCGTATTCAGGGGCACATAGTTGTCATCATCCTCTTCTTCTTCGCTGTCTTCCATCATAACCCCTCTTTCTCCGTGCTTGGTCCAAACATTATAGTGTGGCATGAAATCCTGATAAAGCAGGTGGGTGTGAAGGGTTTTCGAGTCAGAGTAAGACTTCGTATTCCCACATATAGGGCATGGACAACACATAAAATCATTCTGCTTGTTTGCCTCAGCCACTTCGAGAAAATTATGCACGCCCTTAATGTACTCAGAGGTGTGTCTGTCACCGTACATCCATTGCCGGTTCATCTGTGTGCATTATATATAATTAAGTGTGTCAATAACCATTACAGAACATCATGAATAGATAAGTGACCAAATTAATAGAAGTTCATCATCACATTAAAACCAAAGTACATACATAGTTCTCATTGAATAACATATAGCTCTCCAGAGCATCTAATTAAACCATACATTGAAACTATCTAAAACATTTCAATGCAACAAAAAAATGCGATCATAATCGCAACTAAGGTAACAATTGATCTAACGGCATAATGATACCAAGCCTCAGTATGAATGGCATATTTTCTATACTTTCTAATCTTCAAGCGCATTGCATCCATCTTGATCTTGTGATCATCGACGACATCCGCAACATGCAACTTCAATATCATCTTCTTCTCCTCAATTTTTTTCAATTTTTCCTTCAAGTAATTGGTTTCTTCTACAACTAAATTTAACCTCTCGACAATAGGGTCGGTTGAAATTTCCGGTTCACATACCTCCTAGATAAAAAAATCTATGTCACGTTGGTTGGCATAATTGTCATAAACACTAAATGAAACTAATAATTATAAAAGATAATATGTATACCACATCCGAATCATAGACAGGACGAGGGCCGACGGAGGCGGATACCAGAACCATCGCACTATATAATAACAAACAATAATAAAAGTAAGAAAATTACACAAGTATCTATCTAAATCATACAAGTAATAACTTTTTTTCTTTTAAAAAGAAGATAAGAACAAGAGGCTCTCCACGGTGGTGCCAGCGACGAGATCGGCGCGGGCGATCGACGGCGGTGAGGACGGAGACGGGACAGGACGGACCGCCAAACCTAGACAAATCTTGAGGAAAATGGAGCTTGGACAAGGAGCTTCAAGAGGAGAAAGCTTAAGTGTGGCTCGGGCATTTCATCAAACACCTCATGTGCATAGGAGGTGAGCTAGAGCACCACAAAGCTCTCCCACGGCTGGCCAAAAAAACAGAGCACTCCACTGCTCTGCTCGCGGGGTATATATAGGCATCTCTTTGGTCCCGGTTTATGGCTAGAACCGGGACTAAAGGACCCCATTTGGTCTCGGTTCCAGCCACCAACCGGGACCAATGGTTGTGGGCCAGGAGCGAGGCCCATTGGTCCCGGTTCGTGTCTTTAACCTGGACCAATGGGGCCAGACGAACCGGGACAAATGGCCCACGAGGCCCGGCCGCCCCCCTGGCCTCACGAACCGGGACCGATGCCCCCATGGGTCCCGGTTCGGGAGTGAACCGGGATTAATGGGCTTACCCGGCCTGGACCAAAGCCCTGTTTTCTACTAGTGGGAGTGGATCCATACGACGGAGCGCGATTTGCACTCGGCTCAGCTTCGCGGCTACAACTCCGAGATCCTTCACCACTTGGTGACCCAACCATTTGGAGATTAACAAAGATATAACTGCGAGCAAAACGAACATAATACCAACGTTAACGTTGTCACACTTCCATCTGTATGCGTCTGTGTTGCTCCTGGACACTGCCCATACATTTGTATGCTAAGCGCCAAACTAAAAGCCAAAATCATGCCCCAAACTACTGGATTCATCTTCCATCTTGGCTTAACCATGATGTGAGATCGACTTCAAGCACCCTTGGTCGTCAGCATGCATGTGCACAAAAGCACTCTGCAATCGAAACAATCGAACAAGCAGATTGGCAAGGCACCGATGAGGCATGGGAAATCCTAGAATTAATAAATAAGCAAAATTAAGAGAGACATTTAAACCGGGGGAAGGAAACACTTACATGAAAATTTTCAACAAAGGAGACGCCACAACGGGGGCAGAGAAAACCATTTAATCGGATGGCCGTGGGACGACGAAGCAAAGAACTTGACAGGTACGTGAATATCTGGATATGTATTCTCCTAGTTTCTAGAAGCAAGGTGCCACAAAGCAAGAGACGTGTGTCGTGACAAGGACGGATATTGGTCGGCTCCAGTTACTTGAAAAAATTACTCCAAAAGAGACGCCACGACGGGAGTAGAGAAGTCGATTTTATCGGGCGGCCAAGGGACGAAGCAGAGAATTGATGTGCACAACCTGTCGTGAAGCATCACTCTTCTTCTTTTAAATATCAAAATCAGCTACACACAGGATGTTTGTACGATCCACATACCGATGGTGCCCCGCAGTGTGCACTAATCCTTTAAATTTGTGTGCTTCAGAAGTATCTTACACGAGAAATGTCGTAGGCACAGTTGTTTGTTCCATCCAAATTAGGAGCTGACCTGGGGGTGTGAATGGATAAGTCATTGCACGGCTTTGCATGCACTCTACCACACATGTCTTTCTCTTGACGGGTTCTTTTGACATCGACACACATGTCAGTATTCACAACAACGGTTCAACCTGTCTTTCTCCGTTCTCACAACCTGTCTTACTTGAAAATTTCCACGAATAATCAAATTTCCAAAATCACAGGTTGGCGAAGTAATGTGAAACCAAAGTAATGTTCAAGCGACGACTCGGGATTTGGTGGTTGGCCAGGTCCGAGAAGTCATTCTTTCGCAGTGTTTGGCCGGTACTCGATGGTTTCCGTCGCGGCGCCCGCCCCTCATTCACTCTGGTACAGCCTGGAGCGCGAATTGCCATACTTTTTTTTTTTTTTGCGAATAAAATAATAATAATTAAAAAAAAAAACCAGTCTTATTTGTCAGGACCGTCCCAACCCTAGACTGTATGTGGGGATATGGAGCGGTCCTGACATGTTCTTCACGGCAGCCCGTACTGGTTTGATCCACCCGGACCCCACAAAACCACCCTCTGCCCGATCCACCCCAAACCCTAGCCCTAACCCTAGCTCTTACTCTCACTCACCACTCCCCTCATCCCTTCTTCTTTTCGGTTCCGATTCTACACAAAACATGTAAGGATTCGTGTCGGGGTCCGACAGGGTGGATTGGGAGACCTCGCCCTTCGCCTAGTGGATTGGGTGTCGTCCGTCCACCCCCGAGCGGATCCTGTGGCTGGGGGCTATCCCCGCCACCAAGGTGTGGGTCGAGCGGCAATGTGCCATCCCTGTCGGCCCACCACTGGATGCTCACCCGTTGTCCTCTCAAGTCTGAGTGCCCCAACCCCGACTACTTGACGCGGTTTGAGCGGTAACGCTCCGTCCCTGCGGTTGGTCCAACAATGAAGCACGGAGTTCTTCGGCTACTTCGAGTCCATGACGTGGGCAACCGGCGCGACATGGTACTCGCGTGGTGCAGATTGAATGGCGGCGTGTCCAGCTTGTGTGGCGCTTTCTCGTCCATTCCTGTGCCCATGCCATCCGACTCCGATGATCACCCGATGGTTCGCCGGATCAAGCTTTATCTTTCATTACAAAAGAATTGGGCGCCCATCGTTGCCGCCAGAAGAACGCGTAGACGCACCATGTGGGCATCGAGGCTAGGGTAAAAATATGATACTAAGGTACTTTTGGCAGTGGTATCAAATCATGGGATCGTAGCGTAAAACCATGATAATAGGGTATTTTTTGAGGGAGACAATAGGTATATATGCAATAATAATATTTTTAATTGCATCAATACAATGAGTGATTCAAAGTACATACATGGGTTCTGTAAAACATGTTGCCTTGCACACATGGCAACTTAATTCTACATTTCCATTTGAAGTTAAAATACATTGTACTACATAACAGATAATCCCACCGCGACATATAGTTCTCGGTGGACTTTTTTTATAGAGAGGAACACTTCATTATAGACATTGGCTGTCAATGACGACACAGAGAATAAAGTTTAGAACATTCTGTTCTTGACTTGGATCGTTCAGCTTTAGGACACGGCATCTTTTCAATAGCATCTACTTTAGCTTTATCAACTTCAATACCTCTTTCAGAAATTCTATGCCCCAATACAATACCTTCATTAACCATAAAGTGGCACTTCTCCCAATTCAAGACAAGATTAGCTTCTTCCACTGTTCAAGATATCTTCCGATATTGCAATAAATTGTCCGATTTATCGCTTACCGTTGTCTGACCGATAAGATAAATCGGCCGATAAATCAGCCGATATGGCGATAAATCGGCCGATATGCCGATAAACTGGCCGATTTACCCCTTATCATGGGTCGACCGATAAATTCCCGATAAGCGATATCCCCAACATTGGTTTCTTCACATCTCTGCAAAACTCGATCAAGGTTGCTTAAGCAATCATCAAAAGAAGTTATGTAAACGGAGAAATCATTCATGAAAACCTCAACAATCTTTTCACAAAAATCAGAAAATATAGCAGTCATACATCTTTGAAAGGTAGCATGTGCATTGCATAAACCAAAAGGCATACGTCTATAAGCAAAGGTACCGAAACGGCAAGTAAAAGTGGTCTTTTCCTGATCATCCTTTGACACAGGTATTTGAGAAAAACCAGAATAATTATCTAGAAAGCAAAAATGTGTATGTTTGGATAGTCTTTCTAGCATTTGATCAATAAAAGGTAAAGGGTAATGATCTTTTCTATTAGCTTTATTTAATTTATGAAAATCAATTACCATTCTATCTGTGACAAATCTTTGTGGAATCAATTTATTCTTATCATTAGGAACAACAGTAATACCTTCATTCTTAGGGACACAATGAACAGGACTTACCCACTGACTATCAGCAATAGGATAAATTATACCTGCTTCCAGAAGCTTTAGTATTTCATTTCTTACCACTTCTTTCATCTTAGGATTTAACCGTCGTTGGTGATCAACCACTGGTTTAGCATCTTTCTCCAAATTAATTTTGTGCTGACATAGATTGGGACTAATGCCCTTAAGATCATCAAGAGTATATCCAATAGCGGCACAGTGCTTCTTCAGAGTTTTCAATAATTTCTTTTCTTCATGCTCTGAAAGGTTAGCACTAATAATAATAGAATATATCTCCTTTTCATCGAGATAAGCATATTTCAAAGTATCAGGTAATTGTTTAAGCTCAAACACGGGATCACCCTTGGGTGGAGGAGGATCCCCAAGGATTTCAATAGACAAATTGTGTTTCAAAATAGGCCCTTGATTAAAGAATATCTCGTCTATTTCCCTTCTTTCATTCATAAACATATCATTCTCATGGTCTAGCAAATATTGTTCTAAGGGATCAGTAGGAGGCACGGCAATAGAAGCAAGACCAATAATTTCATCCTTACTAGGCAATTCTTTATCATGGGGTTGTCTACGAAATTTAGAGAAATTAAAATTATGAGACATATCCCCTAAACCAACAGTAACAATATGTTTCTCGCAATCTATCTTAGCATTAACAGTATTCAAGAAAGGTCTACCAAATATAATGGGACAAAAGTCATCTTGTGGGGAAGCAAGAACAAGAAAATCAGTAGGGTATTTTATTTTCCCACACAAGACTTCAACATCTCTAATAATCCCAATTGGTGAAATAGTATCTCTATTGGCAAGCTTAATAGTAACATCAATATCTTCTATCTCAGCAGGTGCAATATCATTCATAATTTCTTTATATAAGGAAAAAGGAATTGCACTCACACTAGCACCCATATCACATAAGCCATGATAACAATGATCTCCTATTTTAACTGAAACAATAGGCATGACAACAACGGGTCTATGTTTATCTTTACTATCGGGTTTAACAATTCTAGTAGCTTCATCAAAGAAATAAATAACATGCCCATCAATATTATCAACCAAGAGATCTTTAACCATAGCAATACTAGGTTCAACTTTAATTTACTCAGGGGGTGTAGGTGTTCTAGTATAACTCTTACGAATCACAGTTGAACCTTTAGCATAATCCTTTATTCTAACAGGAAAAGATGGTTTCTCAATATAAGCAGTAGGAACAATAGGATCAACATCATAAGTAATAGTTTCTTCTTCAACTTTAATAGGTTCAACTACTTTAACTTCAATGGGAGGATGATATTTAAACCACTTCTCCTTAGGGAGATCAACATGAGTAGCAAAAGATTCACATAAAGAATCTACTATCTCAGAGTCAAGTCCATATTTAGTGCTAAAATCACGAAAAGCATCGGTATCCATAAAAGATTTAACACAATCAAACTTAATGTTGATACCTGACTCCTTACCTTCGTCGAGGTCCCAATCTTCAGAGTTGCGTTTAATTCTTTCCAATAAATCCCATTTAAATTCAATAGTCTTCTTCATAAAAGAACCAGTACAAGAAGTATCGAGTATGGATCGATCATTATGAGAAAGCCGAGCATAAAAATTTTGAATAATAATTTCTCTTGGGAGCTCATGATTGGGGCATGAATATAACATTGACTTAAGCCTCCCCCAAGCTTGAGCGATACTTTCTCCTTCACGAGGCCAAAAATTATATATATAATTCCGATCACGATGAACCAGATGCATAGGATAATACTTCTGATGAAATTTCAATTTCAATCGGTTGTAGTTCCATGATCCAATATCATCACATAGCCTATACCATGTCAATGCCTTCTCCTTCAAAGATAAAGGGAAGACCTTCTTCTTGACTTCATCCTCGGGCAAACCTGCAAGGTTAAATAATTCACAAACTTCATCCACATATATTAGGTGCATATCAGGATGTAATGTTCAATCTCCTGTGTAAGGATGAGCTAGCAGTTTCTCTATCATACCCGAAGGAATTTCATAATAAATATTTTCAGTAGGTGCAGTAGGTTGAGGAGCAACTCTTTGCTCTTCCGGTCGGGGTGAAGATACCCCGAACAAGCCCCTCAAAGGATTATTTTCCATAGTAACAAGTAACAGTAAATTTCATCACACTATATAAATGTTTTCTTACCAAATTCCACTTACCAAAGACGCTTCACTCCCGGACAACGGCGCCAGAAAAGTGTCTTGATGATCCACAAGCACAGGGGATCTATCGTAGTCCTTTCGATAAGTAAGAGTGTCGAACCCAACAAGGAGCAGAAGGAAATGACAAGCGGTTTTCAGCAAGGTATTCTCTGCAAGCACTGAAATTCTTAGTAATAGATAGTTGTGTGATAATATAATTCGTAACGGGTAATAAGTAACAAAAGTAAACAAAGTGCAGCAAGGTGGCCCAATCCTTTTTGTAGCAAAGGACAAGCCTGGATGAACTCTTATATAAATCAAAGCGCTCCCGAGGACACATGGGAATTGTTGTCAAGTTAGTTTTCATCATGCTTATATGTTTCGCGTTCGTTACTTTGATAATTTGATATGTGGGTGGGCCGGTGCTTGGGTGCTGCCCTTCCTTGGACAAGCCTCCCACTTATGATTAACCCTTCTCGCAAGCATCTGCAACTACGAAAGAAGAATTAAGGTAAACCTAACCATAGCATGAAACATATGGATCCAAATTAGCCCCTTACGAAGCAACGCATAAACTAGAGTTTAAGCTTCTGTCACTCTAGCAACCCATCATCTACTTATTACTTCCCAATGCCTTCCCCTAGGCCCAAATCATGGTAAAGTGTCATGTAGTCAACGTTCACATAACACCACTAGAGGAAAGACAACATACATCTCATCAAAATATCGAACGAATACCAAATTCACATGACTACTTATAACAAGACTTCTCCCATGTCCTCAGGAACAAACGTAACAACTCACAAAGCATATTCATGTTCATAATCAGAGGAGTATTAATTATCATTAAGGATCTGAACAAATGATCTTCCACCGAATAAACTAACTAGCATCAACTACAAGGAGTAATCAACACTACTAGCAACCCACAGGTACCAATCTGAGGTTTTGAGACAAAGATCGGATACAAGAGATGAACTAGGATTTGAGAGGAGATGGTGCCGGTGAAGATGTTGATGGAGATTGACCCCTTCTCGATGAGAGGATTGATGGTGATGACGATGGCGATGATTTCCCCCTCCCGGATGGATGTTTCCCCGGCAGAACTGCTCCGCCGGAGCCCTAGATTGGTTCTGCCCAGGTTCCGTCTCGAGACAGCGGCGCTTCGTCCCAAAAGCTTCCTGCTTATTTTTTCTAGGTCAAAACACACCATATAGCAGAAGATGGGCGTCGGGGGCCTGCCAGGTGGCCCACAAGGATGGGGGGCGCGCCCTCCACCCTTGTGGATGGCAGGTGGCCCCCCTCTGGAGCTTTCTTCGCCCAATATTTTTTATTAATTCCAAAACAAATCTCCGTGAAGTTTCGGTATTTTTGAAGTTGTGCAGAATAGGTCTCTAATATTTGCTCCTTTTCCAGCCCAGAATTCCAGCTGCCGGCATTCTCCCTCTTCATGTAAACCTTGTAAAATAAGAGAGAAAAGACATAAGTATTGTGCCATAATGTGTAATAACAGCCCATAATGCAATAAATATTGATATAAAAGCATGATGCAAAATAGACGTATCACACACACAAACAATTAATTAAGCATCTATACAATAATATGCAGAGTGGGGCGGCGGCCGGAGTGGGAGCGGCGGCGGAGTGGGGGGCGGCCGGAGTGTGGGGGCGGTGGCCGGAGTGGGGACGGTGGCGGAGTGGTGCAGCAGGGGAGTGGGGAGGCGGCTGACGAGGACATGTATTTGGGGTAGGGTAACAGGCCTGACCTAAAGACCCTACCCTAGGACACCACATACCTTATACTAGGCCCCAGGGCCAGATCAGCAGTCAGATGTTCTGCAGAGTGACATTCACTCGGAAGGCAACAACCACTCGGAGCATAGCACTCCACTCGACGAACTCATTCCACTCGGAGCACGTGATCTCACTCGGATATGCGAAGACCAAACAGTCGACGAGGCAGTCGGAGCATCATTCTCATAGTGGAGGTTTCGTAGTGGGCTGACATTATGGCATTTATGCCCTTCTTTGTAACATAGGAGGTGAGGGGGTGGCGCACTCTATATAAGCCACCCCCCACCACTAGACTGGGGGCTCTTTTTTTCTACCTTTCTCTCTCTCTTTCACCATGGGGCTGAGGCATGGAGATCCGTTCACCCCTCTCTCTCTCTCTCTCAAATACATCATGTAACTCCGCGTTCATGACAGATAAAGAAAGCCTCTCCGGAGCACGAGACGTAGGGTTGTTATCTCCACCGTGAGAGGCCCGAACTCGCTAAAACCACTGTGTCACCCGTATGCATCTCGATAGATCATGCTCCTTTATCCTACCCCTCTCTCATTGTCGGAATCGTTTCCACGATAGTTGGTACCCACCGTGGGGCATGGCGTCTATCGAGCCATGATGCAAATGGTTTTTTTTTCAATCACCGGCAGTAGATCGATTCCGTTGCCAAAGCATCTCAGGAAGAAGAGGAACAACCCCTCGCGATCTAACAATCATTCGTAACATAACGATTTGATACTTCTCTTTTGCATATCTAACAATTTCCCGATGGCTCCAACCAGTGGATACTTCCTCAGCGAAGGCAGGCCCCGAGCGGCGCGACGTACTCGCGTCCTCCACAGTGGACTGGAGGTGCAGGCCAGACGCGACGCGAATGCTGGAGCCGGTGCACGTCCCCGCGCACAATGGCTCGTTGCTGTCTCCGGCTTCATCCGCAACCCCGTCATTAACCTCCCCCGAACGGCCATGGACGCCGTGCGCCTTGTCGTCTACTCCGGCCTCATGTATCGTCGTCGACTCTAGCCACGCCGACACGGCTCAGGCGCGCGACGCTCCTTCCTCCGGCGTCGGTCGCTGGGGACGGTTTCGGTGGCGGAGGCGCGCTCCGGCGGAAACAGCCTCGACCCGCAACCGGTGGTCGTTCGGAATTGAAGGAATCAATGCCTGGTAAGTGAATGCGTAACGTGGGCCGCCTCCTCGGTTAATTAACTGCATGCAGGCAAAAAGGAATCGGAAGGAAAGCTCCCACGAGTGCGCAACTCCGCTGGCTCCGCTTTGGTCAAGGTATAATCGCCTCATTAAGCTGCTAATTGGTGAGGATTTCCAACATCCGTTACCTATTTACTGCAGCCAAAACTAAAGCGCTCATTTGACTACTTCCGCTCTTACCGCGGCAGTTATTAGTGCATGCATGCATGCACTATAACCACTGGGCTTTAAGTCCTTCCAAAAGGCGTCAATGCGATCAGCAATAAATATTCGTAGCTATGCTTGCCATGCTAACTTGCAGGGTCACTCGTCCCGTCGTCGTCTTCGGATAGCACAGTAATTCACTCGGACGGATATATATTTTGTTCGGGCGAATAACACGATGACATGCAGGTTAACTCGGATGGAGTTTGCATCAAGACAACTAACGTGTAGTAACTCGGTCGTCCCGCACGTCGTCACTCTGCCGGACACATCTTCGTCTACTTCATTCAGACGCCCCGCGCATCGCCACTTCGTGGGACGCGTCTGCTACACTCGGACGCCCCACGCATCGTCACTTCGCGGGACGCGTCTACTGCGACTTCATCACTCGGACGCCCCGCGCATCGTCACTCCGCGGGACACCCCTACTTCACTCGGACGCCCCGCGCATCATCACACCGCGGGACGCCCCTGCTTCACTCGGACGCCCCGCGCATCGTCACTCCGCGGGACGCGTCTCCTTCACTCGGACGCCCCGCGCATCGCCACTCCGCGGGACGCGTCTACTTCACTTGGACACCCCATGTGTCGCCACCCTGCGGGACGCGTCTGCTTCACTCGAACGCCCCACGCATCGTCACTCCGCGGGACGCGTCTCCTTCACCGGACGCCCCGCACGTCTACTTCACTCGGACGTCCCGTGCGTCGTCACTCCGCTGGATGCGTCTTCATCCCTTGGGACACCCCGTGCGTCGCCACTCCGCGGGACGCGTGTACTTCACTTAGACACCCCATGCGTCGCCACTCCGCGGGACGCGTCTACTTCACTCGGACGCCCCGCGCATCGCCACTCCACGGGACGCGTCTACTTCACTTGGACACCCCGTGTGTTGCCACTCCACGGGACGCGTCTGCTTCACTCGGACGCCCCACGCATCGTCACTCCGCGGTACGCGTCTCCTTCACCGGACGCCCCGCACATCTACTTCACTCGGACGCCCCGTGCGTCACCACTCCGCTGGATGCGTCTTCATCACATGGACACCCCGTGCGTCGCCACTCCGCGGGACACGTGTACTTCACTTGGACACCCCGTGCGTCGCTACTCCGCGGGACGCGTCTACTTCACTCAGACGCCCCACGCATCGCCACTCCGCGGGACGCGTCTACTTCACTTGGACACCCCGTGTGTCGCCACTCCGCAGGACGCGTCTGCTTCACTCGGACGCCCGGCGCATCATCACTCCACGGGACGCGTCTCCTTCACTCGGACGCCCCACACGTCTACTTCACTCGGCCGCCCCGTGCGTCGCCACTCGGTTGGTCACCTCATCACCACTCGGCCGCCCCGCGCGTCGCCACTCGGTTGGTCACCTCATCACCACTCGGCCGCCCCGCGCGTCGCCACTCGGTTGGTCACCTCATCACCACTCGCCCGACCCGCGCGTCGTCACTTGGTCGGTCACCTCATCACCACTCGGCCGCCCCGCGCGTCGCCACTCGGTTGGTCACCTCATCACCACTCGGGTGCCCCGCGCGTCGCCACTCGGTTGGTCACCTCATCACCACTCGGTCGCCCCGCGCGTCGCCACTCGGTTGGTCACCTCATCACCACTCGGCCGCCCCGTGCGTCGCCTCTCGGTTGGTCACCTCATCAACACTCGCCGCCCCGCGCGTCCCCACTCGGTTGGTCACCTCATCACCACTCGCCGCCCGCGCGTCGCCACTTGGTCGGTCACCTATCACCACTCGGCCGCCCCGCGCGTCGCCACTCGTTGGTCACCTCATCACCACTCGCCGCCCCGCGCGTCGCCACTTGGTTGGTCACCTCATCACCATCGGCCCCCCGCGCGTCGCCACTCTGGTTGGTCACCTCATCACTACTTGGCCGTCCCGCGCGTCGCCACTCGGTTGGTCACCTCATCACCACTCGGCCGCCCCGCGCGTCGCCACTCTGTTGGTCACCTCATCACCACTTGGCCGCCCCGCGCGTCGCCACTTGGTTGGTCACCTCATCACCACTCGGCCGCCCCGCGCGTCGCCTCTTGGTTGGTCACCTCATCACCACTCGGCCGCCCCGCGCGTCGCCACTTGGTTGGTCACCACATCACCACTCGGCCGCCCCGCGCGTCGCCACTCGGTTGGTCACATCCTCGCCACTCGGCCGCCCCGCGCGTCGCCACTCGGTGAGACACATCTACATCAATCAGTCGCCCCGCGCATTGCCATCGGTTGAACACATCTTCACCACTCGGCCACTCGCGCGCCTTCAGACAGCTATGTCATTCTACATGCGCTACATTCTGTTATTTCCACGTTCCCGAGTATCCTGCAATTCACACATCACGTTCACTCGGAGGCCACGCCACCGAGTGTACCTCTACGCTCGGCTGCTTATTTTCACATACTTACTTAGTACTGGTTATGTGACTCCCGAGCCCACCTTCCATTTTTTTTTCGCATACATCATTCACAAACACTATGTGTTCTTCATTTCGAGTTTGCATCGGTCCTCTAGGGCTGCAACTCAGTTGAAACACTACACTTCCGTTTTATTTGAGCCAGTACTCCAACGAGTTCAGTCGGATCCGTCACTTCGACAAGTTCGAACGGATCCTTTGCTCTTCCAGACTCTTGCTGGTTAACCAGCAAGCCCCTTGCACTCCCAGCGGGTGTCTATGGGTGTTATTCACACATTATTTCAGCGCACATCAAATTATCTTGATAAATTATTACGTTGGCTTGTGCTATTTTTCATACACAAGTTACGCAATCACTCGACGATACTGTGCGTCAACTTCATCGCTACTCGGACTCGGACACCGTTCCGATCTTAGCGCACCGCAAAACCGACCATGTCGCTCTGTTGAGTTCGAACACATCCGGCCGACCCCTCCATGGAGGCTTCTTCATCGCATCAACGACATAGACCTCATCGTCTCGTTGGGCATGAGACAGATAAATCTCTTTTATAATCAAACTGCAGACTTCACTCCTTTGCAAGTTTGCCTCTTTCGAACATCACTCGGAATCTCCTCCTCACCTTTACCCGAGTCTGACTCGATGAATTACAATTTATCCATTCAAAACTATATTAATCGTGTTCCGACAGGACCGCGGTCGAAGCCTATGGTATGCTCGGGGGCTACGCCACACTCGGGGGCTACGCCGCACTCGGGGGCTGCAGCTTATTCAGAATCACACTCTCCTGAGTGGTTGAATACTTCACCACCAGACAGATCTTTCACTTCAAACAAATGCATCCGATCCGCCACTTTGACAAGTTACATAATCACTCAGACGCTCTGTGCACCGCCTTCAGTCCTACTCAGGCTCAGTTGTCGCGCCGGTCTTGTTGCGTCGCAACCACACTACACCAACCTCGTCGCTACATCATCTTCGAAAACATCTGGCTAACTCCTCCGAGTACCATCTTTGCCACTTGGCTGGACACGTAGTCTTTCACTCGGCCGCCCTGCGCGTCGCCACTCCATTGTGCACGGTTTCACCACTCGGCTGCTCTGCGCGTCGCCATTCGGTTGTGCACATTTTCACCACTCAGCCGCCCCGCGTGTCGCCACTTGGTTGTGCACGTCTTCACCACTCGGATGCCCCGCGTGTCGCCACTCGGTTGTGCACGTCTTCACCACTCAGATGCCCCGTGCGTCGCCACTCGGTTGTGCATGTTGCCACCACTCGGCCGCCCTGCGCGTCGCCACTCGATTGTGCACGTCTTCACCACTCGGCCGCCCCGCGCGTCGTCACTCGGTTGTACACATCCTCGCCCCTCGTTCGCCCCGCGCGTCACCGTTGGTTGGACATATCTTCACCACTACACCCCCAGCATGGGAACGACTGAGTTACTTATATGAGCAAACCTCGTACAGCACTCTGTAGCGAGCTTACCTCTTTCGAGCATCACTCGGGGGCTATGCCACAGCCGAGGGTTATGCTACCCTTAGGGGTTACGCCCATTCGATCTACCTATTAATCACATCAGGAATATTTTTCTGAACATACTTGCTCGGTCCGCCGAGGATCTATAAGGGTGTCATCATCCACTCGGACGATCGCCCAAATCATTACCTGGAGTCATCTTCAGGACTGCAAAAGGGTGAAAATGACGCTCCTCTACGGATACACTTGGCCCTTATTCTAGTCTCCAAGGCGTCAGTTTCGCAAACTTGGACTCAGAGATGGCACGTGCTGGTGTTCCCCCGGGATAATGAGTGGCCTCTCTCCGGAGAGTCAGCCCACACGCTAGCCACGCCACTCGGGTTTCATGGCACGTCCACATCGGATCACTAGTCTATCTCCTCCGCGAGACATACGAGTGCCACCAAGATTTTCCATGCAGTCATCTTACCCCGATAAGTCGGGAAGCGCGTCCACTCGGACAAATACCCCTTTCATGCAAAAGGGTGAAAACAAGAAGCTATCGGTCAATGTAAGAAGTACTACTGGAATGATTACTCCCTGGAGTGTACAGCTCTTTTCTACAGTCGGCAGTTTCGAGGCCGAATTCATTCATCGTGCCGAGAGCACGAAGATTCGCCTGCTTGACCCAGTTCCAGACTGAACTTATTTACCGTGCCGAGTGCACGAAGATCAGTCCGACTGATTCAGCTCCAGACTGAGCTTATTCACCGTGCCAAGCGCGTGAAGATCCATTCCGAATGCATGAAGACCCACCATAGTTCTAGGTTGAAGTCATTTACCGTGGCAAGCGCAAGAGGGTTCACCTGTTTAATTCAGTTCCAGACCAGAAGACAGGCTCTAAGACTCCCGCCGACTGCCCGCAGTCGACGGCGGTCTCGGGGACTACACCCAGTGGGTGCACTCAGCGTGCCCCCACTCGAATGGTATCCACTCGGAATGGTCCGCCCGGTCCGAGTGACGGCCAAACAACAACAAAAAAGACAGGCTCTAAGACTCCCGCCGACTGCCCGCAGTCGACGACAGTCTCGGGGACTACACCCAGTGAGTGCACTCAGCATGCCCCCACTGGAATGGTATCCACTAGGAACAGTCCGCCCGGTCCGAGTGACGGCCAAACAACAACAAAAAAGACAGGCTCTAAGACTCCCGCCGACCGCCCGCAGTCGACGGCAGTCTCGGGGACTACACCCAGTGGGTGCACTCAGCGTGCCCCCACTGGAATGGTATCCACTCGGAACGGTCCGCCCGGTCCGAATGACGGCCAAACAACAACAAAAAGACATGTTCCAGGCGTGAAGACATTCCGAGTAATCAGTTACTCGATGCAGGACCAGCTCCAAATCACTCCAAAAAAAATGCTATAAGGTGAGTTTAACGCTCCTCCGCGGACCCGTTTGAGCTCATTTCACTCGGACACCATGTAGTCCGGAATCCGTCAAGGCAACACGCGGAGATGAGACCGCCGGGTGACCAGAGGGAGTTCATGAGCGCCTTCGTAGCACTCGACTCATCTGGGAATTCAACTCGACTCGACCCGCTCAACCTCGACAGATTCGGGGGCTAATGACGAGGACATGTATTGGGGGTAGAGTAATAGGCCTGACCTAAAGACCCTACCCTAGGACACCACACACCTTATACTAGGCCCCAGGGCCAGATCAGCAGTCAGATGTTCTGCAGAGTGACATTCACTCGGTAGGCAACAACCACTCGGAGCATAGCACTCCACTCGACGAACTCATTCCACTCGGAGCACCTGATCTCACTCGGATATGCGAAGACCAAACAGTCGACGAGGCAGTCGGAGCATCATTCTCATAGTGGAGGTTTCGTAGTGGGCTGACATTATGGCATTTATGCCCTTCTTTGTAACATAGGAGGTGAGGGGGTGGCGCACTCTATATAAGCCACCCCCACCACTAGACTGGGGGCTCTTTTCTTCTACCTTTCTCTCTCTCTTTCACCATGGGGCTGAGGCATGGAGATCCGTTCTCCCCTCTCTCTCTCTCTCTCAAATACATCATGTAACTCCGCGTTCATGACAGATAAAGGAAGCCTCTCCGGAGCACGAGACGTAGGGTTGTTATCTCCACCGTGAGAGGCCCGAACTCGCTAAAACCACTGTGTCACCCATATGCATCTCGATAGATCATGCTCCTTTATCCTACCCCTCTCTCATTGTCGGAATCGTTTCCACGACAGCGGCCGGAGTGGGGGCGGCGGCAGAGTGGGGGGCGGCCGGAGTGTGGGGGTGGCGGCCGGAGTGGGGACAGTGGCGGAGTGGGGCAACAGGGGAGTGGGGAGGCGGCCGGAGTGCGGGCGACGGCGGCCGGAGTGGGGCAGCAGGAGAGTGGGGAGGCGACAGGCGGCGACCGAGAGGCGCGGCGGTGAGAGCGCGTGGGCGGCGAGAGAGGGGGCGGCGAGAGGGGGGAGGAGCAGCGAGGGCGATGAGAATTACTCGCGCCGGCGGCGAGGGGACCTGCGGCGGCGGTGGCGGTGGCGGCTGGGAGGAGAGGAACCCTAACTGCGGCGGCGGTGGGTGGAGGATGGGAGGAAGGGACGAAGTGAGGGTGCGCGGGGGGCCGGCCGTGTGTATTACTACACTTGGTGTAGTAGTAGCGCCTTGTATGGGCCTGCGCTACTGCTAAGTCCACTAGCTGTAGCACCGACGCATAGCCCACGGTACAGCTAAGTGGGCTAGCGTGGTGGCCGTGTGGCCCACGTAACAGCAGCGCAGTCCAGGGTAACCAACACTACTGCTATGCAGTAGCAGTAGAGCGTTTTGTACAAGGCGCTACTGGTACTTACCAGTAGCGTGGGGGTCCAAACAGGCGTTGCTGGTAAAGCTCTACGTATAAGCATTTTCCTAGTAGTGCCGGCTCCCCCCCCCCCAGCGCTGCTCCCTCGCACGCCACGGTGACGTCCGCGCCCGCATGACCTCGCCGGGCGCCCCGGCCCCGGCCTCTCCTCGCTCGCCATCGACCGCGTCCCGCGCCGCCTGCACTTGGTTGCCTAGCCGCGCGCCCCTGGCCTCCACTCCACCCGCCTTGGCCCGCTCGCGCCCACACGCATGCGCATGCCTGCACCTCGGCACGCCCGCGCTCGCCTCGCCTGGTGCTGCTGCTCCCGCCGATGCGCGCGGACATCGCCCCCACCGCGCCTCCCGCGCTGACCCAGGCCGCGCCCGCTCGGCCCCCGCATCAGCCGCTCGCCGAACCCACTCCCTGGGGCCGCCTCGCCACTACACCACCGCGTGCAGCCGCGCACCGAAGCCCCTGCCCTGCTCCCGCGGCGCGCTCACGCCGTCCACTGCGCGCGTTGGCCGTGCGCCG
Organism: Thinopyrum elongatum; assembly: GCA_011799875.1. NCBI lineage: Eukaryota > Viridiplantae > Streptophyta > Magnoliopsida > Poales > Poaceae > Thinopyrum > Thinopyrum elongatum. Next base: position 676,757,839 of record CM022299.1, on the reverse strand, counting down.
CCCTTCTGCTTCCCCGCGGCCCCGCTCATCCACCTGACCCCGCTACCGCCCTGTCCGCCGCTTCGCTCGTTCTCGGCCGCTCTACGCCTCCGCCTGCCGCCCGTGTGCCCGCTGGTGGCGCTCCGCGGTCGGGCTCGGCCCCGCGCGGGTTGTGCCTGCAACCGCGCACGCTGGCGCCCAGCACCCGCCTGCCCGCTAAGGCCCCTGGCCTATGACGCTGGGGCCCCACGCCCCAGAACGAAAATAAAAAAATAAAGTAATAATATTAATTAAGTAATTCATTAATTAATTTAATAATTAATTAACTTAATTAACTCTGTTTAGTTAACTAATTAATTATAATTAACCTAATCACCTAACACAACACCATGACAAAAGTTAAGAGGTCACCATATCTGCTGGGAAAACGTGCTAGTGGAGACAGTGTAACTGCCGGGAATGATTTTTGCCGGCAGATATGAACCGCCCTTGAAAGTGATGTCGGGAAAAACCATTCCCGGCAGATACACTGACGTCCATTTTCGAACCTTTGCCGGCAGTTAGATCTATTCCCGGCACATACATTTTTCCCGGCAGACCATCAATACAGGGCAGATGGTAGATTTCCCGGCAGTTTATCTGCCCGAAGTGTATACAGGGAGCAAATACAAATCCGTCACATCTATCCTTCACTCCATTTTGTGCCAAAAGTAGTGTATACACATAACACACATGGACAGTAATGAGTTGCCTCACTTGTACATTATATAAATGTATCTCAGCAATCCATCATGTTTACATTGTAATATCCCCAGATCTTAACCCTGTCATTAAGCTAATTAAGTTGCCTTGTCATCATGATCACTAAGCTAATCTGCCACTTGTCCAAAATCAAAGTCATTTTCCAATTCAAATTTGCATGTCAAATAATTATTCCTTCAAATTGCAAAACTAAAATGTTCATAGCATTTCAAATAATCCCAGAACAATTATAAGCCTAAAACCAACATTAAGTAATTCCCAAGTTGACCCTAGCAACCAAAACAGTGGGGCAACAACACCTTTTCTTTCCATTTAAATTCTAATCAAAATTCAAATGAAATCATTTATTCACCCAACCAATTTCTGGTAGCACTAGATATTGCCTAATATTTGATTTAATCCATCAACTAATTTTAGAGAAGTCAATTGGTGGCCTAACTATTTGCAAAACAGTGGCAAAATTGCAAGACAGAAAAAGAAAGGAAAAAGGCCTAAGCGTCTACTGCAGACTAGGCCTAAGTGCACAGTGCACCTAGTCCAGCCCAGCCGGCCTGTTTCCCTCCACTCCCTCTCGTCCCCGTCGCCGTGTCGCCCGCGCTGTGGCCAGAGCGCGGCTGCTCCGGCCGCTGGCCGACACGACGACGCCCCCAACGCGGAGAGGATAAGGGCAACCCCGAGCCCTTCCCCCTGGACACTCCCCACCGTCCTCCGTCATTTTCCCCTCCTCTCCCTCGCTCTCTCGCTCACGGTCGATCTCGTTCGAGCGCCACCGTGACTGCGCCGCCGCGCTCACGTAGCCACCGTCGTCGTCACGCCTCGCCACCGTGCCTATCAGCTCCGCCGTCATAGACTACCTCGTCCCCGTCCACGAGCGCAAGCCGGGAAGCACCGCATGCGGTGGATCGAGCCGCCCTCCTTCCGCTTCTGCTCCGGTGACCCCCTTCGATTCCGGCGACGCCTGCTGCTGCTACTAACCTTCCTGGGGCTTTATGTAGCCGCCCGTTGAGCCTCGCCTCTCTCCCCTTCGTCTTCCTGTCGTTGCCGCGGCCGTAGGTGCCATTCCCCACATGTCCGAGCTCACCTCCGCCGAGCTCGTCGTCGGCCATATTCCGGTGACCGAACGCCAGCGCAAGCGTGTCCATCATGCTCGCCCGCATGCGTAGATGCCGTACGTGCTCAGCACCGCTCGTTTTGCTCGCCATAGCCTAGATTCCGACGACGCCCAAAGTCCGGCGTCCGCTGCGGTGCTTGCCGCCGTCATCTCCGGCCATGTTTTCACTGCCATCCGACGCGACTCCTTCTCCACTTTAGAACGCACCTAGCCGCGCCCAAAGTGGAGCCCCGTACGCGAAATCCGACGTCGGCCGAGGCCTCTCAGCCGTGTTTGAGGTCACCGGAGTAAGTCCGGCGGGCGGCGTTGACCGGCGCCGACGTGGCCAACCTGGGTCACCCCAGGGTTACTGCCTGGTGGGCCCCAGGGGCCCAGCTGACCAGTTGAGTTTAGTCAACTGCTGACTGGGCAGCCCTATGCCACTGACATCTGGGCCCCCTTCGTTAATTAGACTAAATAGGTTTTTATAACTAATATGTTAGTTAACCAGATACTGACATGTGGGGCCCAGCTGTTAATTAACTTTGTTTAATTAAAATAAACCTCTATTAGCCCCACTATCTATGACAGGAGGGACCCACTGGTCAGCTTGACCACTCAAACGAGTCAGCTGGCTGCTGACGTCGTGCTGATGTAGTGCAGATGTCATAAATGAATTTCTGATAATAAAAGTAAATTCAGAAAATGCTTTAATCTTCAAAAATTCATAGAAAATAAACCGTAGCTCAGATCTAAAAACTTAAAACATGAAAGTTGATCGTGTCGTCTGTTTCTTTGTCGGAACCCCCTACGTAGGAGAACTCATAACTCCGAGCCCGATTCCGGTATATGAATAGTGCACACACTCCGATTAAGAAATCCCGCGTTAATCCTATAATAACTAAAATGACTTAGACATACTTCAGGCAACCCTGCACTGCATCATAGTCGTAGCATGCCTTGTATTGCATCGTTAGCTGTGTATTTATATGTTTCTTCCCCCTCTTCTCTCTCGATAGACCCCAACGTCGATGTAGCTCCCGAGGCCGACGCCGCTCAGGAGCCCGACGACGCAGTTGACGACCTTGCCCTTGCTGTCGAGCAGACAGGCAAGCACCCCCATTTTGAGCATTCCAATATCGCCTACTCTCTTCTCTCTTTTGCTTGCATTAGAAGATACTGCTGCTGTTGTTATCCTATATCTGCTGCATAGCCTATTTATTGTAACCTGCCTTGCTAACTACCTGCTTATCCTAAACTGTTTAGATAGGTTGGGTAGAGACCATCAGAGACCCCCACTTGATCCTGACTGCCCCGCTGGATTATCATAAGACCCGAACAACGGGATCGAAGACTAGGCCCCGGCACCGCACATCACCTCCCCTTAGTTGCTCGACACTACTGGGTTACTATCGAGTGCCGAGGGTGATACCTCGCCAGCACTTCGGGATGATAACCTAGTAGGTTAGTTAATCGGTCGTGGTCAGTGAGGGTGATTCCTCCTACACCACCCCCGGAATCGACACTGTCGTGCAACTCCTCAAGAGTGGACCTCGAGGGTGATTCCTCTTTCGTTCACCTTGACGGTTATGTCAGGTGGGGATCCATCAAGGGTGATGCCTCGGATTCCTTCTTGATGTGGCAGCCACACGGATGACTCACATTACTGACGTTACTGTTCATAATGGATAAAGACGGGTCGGCCCTGAGGGGTACCCGCGCGAGCTTATTAGCGAGTTATGTGGAATCGGGTGGACCTGGATGGTACCCGATGGATGAACATGAGGCGTGGCCGGGCATTCCTCGCCCTTGCCGCAAGTCCTCGAGATGGGGCGACGGGGTCACATCTTTCGTGAGTCTCTGCTCGTTACCGCACTGCCAACACACTAACGGTTTGGATATTTGATCCGAGGGGCCTCTGGCCTGATAGCACTAACCATCACGTGGGCATAGTATGGGCGTTCTGCGTCGTATACTTCAACTGAAGCTTAATAGACATCAGCGACTGACCGGCGCGCGCTGGATTGGACTGGTTACGCAACCACCCTTGTATTAAGGGGTTGCTAGGTCTGCTTCCGGCCACACACGCAACGCGCAGGAGTTCCCGGGGCGAAGGCCCAAGACCCCTGGGGGCATAGGTTAGTCCGGCGTGCTGACCTCTCTGTTACGTATTTGGTCGGGTTGCGGCGTGTTGCTTAGCCGAGGCCGGGCATGACCCAGAAAAGTGTGTCCGGCCGGAGTTAAGCGAGCATGGTGGGTAACTTGGTGCACCCCTGCAGGGAAGAACTAATCTATCGATAGCCTGTCCTACGGTAACGGACACTCGGAGTTGTCTCCCGATCGGTACAACTAGAACTTGAGATGAAATGGATAGTATGGCTTTGGGATTGCTTTCTCGCAGGGAGTCGAGGAAGAATCTCTGGCCAAGGTTGATGATATACTACAACTACTTTACATTATGTTAATCTGCACTCTTCTAATGCTACAAGACCGATGAAGATGCTTGAAGATGCTAGTCTTCGATAGGACTAGGCTTTCCCCCTCTATTCTGGCATTTCTGCAGCCCAGTCCACATATACAGCCCTCCTTTGAAAATGTTGCATATGTAGTGTAGATCCTTGCTTGGTGAGTACTTCGGATGAGTACTCACATTTGCTTTATTTTCTTTTTCTCCCCATATCCATACATCACCGACAGATGACGGAGCCCCTGAGATAGCCGCTCCAGCCGACGACTACAGCTACTACTACTACCCTCCCAGCGAGTACTACTACGAGGAGCCGACTGACGACCAAGAGTAGAATTCGGAGGGTCCTAGGCAGGAGGCCTACGCCTTTCGATCGTAGTATTTTATTTTGCCCCGCCTTTCTAAAGGCCTATCTGTTTCTCTGTAATATATCTGTACGCAGATATCTGATGCTTCCGCTGACACTTGTATGCCATCGAGCTATGTATTCGAGCCCTCGAGGCCCTGGCTTGTAATATAAAGCTTGTATGACTTTATTTATGTTTTCGAGTTGTGTTGTTATATCTTCAAGTGAGTCCTTAGGCTTGATCATGTGCATTTGCATGTATGGTTAGTGCACGATTAAGCCGGGGTCATCACAGGTTGGTATCAGAGCCAACTGCCTGTAGGAATCCCCCTTTCCAACTCCTTGGACGAAGTTGAGTCTAGTGGTCGAAAACTGTTTTGCTAACTTGGCTGTGTGGCTTACGGGCCCACGCCGCCAACTGGGTGGTATTAGGATCTTTTATTCCTCATCTATACTCTGGGACTCTGATCTCTCTTCTATTCGGGTTAAAGATTTTACTAACTCCGGCATTAGGCTCTCGTAACCACTTCCTCCCGGAGAGCCCTTTCACTACAGATGATTGTCTGCATCATCAGAAGATTCTGAAGATACTCCTCGACGTTAACCAAGACCCTGTCCCACTGCTTTGCAGTTCCTGACCACCGATAAACTATGATGGATAACTACTTACACTCGTCGTTCATAGATTCATTTCAGTTACTCCCGGGTTTCATCCGACCTATCAAAATACTATCCGACATTTCGAGAATTCACTGAACCTACTGTCCTGCAGTTCCTTTCTGTCTGAACACACCTATGAATAAATCCTCAAGTGCTTTCCAGAACACATTGATGAAGGAAATACGCCCTAGAGGCAATAATAAAGTTGTTATTTATATTTCCTTATATCATGATGAATGTTTATTATTCATGCTAGAATTGTATTAACCGGAAACTTAGTACATGTGTGAATACATAGACAAACAGAGTGTCACTAGTATGCCTCTACTTGACTAGCTCGTTGATCAAAGATGGTTAAGTTTCCTAGCCATAGATATGAGTTGTCATTTGATGAACGGGATCACATCATTAGAGAATGATGTGATTGACATGACCCATCCGTTAGCTTAGCACTATGATCGTTTAGTTTGTTGCTATTGCTTTCTTTATGACTTATACATGTTCCTATGACTATGAGATTATGCAACTCCCGAATACCGGAGGAACACTTTGTGTGCTATCAAACTTCACAACGTAACTGGGTGATTATAAAGATGGTCTACAGGTGTCTCCGATGGTGTTTGTTGAGTTGGCATAGATCGAGATTAGGATTTGTCACTCCGATTGTCGGAGAGGTATCTCTGGGCCCTCTCGGTAATGCACATCACTATAATCCTTGCAAGCAATGTGAGTAATGAGTTAGTTGCAGGATGATGCATTACGGAACGAGTAAAGAGACTTGCCAGCAACGAGATTGAACTAGGTATGATGATACCGACGATCGAATCTCGGGCAAGTAACATACCGATGACAAAGGGAATAACGTATGTTGTTATGCGGTTTGACCGATAAAGTTCTTCGTAGAATATGTAGGAGCCAATATGAGCATCCAGGTTCCGCTATTGGTTAGTGACCGGAGAAGTGTCTCGGTCATGTCTACATAGTTCTCGAACCCGTAGGGTCCGCATGCTTAACGTTCGATGACGATTGGTATTATGAGTTTATGTGATTTGATGTACCAAAGGTTGTTCGGAGTCGCGGATGAGATCACGGACATGACGAGGAGTCTCAAAATGGTCGAGACATAAAGATTGATATATTGGACCATGTTATTCGGATACCGGAAGTGTTCCGGAGAGTTTCAGGTAATACCGGAGTGACGGAAGGGTTACCGGAACCCCCCGGGGAAGTAATGGGCCTTAGTGGGCCTTAGGGGAGAGAGAGGGTGGCAGCCAGGAGGTGGCGCCCCCCCCAAGGGGAGTCCAAATAGGACTAGGGGAAGGGGGGCGCAGCCCCTCTTTCCTCTCCCTCTCCCTCTCCTTCCTTCTTCCCCCTTCCCTCTTGGTGGAATCCTACTAGGACTTGGAGTCCTAGTAGGAGTCCCCTCCTTGGGCATGCCCCCTAGGGCTGGCCGGCCTCCTCCCTCTCTCCTTTATATACGGAGGAGGGGGGCACCCCATAGACACACAAGTTGATTGTTTAGCCGTGTGCGGTGCCCCCCTCCACAGATTTCCACCTCGGTCATATTGTCGTAGTGCTTAGGCGAAGCCCTGCATCGGTAACTTCATCATCACTGTCACCACGCCGTCGTGCTGACGAAACTCTTCCTCGGCCTCAGCTGGATCTAGAGTTCGAGGGACGTCACCGAGCTGAATGTGTGCAGATCGCGGAGGTGCCGTGCGTTCGGTACTTGATCGGTTGGATCGCGAAGACGTTCGACTACATCAACTGCGTTACTAAATGCTTCCGCTTTCGGTCTACGAGGGTACGTGGACACACTCTCCCGCTCGTTGCTATGCATCACATAGATAGATCTTGCGTGATCGTAGGTAAATTTTTTGAAATACTACGTTCCCCAACAGTGGCATCCGAGCCAGGTCTATGCGTAGATGTTATTTGCACGAGTAGAACACAAAGGAGTTGTGGGCGTGGGTGTATACATATTGCTTGCCGTTACTAGTTGTTACTTGGTTCAGCGGTATTGTGAGATGAAGCGGCCCGGACCGACATTACGCGTATGCTTACGCGAGACTGGTTTCACCGCTACGAGCACTCGTTGCTTAAAGGTGACTGGCGGGTGTCTGTCTCTCTCACTTTAGTTGAACCGGTTTCAATGAAGAGGGTTCTTTTAGAAGATCAAAAAGCAATCACTACACCACGTTGTGGTTTTGCGTAGGTAAGAATGGTTCTTGCTAAGCCCGTAGCAGCCACGTAAAACTTGCAACAACAAAGTAGAGGACGTCTAACTTGTTTTTGCAGGGCATGTTGTGATGTGATATGGTCAAGACATGATGTGATATAATTGTTGTATGAGATGATCATGTTTTGTAAAAGTTATCAGCAACTGGCAGGAGCCTTATGGTTGTGGCTTTATTGTATGAAATGCAATCGCCATGTAATTGCTTTACTTTATCACTAAGCGGTAGCGATAGTCGTAGAAGCAATAGTTGGCGAGACGACAACGATGCTTCGATGGAGATCAAGGTGTCAAGCCGGTGACGATGGTAATCATGATGGTGCTTTGGAGATGGAGATCAAAGGCACAAGATGATGATGGCCATATCATATCACTTATATTGATTGCATGTGATGTTTATCCTTTATGCATCTTATTTTGCTTAGTTCGGCGGTAGCATTATAAGATGATCTCTCACTAAATTTCAAGGTACAAGTGTTCTCCCTGAGTATGCACCGTTGCTACAGTTCGTCGTGCCGAGACACCACGTGATGATCGCGTGTGATAAGCTCTACGTTCACACACAACGGGTGCAAGCCAGTTTTGCACACGCAGAATACTCTTGTTAAACTTGATGAGCCTAGCATATGCAGATATGGCCTCGGAACACTGAGACCGAAAGGTCGAGCGTGAATCATACAGTAGATATGATCAACATAGTGATGTTCACCATTGAAAACTACTCCATCTCACATGATGATCGGACATGGTTTAGTTGATTTGGATCACGTGATCACTTAGATGATTAGAGGGATGTCTATCTAAGTGGGAGTTCTTAAGTAATATGATTAATTAAACTTTAATTTATCATGAACTTAGTACCTGATAGTATTTTGCATGTCTATGTTGTTTTAGATCAATGGCCCGTGCTACCGTTCCTTTGAATTTTAATGCATTCCTAGAGAAAGCTAAGTTGAAAGATGATGGTAGCAACTACACGGACTGGGTCCGTAACTTGAGGATTATCCTCATTGCTGCACAGAAGAAATACGTCCTGGAAGCACCGCTAGGTGCAAGACCCGCTGCAGGAGCAACGCCGGACGTTGTGAACGCCTGGCAGAGCAAAGCTGATGACTACTTGATAGTTCAGTGTGCCATGCTTTATGGCTTAGAACCGGGACTTCAACGACGTTTTGAACGTCATGGAGCATATGAGATGTTCCAGGAGTTGAAGTTAATATTTCAAGCAAATGCCCGGATTGAGAGATATGAAGTCTCCAATAAGTTCTATAGCTGCAAAATGGAGGAGAACAGTTCTGTCAGTGAACATATACTCAAAATGTCTGGGTATCATAATCACTTGACTCAGCTGGGAGTTAATCTTCTGGTTGATAGTGTCGTTGACAGAGTTCTTCAATCACTGCCACCAAGCTACAAGAGCTTCGTGATGAACTATAATATGCAAGGGATGGATAAGACAATTCCCGAGCTCTTCGCAATGCTAAAGGCTACGGAGGTCGAAATCAAAGAGGAGAATCAAGTGTTGATGGTCAACAAGACCACCAGTTTCAAGAAAAAGGGTAAAGGGAAGAAGGGGAACTTCAAGAAGAACGGCAAGCAAGTTGCTGCTCAAGTGAAGAAGCCCAAGTCTGGACCTAAGCCTGAGACCGAGTGCTTCTACTGCAAAGGGACTGGTCACTGGAAGCGGAACTACCCCAAGTATTTGGCGGATAAGAAGGATGGCAAAGTGAACAAAGGTATATGTGATATACATGTTATTGATGTGTACCTTACTAATTCTCGCAGTAGTGCCTAGGTATTTGATACTGGTTCTGTTGCTAATATTTGCAACTCGAAACAGGGACTATGGATTAAGCGAAGATTGGCTAAGGACGAGGTGACAATGTGCGTGGGAAATGGTTCCAAAGTCGATGTGACCGCCGTCGGCACGATACCTCTACATCTACCTTCGGGATTAGTTTTAGACCTGAATAATTGTTATTTGGTGCCAGCGTTAAGCATGAACATTATATCTGGATCTTGTTTGATGCGAGACGGTTATTCATTTAAATCTGAAAATAATGGTTGTTCTATTTATATGAGTAATATCTTTTATGGTCATGCACCCTTGAAGAGTGGTCTATTTTTGTTGAATCTCGATGGTAGTGATACACATATTCATAATATTGAAACCAAAAGATGCACAGTTGATAAGGATAGTGCAACTTATTTGTGGCACTGCCGTTTGGGTCATATTGGTGTAAAGCGCATGAAGAAACTCCATACTGATGGACTTTTGGAATCACTTGATTATGAATCACTTGGTACTTGCGAACCATGCCTCATGGGCAAGATGACTAAAACTCCATTCTCCGAAACAATGGAACGAGCAACAGATTTATTAGAAATAATACATACTGATGTATGCGGTCCGATAAATATTGAGGCTCGCGGAGGGTATCGTTATTTTCTGACCTTCACAGATGATTTGAGCAGATATGGGTATATCTACTTGATGAAACATAAGTCTGAAACATTAGAAAAGTTCAAAGAATTTCAGAGTGAAGTGGAAAATCATCGTAACAAGAAAAGAAGTTTCTGTGATCTGATCGTGGAAGAGAATATTTGAGTTACGAGTTTGGTCTTCATTTGAAACAATGCGGAATAGTTTCGCAACTCACGCCACCCGGAACACTACAACGTAATGGTGTGTCCGAATGTCGTAACCGCACTTTATTAGATATGGTGCAATCTATGATGTCTCTTACTAATTTACCGCTATCGTTTTGGGGTTATGCTTTAGAGACGACTACATTCATGTTAAATAGGGCACCATCTAAATCCGTTGAGACAACACCTTATGAACTGTGGTTTGGCAAGAAACCCAAGTTGTCGTTTCTTAAAGTTTGCGGCTGCGATGCTTATGTGAAAAAGCTTCAACCTGATAAGCTCGAACCCAAATCGGAGAAATGTGTCTTCATAGGATACCCAAAGGAGACTGTTGGGTACATCTTCTATCACAGATCCGAAGGCAGGATATTCGTTGTTAAGAATGGATCCTTTCTAGAGAAGGAGTTTCTCTCGAAAGAAGTGAGTGGGAGGAAAGTAGAACTTGATGAGGTAATTGTACCTGCTCCGTTATTGGAAAGTAGTTCATCACATAAATCAGTTCCAGTGATTCCTACACCAATTAGTGAGGAAGCTAATGATAATGATCATGAAACTTCAGATCAAGTTACTACTGAACCTCGTAGGTCAACCAGAGTAAGATCCGCACCAGAGTGGTACGGTAATCCTGTTCTGGAGGTCATGTTACTTGACCATGGCGAACCTACCAACTATGAGAAAGCGATGATGAGCCCAGATTCCGTGAAATGGCTTGAGGCCATGAAATCTGAGATGGGATCCATGTATTAGAACAAAGTGTGGACTTTGGTTGACATGCCCGATGATCGGCAAGCCATAGAGAATAAATGGATCTTCAAGAAGAAGACTGACGCTGACGGTAATGTTACTGTCTACAAAGCTCGACTTGTTGCAAAAGGTTTTCGACAAATTCAAGGAGTTGACTACGATGAGACCTTCTCACCCGTAGCGATGCTTAAGCCCGTCCGAATCATGTTAGCAATTGCCGCATTTTATGATTATGAAATTTGGCAAATTGATGTAAAAACTGCATTCCTGAATGGATTTCTGGAAGAAGAGTTGTATATGATGCAACCCAAAGGTTTTATCGATCCAAAGGATGCTAACAAAGTGTGCAAGCTCCAGCGATCCATTTATGGACTGGTGCAAGCATCTCGGAGTTGGAATAAATGTTTTGATAGTGTGATCAAAGCATATGGTTTTATACAGACTTTTGGAGAAGCCTGTATTTACAAGAAAGTGAGTGGGAGCTCTGTAGCATTTCTAATATTATATGTGGATGACATATTGTTGATTGGAAATGATATAGAATTTCTGGATAGCATAAAAGGATACTTGAACAAGAGTTTTTCAATGAAAGACGTCGGTGAAGCTGCTTATATATTGGGCATCAAGATCTATAGAGATAGATCAAGACGCTTAATTGGACTTTCACAAAGCACATACCTTGATAAAGTTTTGAAGAAGTTCAAAATGGATCAAGCAAAGAAAGGGTTCTTGCCTGTGTTACAAGGTGTGAAGTTGTGTCAGACTCAATGCCCGACCACTGCAGAAGATAGAGAGAAAATAAAAGTCATTCCCTATGCTTCAGCCATAGGTTCTATCATGTATGCAATGCTGTGTACCAGACCTGATGTGTGCCTTGCTATTAGTTTAGCAGGGAGGTACCAAAGTAATCTAGGAGTGGATCACTGGACAGCGGTCAAGAACATCCTGAAATACCTGAAAAGGACTAAGGATATGTTTCTCATTTATGGAGGTGACAAAGAGCTCGTCGTAAATGGTTACGTTGATGCAAGCTTTGACAGTGATCCGGATGACTCTAAGTCACAAACCGGATACGTATTTATATTGAACGGTGGAGCTGTCAGTTGGTGCAGTTCTAAGAAAAGCGTCGTGGCGGGATCTACGTGTGAAGCGGAGTACATAGCTGCTTCGGAAGCAGCAAATGAAAGAGTCTGGATGAAGGAGTTCATATCCGATCTAGGTGTCATACCTAGTGCATCGGGTCCAATGAAAATCTTGTGTGACAATACTGGAGCAATTGCCTTGGCGAAGGAATCCAGATTTCACAAGAGAACCAAACACATCAAGAGACGCTTCAATTCCATCCACGATCAAGTCAAGGAGGGAGACATAGAGATTTGCAAGATAATACGGATCTGAATGTTGCAGACCCGTTGACTAAGCCTCTCTCACGAGCAAAACATGATCAGCACCAAGACTCCATGGGTGTTAGAATCATTACTGTGTAATCTAGATTATTGACTCTAGTGCAAGTGGGAAACTGAAGGAAATATGCCCTAGAGGCAATAATAAAGTTGTTATTTATATTTCCTTATATCATGATGAATGTTTATTATTCATGCTAGAATTGTATTAACCGGAAACTTAGTACATGTGTGAATACATAGACAAACAGAGTGTCACTAGTATGCCTCTACTTGACTAGCTCGTTGATCAAAGATGGTTAAGTTTCCTAGCCATCGACATGAGTTGTCATTTGACGAACGGGATCACATCATTAGAGAATGATGTGATTGACATGACCCATCCGTTAGCTTAGCACTATGATCGTTTAGTTTGTTGCTATTGCTTTCTTCATGACTTATACATGTTCCTATGACTATGAGATTATGCAACTCCCGAATACCGGAGGAACACTTTGTGTGCTATCAAACGTCACAACGTAACTGGGTGATTATAAAGATGGTCTACAGGTGTCTCCGATGGTGTTTGTTGAGTTGGCATAGATCGAGATTAGGATTTGTCACTCCGATTGTCGGAGCGGTATCTCTGGGCCCTCTCGGTAATGCACATCACTATAAGCCTTGCAAGCAATGTGACTAATGATTTAGTTGCGGGATGATGCATTACGGAACAAGTAAAGAGACTTGCCAGTAACGAGATTGAACTAGGTATGATGATACCGATGATCGAATCTCGGGCAAGTAACATACCGATGACAAAGGGAATACCGTATGTTGTTATGCGGTTTAACCGATAAAGATCTTTGTAGAATATGTAGGAGCCAATATGAGCATCCAGGTTCCGCTATTGGTTATTGACCGGAGAAGTGTCTTGGTCATGTCTACATAGTTCTCGAACCCGTCTGGTCCGCATGCTTAACGTTCGATGACGATTGGTATTATGAGTTTATGTGATTTGATGTACCGAAGGTTGTTCGGAGTCCTGGATGAGATCACGGACATGGCGAGGAGTCTCGAAATGGTCGAGACATAAAGATTGATATATTGGACCATGTTATTCGGACACCGGAAGTGTTCCGGAGAGTTTCAGGTAAAACTGGAGTGCCGGAAGGGTTACCGGAACCCCCCGGGGAAGTAATGGGCCTTAGTGGGCCTTAGGGGAGAGAGAGGGCAGCAGCCAGGAGGTGGCGCCCCCCCCCCCCCCAAGGGTGTCTGAATAGGACTAGGGGAAAGGGGGCGCAGCCCCTCTTTCCTCTCCCTCTCCCTCTCCTTCCTTCTTCCCCCTTCCCTCTTGGTGGAATCCTACTAGGACTTGGAGTCCTAGTAGGACTCCCCTCCTTGGGCGCGCCCCCTAGGGCTGGCCGGCCTCCTCCCTCTCTCCTTTATATGCGGGGGAGGGGGGCACTCCATAGACACACAAGTTGATTGTTTAGCCGTGTGCAGTGCCCCCCTCCACAGATTTCCACCTTGGTCATATTGTCGTAGTGCTTAGGCGAAGCCCTGTGTTGGTAACTTCATCATCACCGTCACCACGCCGTCGTGCTGATGAAACTCTCCCTCAGCCTCAGCTTGATCTAGAGTTCGAGGGACGTCACCGAGCTGAACGTGTGCAGATCACGGAGGTGCCGTGCGTTCGGTACTTGATCGGTTGGATCGCGAAGACGTTCGACTACATCAACCGCGTTACTAAACGCTTCCGCTTTCGGTCTACGAGGGTACGTGGACACACTCTCCCGCTCGTTGCTATGCATCACATAGATAGATCTTGCGTGATCGTAGGTAAAAATTTTGAAATACTGCGTTCCCCAACAATTGAATGACTATCTGATCTCCCGAAAATCCTCTGCAGTCTATTGCTCTTGAAATTCTTGCCTGCTTGCCTTATGGTTAATTCCATATGTCTGGCAATAATCATTCGTATCCTTTGACACCGTCATTTTGGTCTTATTGATTCAACATGAGTGCGAATGCTCGCAATCATCAGTCGATTCCTAGAACTCGTCTTTCCGGCTCAGTCATCATTCCGGACTTGAGCTAGTTCTCGGTCAATCAAGTATTGAATGATTGTCCAACTAAGCATGTACGAATCACTCGTCCCTCTGCCCAGGTGAACTGATTGTCACTCCTGGGTTTGGAAATCATGAACCCTCTGAATTTTATACTTGGGTTGTTCAAGTGCTTCCTTAATTCGATGTGCTTGCCCCCGTCCTTTCTCGGAGGACTCTCAGGTGGGTCCAGTCATTAAAACCTTACCCCGTTAGTTCTAACGGATCACTTGATTCCTTTTGTGGACAATTATCCGACCGATTCCTTTCTATTTTAAGAACCTTATCGGTTCCTTCCCTGTTGACATTGCCTTTGGCATTGAAGCTTCCTCTACTTCTTGCCGTCTGTATATCCGCCCTGCTTGCATGGCACGGAAAGGCAGTGCATTCCTTCTCCATACTGACTTGGGACTGACTACTGACCAGGACATGTCCCGTAACGACGGGTAGAGATCTCTGCAAGATGGAATGCTAAAGTTGTCCTCCTAGTTCTATTCAACATACTCGTCTTTTGATCAGAGATTTTGCTTCTAATCCTTCGTTTCTGAATCATAAGTCCTTTGTACTTAAATGTCGGATTGTTCCGATGTTTCTATAATCTTTTGCCGTCACATCCTTCTTCTTCTGCTTGAGTACCGCTACTCACGTCAGATCCTGTGTCGTCTAACTGATCTTTTGGTTGGATTAATATCCGACAGTATCCTTCTTATTCAAACATCTTGTGAGTTCTACCCTGATACTTAATGCCTTTGGTAAATTGTATCATTTGCTTTGACTTCGACACTTTGCTTTCAAACTCTTATCCCTTACTTTTGTTGATGGTTGTATAGCTTCGTAAAAATATCCCGATGGGTTGAACCTATGCTTTCTCTAATCCGTGTGAACTCGAAAGTTATGCAAGTCATACTCTTCTGGTGCTTCACGGGATAAATTTTCAGCACTACAATTTCTTCGAAAGCGAGAATTGAATGAAAGGTTATGCATTGGAGAAGTGGGAGTCGACCTTGAACCTTTGTGTTCATGCCCATGGACCCGATGTAGAACTTATCATGGAAGCTGCTTGTAAAATAATTCCCTCTTGGTATAAGTTCATCTTGTATCTATGAATTGATCCTTTGCAATCGTGGTTCCCACCATATTTCCTTCTTGATTCCATTTTTCAGATAAGTTACAATACTTATCCTCTGCAAATCATTTCCCCCGTCCAACCTCTACTCCGATTTACCTTCCGGTATTACTCCTAGTACTTTGTTACTGGGAAGTTTAACACCCCATCACGTCATTCCTAGCCTGATCGGCTATATCTTTATCATGCCAACTATTAAATGTGCTACCTGGCCCTTATGCCTGGGGCAACTTCCGACGATGAGCTAAACTTACGTCAATCATTCTCATCTTATCTTTTCACCTCGAACAACAAGCTTGATTTCGAGCTTGTGTCGTATCCGTGGTACCAATAACCTTTCGCTTCGGCATTCCTTTTTGCTTGATGTCATCGCTGACTGATTACAACTTCTTCAAACCTTTCAACAATTGTGTCATGATCACCGACAGTATTCTGGCTTCCACGGAGATGGCCATTGAATTCATGGCTAGAAACACCATCTCTGCCCTTCCATGATTTGTGATATCATCGATGACATCCTTGACTTTCTGCCAACACAGACCTGGTTGTGTTTGGTTAATCCTTACGTTCCGAGATAATCCTGGAAGTGTTCCTTTGTATCTCTTGTGATCCTTCGATCCAACCCTTACTTGAAACCCCATGTTATCGCTACCTCGAAGCATGATAGTGGTATTCCGAATATGAACAAGAACATTGGAAGCACATTGCCAAATGTTTCTCGATCAAATATCCAAACACCGTTGCATGGGTAATATCATGATTCATCCCTCGCCCCTTTACCTAAAGCTTTTGAACTTGTTGTCCCATCATGTATATCATGCTCCACTTTTCCTTGGATAGGATATACTCCCAATTCTTGTGTGTAAACACATTTTCCTTTCCATTGTTTTGTTTAACCTTTCCAGTAATCTAGCTTATCTAAGCAGAAATAATTCTCTGCCTATGAAAACATCTCGGTCTACAACTCTGTCAGTGTGACCCTGTTACTATTGTTGATGACATTTCGGTATCCACCGATGGACGAGAACTTTGCCTACTGGTCCGCCTCATTCAACGAGCAGGAAAATGGTTCTCTTCGTCCCTCGCCCTTGGTACCGATGTTGCCACCAACATAACTGACAGACTATCCTCTGGCATACCTTGTTATCGTGACCGTTAAGATGCCACCGTTCTCTCTACTTTTGATAAACACCCCCCCATAGTTCCACAGGATCGGAACCTAACTCTCCTGTACATCCTTGATTCCTGAAGTATCATTTACACTTGGCTTGGTGTGTTATCCCGAGCCACCCCTCGAGAGATGATCTATTCCCGATGCTATGAACCCCTTATCACACTCTGTTCAGGTATTGGTTGAACGTTTATTCGCCCAAAATTTCTTATTGTACCTTCATACTTTGCTCTCGATGTTTCCTAAGTTTCAACTCTTAACTCGAGAGATACTTTTGCCCCATTCCTTGAATTGTTCATCAGATAATCGACCCTACAGTGGTCAGTTCTTCCAAAGTTACCCCTTTTCTTCCCCACTTAAATCTCGGGACGAGATTTCTTGTAGTGGAGGAGATTTGTAATATCCACAGATCTTAACCCTATCATTAAGCTAATTAAGTTGCCTTGTCATCATAATCACTAAGCTAATCTGCCACTTGTCCAAAATCAAAGTCATTTTCCAATTCAAATTTGCATGTCAAATAATTATTCCTTCAAATTGCAAAACTAAAATGTTCATAGCATTTCAAATAATCCCAGAACAATTATAAGCCTAAAACCAACATTAAGTAAATTCCCAAGTTGACCCTAGTAACCAAAATAGTGGGACAACAACACCTTCTCTTTCCATTTAAATTCTAATCAAAATTCAAATGAAATCATTTATTCACCCAACCAATTTCTGGTCGTACTAGATATTGCCTAATATTTGATTTGATCCATCACCTAATTTTAGAGAAGTCAATTGGTGGCCTAACCATTTGCAAAACAGTGGCAAAATTGCAAGACAGAAAAAGAAAGGAAAAAGGCCTAAGCGTCTACTACAGACTGGGCCTAAGTGCACAGTGCACCTGGCCCGGCCCAACCGGCCTGTTTCCCTCCACTCCCTCTCATCCCCGTCGCCGTGTCGCCCGCGCTGTGGCCAGAGCGCGGCTGCTCCGGCCGCTGGCCGACACGACGACGCCCCCGACGCGGAGAGGATAAGGGCAACCCCGAGCCCTTTCCCCTGGACACTCCCCACCGTCCCCCGTCATTTTCCCCTCCTCTCCCTCGCTCTCTCGCTCACGCTCGATCTTGTCCGAGCGCCACCGTGACTGCGCCGCCACGCTCACGTAGCCACTGTCGCCGCCACGCCTCGCCACCGTGCCTATCAGCTCCGCCGTCATGGACTACCTTGTCCCCGTCCACGAGCGCAAGCCGGGGAGCACCGCAGGCAGCGGATCGAGCCGCCCTCCTTCCGCCTCTGCTCCGGCGACCCCCTTCAACTCCGGCGACGCCTGCTGCTGCTACTAACCTTCCAGGGGCTTTACGTAGCCGCCCGGTGAGCCTCGCCTCTCTCCCCTCTGTCTTCCCGTCGTTGCCGCGGCCCTAGGTGCCATTCCCCACATGTCCGAGCTCGCCTCCGCCGAGCTCGTTGCCGGCCATATTCCGGTGACCGAACGCCAGCGCAAGCGTGTCCATCATGCTCGCCCGCATGCGTAGATGCCGTACGTGCTCAGCACCGCTCGTTTTGCTCGCCATAGCCTAGATTCCGACGACGCCCGAAGTCCGGCGTCCGCTGCGGTGCTCCCCGCCGTCATCTCCGGCCAACTAGCTGCGCCCAAAGTGGAGCCCCGTATGCAAAATCGGACGTCGGCCGAGGCCTCTCCGCCGCGTTTGAGGTCGCCGGAGTAAGTCCCGCGGGCAGCATTGACCGGCGCCGACGTGGCCGACCTGGGTCACCCCAGGGTCACTGCCTGGTAGACCCCAGGGGCCCAGCTGACCAGTTGACTTTAGTCAACTGCTGACTGGGCAGCCCTGTGACACATACATGTGGGCCCCCTTCGTTAATTAGACTAAATATGTTTTAAAAACTAATATGTTAGTTAACCAGACACTGACATGTGGGGCCCAGGTGTTAATTAACTTTGTTTAATTAAAATAAACCTCTATTAGCCCCACTATCTATGACAGGAGGGACCCACTGGTCAGCTTGACCAGTCAAACGAGTCAGCTGGCTGCTGACATCATGCTGATGTAGTGCTGACGTCATAAATGAATTTCTGATAATAAAAGTAAATTCAGAAAATGCTTTAATCTTCAAAAATTCTTAGAAAATAAACCGTAGCTCAGATCGAAAAACTTAAAACATGGAAGTTGATCGTGTCGTCTGTTTCTTTGTCGGAACCCCCTACGTAGGAGAACTCATAACTCCGAGCCCGATTCCGGTATATGAATAGTGCACACACTCCGATTAAGAAATCCCGCGTTAATCCTATAATAACTAAAATGACTTAGACATACTTCAGGCAACCCTGCACTGCATCATAGTCGTAGCATGCCTTGTATTGCATCGTTAGCTGTGTATTTATATGTTTCTTCCCCCTCTTCTCTCTCGATAGACCCCAACGTCGATGTAGCTCCCGAGGCCGACGCCGCTCAGGAGCCCGACGACGCAGTTGATGACCTTGCCCTTGCCGTCGAGCAGACAGGCAAGCACCCCCATTTTGAGCATTCCGATATCGCCTACTCTCTTCTCTCTTTTGCTTGCATTAGAAGATACTGCTGCTGCTGTTATCCTATATCTACTGCATAGCCTGTTTATTGTAACCTGCCTTGCTACCTACCTGCTTATCCTAAACTGTTTAGATAAGTTGGGTAGAGACCATCAGAGACCCCCACTTGATCCTGACTGCCCCGCTGGATTATCAGAAGACCCGAACAACGGGATTGAAGACCAGGCCCCGGCACCGCACGTCACCTCCCCTTAGTTGCTCGACACTACTGGGTTATTATCGAGTGCCGAGGGTGATACCTCGCCAGCACTTCGGGATGATAACCTTGTAGGTTAGTTAATAGGTCGTGGTCAGTGAGGGTGATTCCTCCTACACCACCCCCGAAATCGACACTATCGTGCAACTCCTCAAGAGTGGACCTCGAGGGTGATTCCTCTTTCGTTCACCTTGACGGTTATGTCAGGTGGGGATCCATCGAGGGTGATGCCTCGGATTCCTTCTTGATGTGGTAGCCACACGAATGACTCACATTACTGATGTTACTGTTCATAATGGATAAAGACAGGTCGGCCCTGAGGGGTACCCGCGCGAGCTTATTAGCGAGTGATGTGGAATCGGGTGGACCTGGATGGTGCCCGAGGGATGAACACGAGGTGTGGCCGGGCATTCCTCGCCCTTGCCGCAAGTCCTCGAGACAGGGCGACGGTGTCACATCTTTCGTGAGTCTCTGCTCATTACCGCACTGCCAACACACTAACGGTTTCGATATTTGATCCGAGGGGCCTCTGGCCTGATAGCACTAACCATCACGTGGGCATAGTATGGGCGTTCTGCGTCGTATACTTCAGCCGAAACTTATTAGACGTCAGCGACTGAGCGGCGTGCGCTGGATTGGACTGGTTACGCAACCGCGCTTGTATTAAGGGGTTGCTAGGTCTGCTTCCGGCCGCCCACGCAACGCGCAGGAGTTCCCGTGGCGAAGGACCAAGACCCCTGGGGGCATAGGTTAGTCCGGCGTGCTGACCTCTCTGTTAAGTATTTGGTCGGGTTGCGGCGTGTTGCTTAGCCGAGGCCGGGCATGACCCAGAAAAGTGTGTCCGGCCGGAGTTAAGCGAGCGTGGTGGGTAACTTGGTGCACCCCTGCAGGGAAGAACTAATCTATTGATAGCCTGTCCTACGGTAAGGGACACTCGGAGTTGTATCCCGATCGATACAACTAGAACTTGAGATGAAATGGATAGTATGGCTCTGGGATTGCTTTCTCGCAGGGAGTCGAGGAAGAATCTCTGGCCGAGGTTGATGATATACTACAACTACTTTACATTATGTTAATCTACACTCTTCTAATGCTGCAAGACCGATGAAGATGCTTGAAGATGCTAGTCTTCGATAGGACTAGGCTTTGCCCCTCTATTCTGGCATTTCTGCAGCCCAGTCCACATATACAGCCCTCCTTTGAAAATGTTGCATATGTAGTGTAGATCCTTGCTTGCTGAGTACTTCGGATGAGTACTCACGTTTGCTTTATTTTCTTTTTCTCCCCATATCCATACATCACCGATAGATGACGGAGCCCCTGAGATAGCCGCTCCAGCCGACGACTACAGCTACTACTACTACCCTCCCGGTGAGTACTACTACGAGGAGCTGACTGACGACCAGGAGTGGGATTCGGAGGGTCCTAGGCAGGAGGCCTACGCCTTTCGATCGTAGTATTTTATTTTGCCCCGCCTTTCTAAAGGCCTATCTGTTTCTCTGTAATATATCTGTACCCAGATATCTGGTGCTTCCACTGACACTTGTATGCCATTGAGCTATGTATTCAAGCCCTCGAGGCCCTGGCTTGTAATATAAAGCTTGTATGACTTTATTTATGTTTTAGAGCTGTGTTGTGATATCTTCAAGTGAGTCCTTAGGCTTGATCGTGTGCATTTGCGTGTATGGTTAGTGCACGATTAAGCCGGGGTCGTCACAGGTTGGTATCAGAGCCAACTGCCTGTAGGAATCCCCCTTTCCAACTCCTTGGCCGAAGTTGAGTCTAGTGGTCGAAAACTGTTTTGCTAACTTGGCTGTGTGGCTTACGGGCCCACGCCGCCAACTGGGTGGTATTAGGATCTTTTATTCCTCATCTATACTCTCAGACTCTGATCTCTCTTCTATTCGGGTTAAAGATTTTACTAACTCTGGCATTAGGTTCTCGTAACCACTTCCTCCCGGAGAGCCCTTTCACTAGAGATGATCGTCTACAGAATATCACCATGTTACAGGGTCAGCTAGCTACAAGGTTGCCCGGCCTACGTGGGACAAAGCTGAGAACGACCTGCTTGATAAAGTGATCCATCCAGAGACATTGAACTGGCCCAAACGGGCAAGGACATGGTTCTTCGGGCATGGGGGAACTTTGCACCCAGAAACAGGGAAGTGTGTTTATACGAAAGCTCAATTTGCAACACCCATCAAAAACATTCAGGATGCAATCCAGGCCATGCAGGAAGGGAAGTTCCATCCCGACAAAGAGAATGATGAGCTGTCACGCGCCCTCAGGAATCCTGAACAGCCTGGACGAACACGAGGCACATCAGGCTCCGTTCCATGGAAGGATGGGTTTCCCGACAGCAGAGACACTTATAGAAGCCGAGGGAGAAAGAAGAAAGAGGATGCAAACCGGCTGTAGAAGGTAGAAGAAAGATTAGCGTTAATAGAGGCACTTAATAGCCAGCGAGCTACCGGCCCATCATCTCAGCGGCATGAAGATCCTTCATTCGATACTTCCCATGGAGCTACCCCACCATCTCAGCGAAAAAGCAGTGTGGCTTCCACGCAGCTCCTTCAGCCACCCATAGATGATATCACGGCTCCTGATCGCTACCCCGTGGATGATATCACGGAGAGGGAACATTGTGATCTACATGCGAAATGCATGAACATAACCTTGAAGGTGGCGGTCGGCTATGCCTTACCTCGTGTACCTGATGGAACTTACCATTGCTCTCCGATTCCAGATGGCTATGCTGTTGTCGGGGTGGATGAAGTTACCAACGGATGTGAGCTGCTGGAGCTTGAGTACCCTACAGGTGAAGGGGAGACTCATCTGGGAGATGCCATAAGGACTACCATTCTATGGAGAAAGGAACACATCGTGCTTCCACAATGAACGCCGCATTAGCAGACTCAGCCAGAGGAGGCCCCTCAGCAGACTCCTCACAGTCCAGCTCTATCTCCGCTGCCTCAGCCGTCTCCGCCGCGTCAGCACACTCCGTCGCCTCAGTTGTCTCCGCCGCGTCAGCGGACTCCGCCGGAGGAGGCCCCTCAGCAGAATCCGCCGCGTCAGCTGACTCCGCCTTCTTCGCCGCCTCAGCACCGGCGGAAGAGATCCGCCGCCGCTCCGGCAGCTAGTACTACAACAGCGAAGAAATCTAGAGCAGGTAGCGTCAAGAAGGCTCCTGCCAAGTTACCATATGACATGACTGAGGAGGAAACCAAGGAGATCGTGGCTGCCAACGTGAAACGCCAGCTTGCACCGACCCGTCTAGATCCAACGGAGAAAATAGATGCGGTAAAAGCGAGGCGCTTGCTGGAAAACCTTATAAAACCACCGCCGCCTCCGCTGCTATCAAACTATGACCGCTCTATTGTAAAGTCATATAGAGATTCACAGCAGCGGTTGAGAAGTAGCAGTAGTGTGATACGTCTCCAACGTATCTATAATTTTTTATTGTTCCATGCTGTTATAATATCAATCTTGGATGTTTTTATAATCATTTACAGCAATTTTATATCATTTTTGGAGACTAACCTATTAACATAGTGCCCAGTGCCAGTTGCTGTTTTCTGCCCTATTTTTGTTTCATAGAAAATCCATATCAAACGAAGTCCAAATGCAACAAAATTTTACAAAGAATTATTTTGGAATATATGTGATTTTGGGAGGTGGAATCAACACAAGACGGTGTCCGAGGTGGCCACGAGGCACCAGGGCGCGCCAGGGGGGCCAAGCGCGCCCTGGTGACTTGTGAGCACCTCGTAGGTCGGTTGACCCCTTCTTTCGCCGCAAGAAAGATTATATCCAGAAGAAAATTATATTAAAATTTCAGCCCAATCGGAGTTACGGATCTCCGGGAATTTAAGAAACGGTGAAGGGCCAGAAAACAGGAACGCGAAACAGAAGAGAACAGAGAGAGAGATCCAATCTAGGAGGGGCTCCTGCCCCTCCGCTGCCATGGCGGCCATGGACTAGCGGGGGGACTCTCCTCCCATATAGGGGGGAGGCCAAGGAAGAAGAAGAAGAAGGAGGGGGCTCTCTCCCCCTCTCTCCCGGTGGCGCCGGAACGCCGCCGGGGCAACGATCGTGACGGCGATCTACATCAACAACCTTGCTACCGTCAACACCAGCTTTCTCCCCCTCTATGCAGCGGTGTAACACCCCTTCTCCCCACTGTAATCTCTACTTAAACATGGTGCTCAACGCTATATATTATTTCCCAATGATGTATGGCTATCCTATGATGTTTGAGTAGATCCATTTTGTCCTATGGATTGATTGATGATCGTGATTGGTTTGAGTTGTATTTTTTTTTGGTGCTGTCCTATGGTGCCCTCCATGTCACGCAAGCGTGAGGGATTCCCGCTGTAGGGTTTGCAATACGTTCATAATTCTCTTATAGTGGGCGGCTAGGGTGACAGAAGCTTACACCCGAGTAAGGGGGTTGTTGAGTATGGGAGTAAAGAGGACTTGATACTGAATGCTATGGTTGGGTTTTACCTGAATGATCTTTGGTAGTTGTGGATGCTTGCTAGAGTTCCAATCATAAGTGCATATGATCCAAGTACGGAAAGTATGTTAGCTCATGGCTCTCCCTCATATAAAATTGCAACAATGATTACCGGTCTAGTTATCGATTGCCTAGGGATAAATAACTTTCTTGTGTTACAAAAGCTTTCTACTAAACAACTAACTTTTATTATGTTGCAAATTACTCATAGTTTTATTCTCGCAAAGTACTTCTTGCAAACCTATCCTATCACCTACAAAATAGTTTTATACTTGTTCTAGGTAAAGCGAACATTAAGTGCGCGTAGAGTTGTATCGGTGGTCGATAGAACTTGAAGGGAATATTGATTCTACCTTTAGCTCCTCATTGGGTTCGACACTCTTATTTATCGAAAAAGCTAACATTGATCCCCTATACTTGTGGGTTGTCAAGACATTTTTCTGACGCCGTTCGCTCCTCATTGTTAAAATAGAATTTATATTCAAGCAGTTGCAAGGTATGCATGTCTTCTAAATAGTTAGTTTAATCTGCTTCCACAGTTGGCAGAACGCCATTTGCCATCGCAAACTCTATTTTCATCATGTTCCCAGCACCAACCATATAAAAAAACAATGGTTGACATTTAAAGCTAATCACTTGATGTGAATATGTTTCTGCATTTATATTTCATAATACTCAAGTTCCACAAAAACTCATGCCTCGTAAGACTAAAGTGGTACCACATCCCACTCGGAACTGTATTTGATCATGCCTTCTTCTACATACAGGTTGCAAATCATCAAGCAGAAGCAAGGTATAGCACACTAGTAGCTATGCAGTTAAGGTAGGGAGGAGAGGGGAGGGCAGAGCAGGGAACAACCTTGTGCGTTGCTGGCTGGATGGCGTCTTGGTCCATGGATTGGAAGTGGAGTACTCAATATAGCAGTGACAGAATCCCCTCTCCCTCCCTTGAGATGGCTTTTTGTTGCCTATTGAGGATCCCCCCATCCCCATGGAGGAGAGAAGAGAAGCATCATCAGTACATCAAACAAAAAAGGAGGCTCTGAAAACTGAAACGAGCATGGGGATGGGGTGCTGATTGGCTTACACGAGATAGAAGCGGTCGAAGTGGACATACACGACGTGGTGGTTGGCACCACACCGAGGCACTGTTGTTCCGTTGAGTTCAACCATGTGTGAGGTCATCCTGGTCCATGGGTCTGCTTAGATGGGAAGGAAGAAAGGAAACTTGATGGTTAGATCAGAAATAAGGAGAAAATACAAGAAAAGGGGAGGGGAGGATGGATTTATACCTGTGCATGCATGCATGCGGTCAGTCGCCAACGTGCTGGTCCTTGCTGCTGGACCGAAGGGGAGGGGATCATATCCAGGCGAATCAGGAAGGGGAGCAGATCCAGCGGAATCCAGAGGAAGGAGGCGGCCAGATCCGTGGCCTCCCTTGGTTTCTCCCTCTCTTCCCACAGCCTGCATACTTGCTGTGATGCTCCACTATCTTACTGTGCATTAGGCTCCACCTGCAAGATAACCAAAATCAGGATCATTCACATGAGCATGTGCATTTGTAACATACATACAGCACATAATTAATGTAGCAACATCACCCACCACTAATATACAGTACATGCTCTATCCTTTGACTAAAACACTACTACTTGCCTAGTAATACAAGTAGTCGTCAGGTTCAGTTGAAGTTATTACAGGAATTTTTAAACCTTCAGATCGGAAGTTGGGTTTATTACTTGAATAGATTACACATAGTAAAGCTTCATGATTAACTCGGGTTACTCATTAGTGAAAAAGAGTACAGGAAGGTCCAAAGTTCAGAATTTCACTCAAACTCCTACATAAAACAAAACCTGAGAGTAAACCAAAGCGTTTCACAACCAACCAGAAAAGGATGCTAATCCTACACTTGACCAATAACAGATATAAAATTGTGTGCAAAAGAAAGATGCTTCTAAAAGCAACTTAGTAGTAGCAGCAACAGCAAGTATTACATTACAAGATGCTTCTAAAAATAACTTAGCAGTAGCAGCAACAAGGGTTACAACAGAAGATGCTTCTAAAAACAACTTGGTAGTAGCAGCAGCAATGATTACATTAGAATATGCTTTTAGAATATGCTTCTACAAACAACTTAGCAGTAGCAGCAGCAAGGATTACATTAAAATATGCCTTTAAAAGAGGCTTAGTAGTAGTAGCAGCAGCAGGGCTGATGAACACATTGCTACAGACGCACATAAAGCTAGTTTCCTGTGGATCAATTAAGCTACTACCTTGGCACAGCACAGCGACGAAGCCTTTCATGCTCTGCTTTCTTCTCCAAATATCTCCTATGATGCTCCACTATCTTATGTGCACTTGGCTCCACCTGCAAGATAACCAAAATCAGGATCATTCACATGAGCATGTGCATTGTGTAACATACATAGAGAACATAGATAATGTAGCAACATCCCACCTTCTTAAGCACAGCATTGATCTCATAATCGTAGAAGATGCTCCTGTACTAAAGGCACAAAATAATCTTCTTGGACCAAACTAATGCACACACCATCCAAACTATCATTTGCATCAGTGGTGACATCAACGAGAATCTGCCATATAATAATATAAACAGTTCATCGTTTGGATCATTTACAGTAGGTAAGGATGGATGGATAACAGTTACAGTACAACACCTTGCTCTAGTACATACTACTCCCTCTGTAAAGAAATATAAGAGCAGAGGGAGTACTACTGTAATCGACATCAAAATTTACAGTAGTACAGGAAGGAAATGGACACAGATAATTGCATTACAAATTAGTGCCAGCACCACCAACGAAACAGGAGAGAAAGTGACAAGCAGAATTCAAATGATGTAAAGTCCAGTTCTCACATCTTGATCCATTTGGATGGTGTTATCCATCATAGCATGCTTTGTTCGACCAAAGTATCCCCAAATGCACAGCAGATACTAGTACAATTCTTGCAGAAAAGATGATAAGCCATAGTACACTAAGAAATATCAGTCAAGCAATGCTAGGTAGAAGAAGACATCATAATTAATGGTCTGATGTTTCAACAAGTTAATCACAAAGAAACCTGGCCTGTCGCTGTGTACATGACATAAATAATACAGGCTCTGTCCTTGCTTTAACTAAAAAAACACAGGATCAAATACAAACACCAGTACGAAATTACACAAACACCCGGACGGAATTACACAACTTGCCAGGGCACACAGCAATCCCCCATGTACCATGGTCGGTCAGCAATTGATCATCTGCTTGGCTTAAAA
This sequence comes from Thinopyrum elongatum, assembly GCA_011799875.1. Classification (NCBI taxonomy): domain Eukaryota; kingdom Viridiplantae; phylum Streptophyta; class Magnoliopsida; order Poales; family Poaceae; genus Thinopyrum; species Thinopyrum elongatum. The sequence continues at coordinate 676,730,534 of CM022299.1, read as the reverse complement.
GTTGAAATTATGATCCATGTGCGGGAATGGCATGAATTGCACGATGTTAGGGTGAGGTATGCTCAGCGGTGAATACTAAACATGGTCCTGATATATATATATCGATGAGGTCTGGAACAGATAACTTGTTCCAATTGCTCTACCAGTCGTCAATTCCTCACATGTACGGGGCCACCCCGCCGTTAAAAGACAGGGGAAATGCGGCAAATCTATGAATCCAACGCACGACTGACGAGCATCCCCACATATTCATACGTGATCAGGGAAAATTGGAGCTGTTACACCTAACACCGCAACCTAGATCCACCCACCGACGCGCGCACCGCATGGAGGAGCCGTGACGAACAAAGTGAGGCAGGCAGGAAGAGGGATGGGGAGACAGACGTACCGGGCGGGCGCGTCGCCGTCGTTGCGGATCCTGACGAACTCGTTGCGGTTGTGCGACCCCGCGACCATCGCCCTCTCTCTCCTGGGAAATGGCGACTGTTCCAGTGCAGCGGCAGCCACGGATCGAGCGGCTGGGCGGTGGATCTGGCCGCCGCGGCGTCGGACGCGCGGGCCCCTCTGGCGGCCGACGGAGTGGAGGTAGTCGCCTCCACGGAAGGATCCATCGCCCTCTCCTCTCCTCTCCTCTGGATCGATCTAGGGTGAGGAGTGTGGAAGGGGAGGCCGGCGTCGGTGGTTGCCTCCATGGAAGGAGTCCAGAAGGAAGGATCGATCCCATCTAGGGTGAGGAGTGGAGGAAGGGGAGGCCGGCGGTGGAGGAAGCGGCGGGAAAAGGGTGAGGCCGGCGGTGGAGGGGAGGGGAGGTGATCTCGATCCAGATCTGGATCGGCTCGGCTGTGTGGGTCGGTTTTTTTTCTTTTTGAGGGCGAGTCGTGTCTGTCGCGGTGGAGGGAGGGATCCGGTCGGCTGTGTGGGAAGTTTTTTTCTTTTTTTTTATTGATGATTGAGGGTGGGACGGTGGGGTGGGGTGGCTCACCAGGTCTGGTGGTATTGGGGAAGGGAGGGGAAGCTCACCAGGTGCAGCCGCTAGGATAGGACTTCTAAGAGCATCTCTAGTGGCTTGTGTATCCCATAGTCAAATATAGACCATCAAAGGGCAAAAAACATCTCTAGCGGCTGGTGTATGGCATGGTCTAAATTTTAGACATTCATCGGACAAGCTACACGTCGTCCACATTTGGACGACCGAGCGAGGACGTCCAAACCAGAGCTGCTCCTCGCGAGCTCGTTCCCGCGCCAATCCGGAGCAGTTGGAGACGAGGAGGACGCCCGCGCCACTGCCCCGAGCTCGCCGTCGCTGAGGTACGCCCTGTTTTTTCAGATTCAGAGAGAGGTATATTGCTCTTTGTTTTGCTGCTATCTGTATATACTGCTCTTTGTTTTGCTTCTATCTGTATATACTGCTGAATTGCTGTTTGTGTGCAGATGGAAAACTCATATGAGATGGACTCACAGATGAACAACTCCTCATTTCTAGACATGATGAATGTAGGATCGAGTGACATAAATTGGGTTGGAACACCAGATTGATGAAAGTAGCTGTTGAAAATATAGCTGTTGGAGATATAGACTACCAAATTTAGACAATCCGCTGGAAAACTGAGGTTCTATAAAATGGAATTTTTTTACACCATTGTGTATGTGAAGATATAGATTACCAAATTTAGACAAGCCACTAGAGATGCTCTAAGTGAGCCATTTCTCAAGATGGCTACCAATCTAATGCTAAATGTGAATGGAGTGGACTCGAGGACAGCAATAGGATCTGTTTCAAATGGAAATAAAATTTGAATGCATGAAACACAAGATGACAAAATATTGAGATAACATTACAGCATTACAGTTTCAAATGGTGACAATAACCAAATATTCTATATCAGAAGTGTATGGGGTGATCATTGTTGTTCTGACATGTTCATGAGATACAAACAAAAAAATGGTGGAACAAAAATTGGTTATGAATTATTGGTGGTGTATCTGAACTTTGGTAATAAACCGAGCGCACAAGAAAAACAAAACTAGGAGAAAGATATAGAGCGAGGCTCCAAGCACATGCCTACACTAGAGAAACCGCATCTCCTCTTCTCTCCTCTCCCCAGAATAACAAATCAGAAACATGGAGACCTATCCTCACATGCACCACATCCCACTCAGAGTTGTATTTGATCATGCCTTGTTTTACATACAGGTTGCAATCATCAAGCAAAAGCAGTGTGTAGCGCACTAAGGTAGGTAGGGGAGGGGAGGGTCAGAGGAGGGAACGACCTTGTGCGGAGCTGGCTGGATGTCGTGGTGGGGCTCCATGGATGTCCTCTTCCTAGATCTCCGAACAAATCGTGGACGTCGTCCTCTTCCTAGACTAGACTAGATGGCTGTGAACAAATCAAATCTCGTCAAAGGAGGTCCGAAGTTGACAAATCGCAAGTCGGTGACAAATAAACGAGAGGAAGGAAGGAAGGAGAAGGGGGATCGGACATACCTTGGGAGCGGGCTTGGCGGAGGCTTGTCCTTCCCTTGCCTTGTTGCACGAGAAGAAGGCGACTCTGCTCCTCCGTCTAGGCGCGGAATCCATGGAGAAGAAGCGTGGATCCATGGAGAAGAACCTCCTTTGACGAACCCAACAAATCGTCGATGTCGTCCTCTTCCTAGACTAGATGGCTGCGAACAAATCTCGATGGCTGCCAACAAATCGTCGTTCCATCCTCCCCTGGGACTAAGAGGCCGAGGACGCGGTGGTCATGGTCGTGGCGGTTGACGGTCCAGATCTAGAAAAAGGTCCATGTCCGCCTCCGCCTGCCAAAAATTCCCACAAAAAGTAGCAGCAACAAGGGTTAAATCAGAAGATGCTTCTAAAAACAAGTTGGTAGTAGCAGCAGCAAGGATTACATTATAATATGCTTCTACAAACAACTTAGCAGTAGCAGCAGCAGCAGCAAGGATTACATTTAAATATGCCTTTAAAAGAGGCTTAGTAGTATTAGCAGCAGCAGGGCTGATGAACACATTGCTAGAGACGCACATAGAGCTAGTTTCCTGTGGATCAATTAAGCTACTACCTTGGCCTCAGCACGGCGACGAAGCCTTTCACGCTCTGCTTTCTTCTCCAAATATCTCCTGTGATGCTCCACTATCTTGACAAGAGAAATAAACTGAAAAATAGACGGGTGCGATACGTGCCCTTGGCAAAGTCTTTCCGCTTGCGTGTGTTCTTCTAATTTGATGTGATCGATCCTGTGGGGAATCCCAACAAAGCATATTCATGATACCAAGGGGTTGCACAAGCTCAATTGTGCCATGGGAAGCGCCATACATCATATCCAAGGTCACAGGCCTAGGATTGTACAGGCCACAACACCTCTCTGGTGAAACGTGGAGAACTCATGCAACATCAAACATCTCCGTCGTTTCTACCCCTAGTCAGAAGACTACCGGGCATTGTACGTGTTAGCCTTGGAACCATGAGATATATACATAAGTTGCCCATCTCTCATCGTTACTTTATCACGGGTTGACGGACATGGCGTCCAAGTTGGACATAGAAGCTGAGATATGAATAGGTGTGCATGTTTCTCAAGTGGAAACGCCCAGCTACCCGCCCCCCGGCAGGACGTCCCATCAACTAATTGGATTGGGACCAAGGTGTTACCATCAAATTAGGTTGGACTCTGTAGGCTATATATGCATGCAGTGGCCGCGGCAGTTCACACTGCATGCATGCTGTCGCGGCTGTTCGCACCGCGTGCTAGATGGAGTTAGGCTAGTTCACATGCACCTAGCTTCGTTCCCATCAACGTCTACACGGCCAAGAACGAGGTTTGCATGCCTGGACCACCCTGCCGCGAGGCTACATAAAGGCTCGAGACCGCAGCTACCAAATGCAACAAGCACATCCACACTTGCACAGCTAGCTAGCAGCAACACACAAGGAACACAGCTAGCACAGCTTGAGCGATCGATCCAAATGGCGCCTGCTGCTGCAGCAACGAAGCAAGATGGGGAGCTGAGGATCCTCTGCATCGACGGTGGTGGCATCCGCGGCCTCATCCCGGCCAAGATCCTGGAGTACCTCGAAGCCGAGCTCCAGAGGATTGAGGGGTCGTCGACGGCGAGGCTCGCCGACTACTTCGACTACATCGTCGGCACCAGCACCGGCGCCCTCGTCACCACCATGCTGGCCGCCCCCGACAAGGACAACCGCCCACTCTGCACGGCCAAGGAGATCATCGACCTCTACCTCGAAGAGGGTGCCGGAATCTTCAGAAACGAGCACAAGGCGTAAGCACATGCATCTCGACTTAGATGCACGTACACATGTCGATCGGTGTGATAAGGTAAACCCTAGACCTTATACGTACGTGCATGCAGGACATGGGCTCAGGTGGTGCTGGAGGCCGTGCTCCTTTACATCAAGTACTACGATGGCGACAACGAGACCCTGCGGTCTTTGCACGACATGCTCGCACTCGGGTTGGCCATCGAGCCCTTGCTCCGCCCCATCCTCGACGCGCTGATCCACGCCAACGGTGGCGGCCTGCAGCAGCTAGCCGCAGCACCCCATGACCCTGACGATGCAGGGAGCAACGGCGATGAGGCGCCGCCGGCGAATATGGAGGACTACATCCAGGAACATGCTGGAGCCATCCTGCAGGCGATGTGCCGTGCGCAGGGTCTGGTGCTGGACTCGACGCCGTTCCAGGAGGGCATCAAGGAGTTCGCCGAGGGCCTGCGCAGGACGCTGCTGAACCCGGATTTCGTCAGGTACGCGCTGCTCCGCCCCAAGTACGACGGCGAGGGGCTCCGCAAGGTGGTCAGAGGGAAACTCGGCGACCGCGAGCTTAAGGAAACCGTCACCAACGTCGTCGTGCCCACGTTCGACATCAAGCGCAATCAGCCTGTGGTCTTCTCCACCTCTAAGGTACCCTAGCTAGCTACTTACTGCGCTGCTTCTGAACGAACTGATCGTCATCGGATGTACTGATCGAGCTGCTGAACCATTGATCACGTACGACAGGCGCGACTGGATCGGGTGATGAACCCCTACCTCTCGGACATTTGCATCGCCGCAACTGCCGCGCCAACATTCTTCCCTGCCCACAAGTTCAACATTATAAACTTCTGTCCACTAAATTTCGAATTCGAGGAGTTTAACCTAATTGACGCCGGCGTCTTCGCGAACAATCCGGTACGGTATATGTGATTATAATTCACTTGAACTGAATGTTATTCTATCTATGTAATTCGATTGATCACTTGAACCGAATGTTCTATGTACTGGCTGAAACAATGCAAACTACCCACGACCACGACACAGACCACGGTGGCGATGAACGAGGTTTGGAGGATGATCGACAGGGGCGAGCACCTGCCGGTGGAGGGGTTATCGGCCATGGACTGCAGCAAGCTGCGCATCCTCTCCGTCGGCACCGGCGTGGTGAACCACTCCTACACGGCCGACGAGTGCAACTGGTGGGGTGTCCTCCCGTGGATGTACAACGTCCGCAACAAAACCCAGCCGCTGGTCGACACGCTCATGTACGCCACCGGCTCCCTCGTCGACTACAACGCCGCCCTGCTCTTCAAGTCCCAGGGCTACGAGGACCACTACTTGCGCATCCAGGAGGATCACCTGGACCCTTCTCTTGGAGCCATGGACGACACCAGCAGCATGGAGAAGCTCATCGAGACCGGGGAGAACCTCCTGGACAGGCAGGTCTACCGGACGGACTGCGAGACGAGGGAGTACCGGCCGGTGAAGGGCGCGGGAACCAATAAGGAGGCGCTCACCAAGCTCGCTGAGCAGCTGGTCGCCGAGAGGCGCCGAAGGGAGGCTACTGCGCCGCCGATGTTGCTGATGAGCATCACCGAGATTACCACCGTCGTCGAGCCAAGGCCCAAAAGGCTCAAGCCTACCTACGTCGTGCAGTAAGAGCTACCCTGCACCTGCATGTTGTGTGTCTTGGTCTCATCTATCTATCTATCTATCCATCTACACGCGCGCACACCGACAAACATTTATATTGTAACTGAATAAATGTGTAGCTGCACTCAGTATTGATGAATTAATGGGTGCATGCTACTTATAGTGTGTTGGGTCATGAATAAATGTATCATGGAGCGCTCACTGCCGTTTGTATGAATGTTTGTGTACAAGTTTCAATAATTTTTGAACTGATCTACTTGCATTTGGTTTATGCTTGCGGGCGATGATGTCATCCGCCAACACAGATTGATCTGTACGTGCTCACGGATGGTTACACCACCCGCTAGCATTTATATTGAATTTTTTATGGTAAAACAGCTCATAATCCTTTATGCATCGGAATATCTTATGGTGTTCAATAACCTCCATTTGTGCTCGTGGCCGCTTATATCACCGGTCAACACAAATGCTTTTTTCAATTTACATCGATGGGAAGGACCAAAAGTACTTACCTAGTCAACAATTTTATCTACATATTGTAATATATTTTTAATATGCACTAGATATGTATTATTGTGCGCTTACGTGTCATTCATCAACACTCGCCGTTTTGGCCAATTCTGGCCCGTTTCATGCGCTATTACTCATCATTTTGGGGTCATGGAGCGATTTCTATGTTTATTGAACCCCAAGGTCCGCTTACGTGCAGGTCATCAACACTCGTCGTTTTCGTTGATTCTGGCCCGTCTCATGGGCTATTGCTCACCATTTTGAGGTCCTGAAGCGATTTTCACGATTGACGATCCCCGGGGTGCGTTTACCTGTCAGTCATCAACACTCGTTATTTTGACCGATTCTGGCCCGTTTTGTGGGCTATTACTCACCGTTTTAGAGTCCCGGGACGATTTCCATGGTTGCTGAACCCCAAGGTGCACTTACGTGTCGTTCATCAACACTCACCGTTTTGGCCGATTCTGTCCCGTTTCATTGGCTATTACTCACCGTTTTGGGGTCCCGGACCGATTTCCATGGTTGCTGAACCCCAAGGTGCGCTTACATGCAGGTCATCGACACTCGCAGTTTCGGCTGATTCTGGCCCGTCTCATGGGCTATTGCTCACCGTTTTGAGGTCCTGGAGCGATCTCCACGATTGACGATCACCGGAGTGCGCTTACTTGTCGTTCATCAACACTCGCCGTTTTGGCCGATTCTAAACCGTTTCGTGGACTATTACTCACCGTTTTTGGGTCACGGAGCGATTTCCATGGTTACTGAACCCCGGGGTGCGCTTACGTGCAGGTCATTAACATTCGCCGTTTTGAGGTCTTGGAGCGATTTCCATGATTGACGATTCCAGCGGTGCGTTTACATGCAGGTCATCAACACTAGCAGTTTTGATCAATTCTGGCACGTTTCGTGAGCTATTACTCGCCGTTTTGGGGTCTCAGAGCGATTTCCATGATTGACGAACCTCGGGGTGCGTTTACTGTCGGTCATCAACACTTGAAGTTTTGACCGATTTTGATCCGTTTCGCGGACTATTACTCACCGTTATGGGGTCCCGGAGCGATTTTCATGGTTGCTGAACCCCACCGTGTGCTTATGTGTCATTCATCAACACTTGCCGTTTTGGCCGATTCTGGTCCGCTTCATTGGCGTTTACCTGTCGGTCATCAACACTCGCAGTTTTGGCCGATTCTAGCCCGTTTCGTAGACTATTACTCATCATTTTGGGGTCTCGGAGCGATATTTATGGTTGCTGAACCCCAAGGTGCGCATACGTATCGTTCATCAGCACTCGTCCTTTTGTCCGATTCTGGTCCGTTTCATGGTCTATTACTCACCGATTTGGTGTCCCGCAGCGATATTTCTGTTTACTGAACCCCAAGGTGCGCTTACGTGCAGGTCATTAACACTTGTAGTTTTGGCCGATTCTGATCTGTTTCGTGGACTATTACTCATCTTTTGGGGTCCCGAATCGATTTTTATGGTTTCTGAACCCCAAGATGCGCTTACCTGTCATTCATCAACACTCATCGTTTTGGCCGATTCTGGCCCGTTTCATGGGATATTACTCACCGTTTTGGGGTCCCTGTGTGGTTTCCATGTTTGTTGAACTCCAAGATGCTATTACGTGCAGGTCATCAACACTCGCCGTTTTGGCTGATTCGGCCCGTCTAATGGGCTATTGCTCACCATTTTGAGGTCCTGAAGCGATTTCCACGATTAATGATCCCCGAAGTGCATTTACGTGTAGGTCATCAACACTAGCAGGTTTGGCCGATTCTGACCCGTTTCGTGGACTATTAGGGCCCGTTCGGATCTCCTCCACGATCCAGCTTCTCGAGAAGCCCGTGAGAAGCCATACGAACGACTCCGGTCCTAGAATCCAGCTCCCGGAGAAACGAGAAGCCCGCGTGCAATTTCTGGGAGGAGCCTCGGCCCAGTTTCGAAAAAACGAGAAGCTGGCGTTGCAGAAAATTACACGAGTTTGCCCTCCCGAAGTTTTAGCCAGGCCCGACAAGAGAACAGAGTACATACGTCAAACATGCAGACCATCCTCTGCTCTCCTCCGAACCCTATCCGACGCCCCGCCCGTCCGCCGCCTGCCGCCGCTGCCCCGTCGCGCCACTGACGCCGCCGCCCCGTCGCATCTAGGCTCGCCCCGCAGGTCTCCGCCCATCACCGCCCAAGTCGCCTCGCCCCGCAGTCATCTCCGTCCATCACTGCCTCCGTTCGCTGCCGGCAGCCGACGACCTGCTCCGCCCACCCTCCTGCAAACTCGACGCCAGGGCCTCCCCCCAGCTCAAGGTGAGCAGCCTCCTCCCCCTACTGTACTACTTCAGCCCCTACTGTATCACTTCCACTTTGATTTGGGTAGATTCAGCACACGTGAGGAGCTGGTCACGCTAGCCGAACAGGAGGCTGGCTCCAGCGAGAAGCTGGAATCGAGCGAGAAGTTGGAATCGACCGAGAAGCTGAGAAGCTGGCGATTCGGGAAGCCAGTGGAGATCCGAACGGGCCCTTACTCACCGTTTTGGGGTCCCGAAGCGATTTTCTTGGTTGATGAACCCCAAGGTACGCTTACATGCATGACATTAACACTCACCATTTTTGCTGATTCTGACCCGTTTCATGGACTATTACTCACCGTTTTGGGGTCCCGAAGCGATTTTTATGGTTGCTGAACCCCAAGGTGCGCTTACGTATCGTTCATCAACACTCACCGTTTTGGCCAATTCTGACCCGTTTCATGGACTATTACTCACCGTTTTGGTGTAAGGAGCAATTTTCATGGTTACTGAACCCTAAGGTGCGCTTACGTGCAGATCATTAACACTCGCTATTTTCGCCGATTCTGGCCCGTTTCGTGGACTATTACTCACCATTTTGGGGTCTCGGAGCGATTTTTATGGTTACTAAACCCCAAGGTGCTCTTACGTATCGTTCATCAACACTCGCCGTTATGGCCGATTCTAGCCCGTTTCATGGGCTATTACTCACCGTTTTGGCGTCCCGGTGCGAATTCCATGGTTTTTGAACTCCAAGGTGCGATTACGTGCAGGTCATCAACACTCGCCATTTTGGCTGATTCTATCCCGTTTCGTTGACTATTACTCACCATTTTTGCGTCCCGGAGCAATTTTTCTAATTGCTAAACCCCAAGGTGTGTTTACGTATCGTTCATCAATAATCGCCGTTTTGGCCGATTCTAGCCCGTTTCATGGGCTATTACTCACCGATTAGGGGTCCCGGAGCGATTTTTATGGTTACTGAACCCCAATGTGCGCTTACGTGCAGGTCATTAACACTCGCAGTTTTGGCCGATTCTGGCCCGTTTCATGGACTATTACTCACCGTTTTCGGGTCCTGGAGCGATTTCCATGATTGTCGAACATCGGGGTGCGTTTACCTGTCAGTCATCAACACTCGCCGTTTTGGCCGATTCTAGTCCGTTTCGTGGACTATTACTCACCATTTTAGGGACCCGAAGCGATTTTTATGGTTGCGAAACCCCAAGGTGCGCTTACGTATCGTTCATCAACACTCGCCGTTTTGGCAGATTCTAGCCCGTTTCATGGGCTATTACTCACCGATTAGGGGTCCCGGAGCGATTTTTATGGTTACTGAACCCCAAGGTGCGCTTACGTGCAGGTCATTAACACTCGTAGTTTTGGCCGATTCTGACTCGTTTCGTGGACAATTACTCATCATTTTGGGGTCCCGAAGCGATTTTAATGGTTGATGAACCCCAAGATGCGCTTACGTGTCATTCATCAGCACTCATCATTTTGGCCGATTCTGACCCGTTTCATGGGCTATTACTCACCGTTTTAGGGTCTCGGTGCGATTTCCATGGTTGTTGAACTACAACAAGCGATTACGTGCAGGTTATCAACACTCGTCGTTTTGGCTGATTCTGGCCTGTCTCATGGGCTATTGCTCACCATTTTGAGGTTCTGGAGCGATTTACATGATTCACGATCCCCGGGGTGCGTTTACGTGTACGCCATCAACACTAGTAGTTTTTGCCGATTTTGGCGCGTTTCGTGAACTATAACTCATCATTTTGGGGTACCGGAGCGATTTTCAATGACGACACAGAGAGGAACACTTCATTATAGACATTGGTTGTCAATGACGACACAGAGAATAAAGTTTAGAACATTCTGTTCTTGACTTGGATCGTTCAGCTTTAGGACACGACATCTTTTCAATAGCATCTACTTTAGCTTTATCAACTTCAATACATCTTTCAAAAATTTTATGCCCCAATACAGTACCTTCATTAACCATAAAGTGGCACTTCTCCCAATTCAAGACAAGATTAGTTTCTTCACATCTCTGCAAAACTCAATCAAGGTTGCTTAAGCAATCATCAAAAGAAGTTCCGTAAATGGAGAAATTATCCATGAAAACCTCAACAATCTTTTTACAAAAATCAGAGAATATAGCGGTCATACATCTTTGAAAGGTAGCAGGTGCATTGCATAAACCAAAAGGCATACGTCTATAAGCCAAGGTACCGAAAGGGCAAGTAAAAGTGGTCTTTTCCTGATCATCCTTTGACACAGGTATTTGAGAAAAATCAGAATAACCATCTAGAAAGCAAAAATGTGTATGTTTGGATAGTATTTCTAGCATTTGATCAATAAAAGGTAAAGGGTAATGATCTTTTCTAGTAGCTTTATTTAATTTGCGAAAATCAATTATCATTCTATAACCTGTGACAATTCTTTGTGGAATCAATTCATTCTTATCACTAGGAACAACAGTAATACCTCCCTTCTTAGGGACACAATGAACAGGACTTGCGCACTAACTATCTGCAATAGGATAAATTATACCTGCTTCCAGAAGCTTTAGTATTTCATTTCTTACCACTTCTTTCATCTTAGGATTTAACCGTCATTGGTGATCAACCACTGGTTTAGCATCTTTCTCCAAATTAATTTTGTGCTGACATAGAGTGGGACTAATGCCCTTAAGATCATCAAGAGTATATCCAATAGTGGCACGGTGCTTCTTCAGAGTTTTCAATAATTTTTTTTCTTCATGCTCTGAAAGGTTAGCACTAATAATAACAGGATATATCTTCTTTTCATCGAGATAAGCATATTTCAAAGTATCAGGTAATTGTTTAAGCTCAAACACGGGATCACCCTTGGGTGGAGGAGGATCCCCAAGGATTTCAATAGGCAAATTGTGTTTCAAAATAGGCCCTTGATTAAAGAATATCTCGTCTATTTCCCTTCTTTCATTCATAAACATATCATTCTCATGGTCTAGCAAATATTGTTCTAAGGGATCAGTAGGAGGCACGACAATAGAAGCAAGACCAATAATTTCATCCTTACTAGGCAATTCTTTATCATGGGGTTGTCTACGAAATTTAGAGAAATTAAAATCATGAGACATATCCCCTAAACCGACAGTAACAATATCTTTCTGGCAATCTATCTTAGCATTAACAGTATTGAAGAAAGGTGTACCAAATATAATGGGGCAAAGTCATCTTGCGGGGAAGCAAGAACAAAAAAATCAGTAGGGTATTTTATTTTCCCACACAAGACTTCAACATCTCTAACAATCCCAATTGGTGAAATAGTATCTCTATTGGCAAGCTTTATAGTAAAATCAATATCTTCTATCTCAGCAGGTGCAATATCATTCATAATTTCTTTATATAAGGAAAAATGAATTGCACTCACATTAGCACCTATATCACATAAGCCATGATAACAATGATCTCCTATTTTAACTAAAACAACAGGCATGCCAACAACGGATCTATGTTTATCTTTACTATCGGGTTTAGCATTTCTAGCAACTTCATCACAGAAAAAAATAACATGCCCATCAATATTATCAACCAAGAGATCTTTAACCATAGCAATACTAGGTTCAACTTTAATTTTGTGACGCCCCCGGCTCAATCGTGCACTAATCATACATGCAAATGCACACGATCAAGCCTAAGGACTCACGGGAAGATATCACAACACAACTCTAAAACATAAATAAAGTCATACAAGCTTTATATTACAAGCCAGGGGTCTCGAGGGCTCGAATACATAATCTCGCATACAAGCGTCAGCGAAAGCATCAGATATCTGAGTACAGATATAAAAGAAAACACAAATAGTCCCTTAAAGGTGGGGCAAAAGAAAACACTACGATCGAAAGGCGCAGGCCTCCTGCCTGGGACCCTCCGAACCTACTCCTGGTCGTCAGTCAACTCGTAAAAGTATCCACCTTCGAGGTAGTAGCAGTAGTGATCATCGGCAGGGGCAGCTATCTCAGGGGCTCCGCCATCTGGTTACATCTAACGAATATGGGGAAAAAAAGCAAAGTAAACGTGAGTACTCATCCGAAGTACTCAGCAAGCAAGGATCTACACTACATATGCAACATTATCAAAGGGAGGCTGTATATATGGACTGGGCTGCAGAAATGCCAGAGTAGAGAGAAGGCCTAGTCCTATCGAAGACTAGCATCTTCAGTGGTCTTGCAGCCATGGGATGTTGTGAGCTTGCCTACAAAAAAGAAGACCGTTCGCTGTAAGTGGATCTTCAAGAGAAAGGAGGGTTTATCTCCTAGTGAGCCTCCAAGGTTTAAGACAAGGGTAGTTGCAAAAGGTTTCAGTCAAATCCCACGTGTTGATTACAATTATGTTTTCTCTCCAGTTGTCAAGCATAGTTCTATTCGTACATTCTTTGGTATTATTGCTATGCGTGATCTTGAGCTTGAGCAATTAGATGTGAAGACTGCGTTTTTGCATGGCGAGTTTTAGGAGGAGATATACATGGACCAGCCAGAAGGGTTCATAGTTCCTGGGAAGGAGGATCATGTGTGTAAGTTGAAAAGGTCCTTATATGGTTTGAAACAACCTCCTTGTCAATGGTATAAAAGGTTTGATTCGTTTATGTTGTCACATGGCTTTAAGAGGTCTGAATTTGATAGCTGTGTGTACATTAAGTTTGTTGATGAATCACCTATATACTTGCTGTTATATATTGATGATATGTTAATTGCTGCCAAGAGCAAGATAGAAATCACTACGTTGAAGAAACAGTTGAGTAGTGAGTTTGAGATGAAGGATCTTGGTGCTGCTAAGAAAATACTCAGTATGGAAATTACTAGAGACAGAAATTCTGGTTTATTATTTCTTAGTCAGCAAAGTTACATTAAGAAAGTTCTTCATCGTTTTAATATGCATGATGCAAAGTCTGTTAGTACTCCCATTGCTCCTCACTTCAAATTATTAGCATTACAATGTCCTAGCAATGATGAGGATTATGAGTACATGTCTAGAGTTTCATATTCTAGTGCTGTTGGTTCTTGGATGTATGCCATGGTTTGCTATCGCCCTGATTTATCATATGCTATGAGTTTGGTGAGTAGATATATGCCTAACCCTAGCAAAGAACATTGGAAGGCTGTTCAGTGGATTTTCAGGTACCTTCGTGGCACACCCAATGCTTGCTTGAAGTTTGGCAAGATTGATGAGGGACTCAAAGGCTATGTGGATTCAGATTTTGCTGCCGATTTGGATAGGAGGAGATCCCTCATAGGTTATGTGTTCACGCTAGGTGGTTGTGCCATAAGTTGGAGGGCAACGTTACAGTCAGTTGTTGCCCAGTCTACCACTGAAGCAGAATACATGGCTATTGCAGAAGCATGCAAAGAATCGGTTTGGTTGAAAGGTTTGTTTGCTGAGCTTTGTGGAGATGATACTTGCATTAACCTGTTTTGTGACAGTCAGAGTGTTATTTACCTTACTAAGGATCAGAAGTTTCATGAGAGAACAAAGCACATTGATGTCAAGTACCATTATGTGCGTGATATTGTTGCACAAGGTAAGCTGAAGGTATGCAAGATAAGCACTCATGATAATCCTGCTGATATGATCACAAAGCCAGTTCCTGTTACTAAGTTTGAACTTTGCTCAAGCTTAGTTGGTATCACTGTTTAGCCCAAGAGGCTATTTGGCGCCGAAAGTGTTTTTCTTTGTTTTTTCACGATGAAGGTTCGTTTTATGCTACATGAAGGAATTTGTCTCAAGGTGGAGTGTTATTTTGTGGTGATCCAAATTCATATAAAGATAAAGGAAAGTTCGGACGGAACAAAGCGAGGCCCGTCGCCGGAGGCTTAGGGCCGAAGCGAAGCGGAGGCCGAACTTTCCTTTATCTTTATATGAATTCTACCTTGTCTAGGGTTTACCCCTTTATATACCTCATGTAAGCCGCCGGTTGAGATAAGTCACAAGTTGTAAATCTTTGGCGTTTGTAACCTCACCCGATCATACTGAAGATTTGCTGGCTGGCACCCGTGGTTTTTTCTCTTCCTCATTGGAAGGGTTTTCTACGTTAAAAATCTTGTGTCCCCTTGTCGTGCTAGATTGTTTTGTTCATCATTTTCGTGCTATCGTTTATAACAACTCTCCTCTCCGATGACGGGCACACCCAATCCCCACCTTGTTCTTCATCCACAACCGCTGACGACATGACCTCCCCCACCTCATCCTCTCAAGCCCCCCTGCCTGGGCCCCGCCCCGGCCCAAGACATTGTGCCATTGATTCCTTGCCCGTTCTGTGGCAAGGAGATCCTCTATTTCGTCTGCCGGAAAGGAACTACGCCGGGGATCCGGTTCTACAAGTGCAGACTTTTAAGTGTAAGTACTCCCAGGCGCTCCTAGCTCGCGTGCATGCCCATGGATTTGGGTTTGAGACATATTTTCCCCATGTAGCATTTGCCACTTCGAATGGCAGGAGGAGTAGGTCATTCTTCTCGAGGGGCTGCATGCCAAGCCCGTTGCGCAACCCGAAGTTCCAGCCCTGCCCATCGCCGTCGCAGCTCCTGTCTAGGAGACACTACCACAAGCTCAGGCCCTGCCCGTCAGCGTCAAGGCCCATGCGGCCGCCTCCCTCGTAGCTGAACATCAGCAGAATCATGACCACCAGAACACGGCGGCATCCTCCCCAGACCAGATCCCCCGCATATGAAGTTCATTGAAAGGTGCTCGGCTACTACATGTGTAACTGAGATCGCAAGGATTAGCCTAGTTATCTCATTAATCAATCTGCTGGACACTGTTTTCTTCTCGGTGTTGTTCTCGCCGGGATGATAGGGTCAAAGAACTATAGTTGCCATTACATTACTGTGGCATGTGTGGTAGCTTAACGTAACCTTTATGTATCTCAATACCTCGTGTGTTTACTAATCCACCTAATCATCCTTCTGTACCTACTTTGTTAACTTAAATCTATTTGTTGTTCCATTTTTGCGGACACCACTACATGTTATGTTGACCGGTCATAACACAACTGCAATACATTTATGGTCGTCCACTGTTATGTTGATCCATTTTTGTCTCCCTCCTCCCTCACATTGCTTCATCGTCAGACGACAGAGCTCCCCACTCTAGATTCGCTTCAAGAACCAATACATCTGGTATCACTACGGGAAACTGCCAAGACGCCCAAGACGCCGACGGCATGCCACCGTCGGCGAAGATGCGATGGCCGTCGGCGTTTCCTCGTCAGCGTTTTAGCCCGTCGGGGTAGACAGCTAGGCCGTCAGCGTCTCGAACCCCGTCGGCGTATTCATAAGTGGGACCCACCAGCGGGCAAAACGCCGTTTCCGTTAGCCCCCTATACGCCGACGGCATTGCCGTCGGCCTACCTGGCCATTACTTGGCCACGCTGTGCATCTGGGCGGCATCTACGTCGACGGAAATGCCGTTGGCATAGGTATTTCCTTTTTTTTTGTGCTGCTTCAGGTAGGGTTTAAATAGGATTTAAATTGCAGAAAAAATTAAAATATAAATGAAATCACGCAAACATCATACCCATATCATCCAAATATCATAGAAAGTACAATATCATCCGAACATCATCAATATCATACATACACCATGCATACAAACACAAACATGTTCCTACTTCTCCCGAGAGCTCGAGGTACCCATATCTCCCCGCGTGAGAATAGGCGACCGACCGCGCGGGGCAGCCGCCATCGAACCACCCCCGGAACTCGGCGAGGCATCACCACCGGCATGAACCGGTGTGGTCTCGCGCGACGCACTCGGCGAGGCACCACCACCGGCATAAACCGGTGTGATCGGGAGCGACGAACTCGGCGAGGCATGAGCACGACTAAAGGGTCCAGTCCTGGAGCATCCCGATCCCTACATGCATGTTTGAGCAAAAGTTAGCAACTTGGAAGGCAGAGGATAGCGGTAACAACTGGTTTGGCAAATACCAGAACATCTAATTCCGAGGAACGATTTCGCCTCACATTTCACCACTTGGTCGATTGGGACTTGGGGCCTTATGGAGTGCAGACACGTTTATTAGTTTGGGATCCTGAGGGGTAGAAACGCGTGTGACTGTCGGCCTCATCAACAGTTGCAGGAAGGTGAGCACACGACGATTGCCTCCAGCTCGCTCTTGGTCGTGCACCCTCTGGCACCCTTTGCACAGCCTGCGCGTGCGCGACTTTTGTTCTTGGGTTGCGTCGTCTGTGGTGCGTGGGCTAGATGTGTGTGCGCTGGGTGAGCGCACGTATTCCGTGTCCGTGATCGATGTGCACGGCAGCGGCAAAATACAGTCGATGTTATCTCCTTTTCCTGTGTCTATGCGTCTTTTCCTCGGCTTTTACATCAGGCGGTACCGAGAGACACCGAGATTTTGTACGTAATCATGGTTATTTTTAGAAAACAAATTCTCACCCACGTAGTCTTATCAGCTTCCTATTCTCATGCACGGACGTTATAAGTCGTTCTGGGAAACGTAACCAACCACTTCATGCATCCAGAAGCACCAGCAACCAATCCCATACCAGCGACAGACGTACACTGCGGGCTGACCAAGCAACAAATCAAAAAGAGACCTCCTACGTGCACATAAGGTGTGTACCAACCTGTGTATCCAGATTTATCAATTGCAAGACCTCAAATTAAAGAGAAAGTTAGCTTGATATTCTTAACTATAGGATATTTAAAAATAAAATCCTGGAATTTATTGCATTTTAATTTCTTTAATTCACAAATCAAATTTCTATTCTACGAACAAGAAGTATCTAAGTAAAGATCTGTTTTGTACTAATCCGTCCTTAAAGAACATATCTACTCAGCTGCTTCAGTGCCTTCTCTTCCTCGATCTTCACATATTGAATAAATACATTGTTTAATCGCTAGAACAGAAGAAAAAAATGTGCTTGCACTTGCACCACTTAAACATCTGATGAACATGAAGGGATATGTATATGTATCTTCAGTGCAAATCCATCCTCCTCCTGCAAACCTCTTGTGCATATATATTTTCACTTAGATATAGTCGTTGGCCGTATTCGCCTGATGGTGGATGCATTCACTGGTGTGGCGTGGATTTCGGGGACGATGTGATTGCGTGCGTGAAAATCCGATGGGGTGAGACTACGTGCGTGGTAGTCAGTTCTATATATATTTTTTTCCTTTTTGCGTGTGTGCACGTGCCAGGTCTTGACGGGTGTTGGTCGGGGGTTTTTTCTCTAGCCGATTAGCGTAGATGGTTTTCTTTTCCTCTTTTCCTGTTTGCATGTGCATGCTACTAGATGTATTGGCATGTGATGAATTATTCACTACGTATTGTGTTTGACTATTCGGTTGTTATATTTCGTAGTGGTTAGCGGTGCCGTATCGTTTTGATTCATTCTATTTAAGTCGGCCACCGCTTGAGACGTAGGTTTTTGTTATGTGCTAGCAACCTCATTGCCCCTTGACATGTACGCCAAATAATTTTGGGTTAATCTTTTTCAAATGTACAGAAGTCTAGCGGTAGTGCATCTTAAAATTTTATAGTGACACGATTATACACCATCATCATGCTCAAATGCTAAAGTCTGGCCAAATTTATGGTGTTGCAGATGTATTGGAGTTTGTCTAAATTAAATATGTGAGATAGTCTTATGGGTTACTATTCCACTCCTTTCATAAAATTGTCCAACCTTCAATCTTCATCATCCCCCGTCATTCACATAGACCAGCCATGTAGCCTATCCATATTTCCGATGAGAGAAACATGACTCCACATTTTAACAATGGCAATCAACAATCACTATCTATAGTCATTGTCATGGCAAGTATAATTATAAGACTCAATGACAAATGTATACAAGGCTTGACACGTGCAACAACAAACAAATATACATCACTGGTTCATGAAGGCACAAAATAGATAATCAAACAACAAAAAGGATCAACACATTAGCCTTTATGCACGACACACAAAATATCAACGAAAGACACCAACAATCCGCGGTGTGCACCACAAAGTCACAAAGATAAGCCTGTTTTCAACCCAAGGCAAGGCACACATGAATCAATGTCAGTTCAACATGGTCCATTAGTAGATAACCGTCCAGCAAAATGAGTTCACAAGATAGACTAAGATCCCACCAAAGATAAGTTCTAAACTTTCCGATGTCATACACCGTTACATATCTATCCTCAATGTACACAAATCAAAGATCCATTAATCTCATGCACGGCGCTAACCAACCACAAGATCATATGCAACAATTTACCAAAGCTCTATACCACTTCATCACAGAGAGCCGCACTAGATTGATATAAGCTACACAAATGGATGTAATGTGTTTAGTAGTCCTATTAAGAAAGTGACGAGGTGTATTTCCTACTTTGTAAGATGTAGCACCCATGCTAATAATAAGTGCATCCTCTGCGATTTACATTTATGCATGGATTGCATTTTTGTAATTACAAACCTATGCATTTAGAGTTATTATTTCACTTTAAATTCATCAGACGAAACAAAAGGCAGCATATATGTACATGACCTATCAACGGGCGCGGCGTGCCGCCGCGCGGGCATGGCTAGTAATTTACCAGAGTCCTTGAGTAGTATGTGCGAGCGAATTCGTCCCCCAGCCGTATGGCAGGACGTGACCAAGCTGGATTTATTATGTGTTACCATCAAATTAGGTTGGACTCTGTAGGCTATATATGCACACACTGCAACATGCATGCAGTCGCGGCCGTTCACACTGCATGCACTGCGTGCTGGATGGAGTCAGGCTAGTTCACACCTTCGTTCCCATCAACGTCTACACGGCCGACCACCCTGCCTCGAGGCTACGTAAAGGCTCGAGACCGCAGCTACCAAGTGCCGTGATCTGACACTTGGCAACCCTGGGGTTTGCCGAGTGCCGTGAGTCCTGATTCGACACTCGGCAAACCCTCTTAATACTATACTGCTGCCAGTCACACGACCCGCACCCGACACGCCACGTGTCATACATACATTGATGGGCCCACCAGAAGGTTTGCACAGATCCAGATATGGGGCTGTACACCGATCGAGATGTGTCATGCACGGAGACTACGGTGCAGGCCAGCGTGGTCTACTTGGAGGACAGGAACTGGTCAAGGACAAGGAAACTACTCGTAGTATTTAAGAGTATGACGCTCTAGTCGAATTCGACTAGTACTCCTATAAGACAACCGACCTGTAACACTGCTCCCCCGATATATAAGGGCGGACTGGGACCCCCTCCAAACAAAGTTCAATCCAAATCAAGCAAACAACACATAGGGCGTAGGGTATTACGCGATCTAGCGGCCCGAACCTAACTAAATCGCGTGCCTACGTACACCATCGATTTCCTGATTTCGGCGACACCCACCAACCAAAACTCTACCTCGGGTACTTCCTTGGCAGGTTGCCGAGTTTAAACACCCACAGCTGGCGCGCCAGGTAGGGGAAGTCGCCAAAATTTCCCTTGCGAGTTCGATGGCTCATGTCATCATCAAGCCGGCAGTCGCGTTCAAAGCTGGTGCGACGTTCATCTTCGGCTCCTGGGTCTGCGTCGCAGATCGCATTGGAAGCTTCCACCACCACATTGCGGAGGGTTTGGAGAAGAAGCTCCACCACTCAGACTGGTTCGCACGAGCAGGCAACCTAGCCATCGTGCGAATCAAATCAAACTCTGAGCCAATTCCTATTCGGACTCCGTAACGCGGTTTCTGTCCATCAAGCAACCCTGTCCAAATTGCAATCCGACATGGGCATGGTTGAGGACCGTGACTTCGATCTCTACTCGGATTTTGTTGAGGAGACTCCTTTATTATGTCCGCAGTAGGGCCTGGTGATCACTTCAACCCCTCAAATCAGATTCGTCTACTGGCTAGGCATGAAGCCATCTTTTCTCACCCAGGACAACGAATCACGCCTCATCGTCCACCTCGAGGTTCTCCCGTGCCAGGAGGGAACACCCTTGTCTCCTATCCGTGAAGACGATGGCTCCACAGAACTCATCACCTCAATCTCGGGTAGCTACTCTCAGAACAGAGAACTCTTTGCTCTTATAACAGCAGGCAACCGGAGAGGAATCCTCGCCAGGAACGTCACCCAGACGATGTCTTGCATGATGAACTCTCTGCCAACGTCGTCATGGAAGAAACTGAAGGCCAAAAGACTCGGCAACGAGCAAGAAATGCATCAAGAGCAGAACGTCGCCGACAACTGGCGGAACAACTCCCGATCATGAACCTAAACAAAGTTTTTGAGGCAGTGCAAACACGGCAGCATCGAAAACCCCTCGCCACTGTTGCTTCCATTCACCTCATCACTCGCGTCATGCCATAAAACAAGTACACTACAGTATTGTCACAGTTAGCGGAACATGCCTATGAACTACTCGACAAGCAGAACCCGATTCCATCAGTATCTCACACCCTGTCGGTGCGAAGTCAGCATGGCAGTAGCCACAGAGACCACGAAGGACCTTCAGCTCGACTACACAAAGACGCTAGACAAAACCGGGGTGCAATTGAAGGCCCAAGACAGAACAGAGATGCGCCTAAGGGTAGTCGGACAACTTTTGTGTGAGGCCGACGCCACCAAAGAGCTGATCCTGAACCCGCACGTAACGTTGAGGATCTTCTACACAAGATAAACACCAACTGCGACGCTCACAACATCATTAACAGACGGTGTCGTGAGCGCGAACAAGAAGTCGACTACAAGGGTGACGACAACGATAGCTTCCCCGCCTTCACAAGTCGGGTCAGAAAGACTATCTTACCCGAGAAATTCAAGGCAACGGCAAGGACCACGACAAGAACCACAACAACGACCACCGAAATAACTACTCGGGTGGTCAGAACTACAAGCGCAAGCCAGACAATACACGGCGATGTCTCATTCAACCAATAAACGTTCCAGTAGACATGAAGATAGGCTCGCTTTCAGCAAGCTTTTGAAGAAACAATGCCTGTGGCAGCCTTATCACAAACATTTTGCAATAGACTGCTACAGCCTGCGCAGAGTGATAAAAGAGCTGCCAGAACCCTCGAGAAGCCACAGAGGCATTGAAGCAAACCCCGAGAAAATATCCTCCATCATCGACATGCAGGCTCTGTCTGGCATCAAGGACCTCCAGGAGCTGACCTGGTGCATGGCGGCCCTAAACAGATTTATATCAAGGCTTGGAGAACAAGGCCTTCCCTTCTTCAAACTACTCAAGCGGCAAGACAAGTTTTAGTGGACCGAGGAGGCAGACAAAGCCCTGCTGCAATTGAAGGATTTCTTGTCAAAGCCACCGGTTCTCACAGCACGTACTCTCAATTAAGACTTGTTGCTATACATCGCCGCAACTACTCATGTCGTAAACACGGCAATAGTAGTCGAGAGATCCGAACCCGACCATGTATACAAAGTGCAGCGACAAGTTTATTTCGTTGGCAAAGTACTCTCAGATTCCAAGACCCGGTACCCACCGGTACATAAATTGCTATATGCCATACTACTCACCTCGCGGAAGATGCGGCTCTACTTCCAGGAGCACAAGATTTCCGTTGTCACTGACTTCCCCTTGGGTGAGATTCTCCACAATCGGGATGCTACATGCAGGATTTCAAAATGGGCAGTGGAACTCAGAGTGCTATCCCAGGAATTCAAGCCAAGAACAGCAATCAAATCCCAAGCTCTAGTCTACTTCATGGTGGAGTGGTGGGAAAATCAACTACCAACGCCAGCAGAGCGCCCAGAGCATTGGGTCATGTACTTCGATGGATCACTCAAACTTGAAGGCGCCGGCGCTAGGGTACTCTTGATATCTCCGAAAGGCGAGCAACTAAAATATGTTCTACATATATTCTAGGAGACATCCAATAATGAAGCCGAGTATGAGGCATTACTGCACGGGTACGCCTGGCGGTATTACTGGGAATCAAAAGGTTGCTCGTCTATGGCGACTCACTAGTAGTGAGCAATCAAGTCATTGACAAGTGGGATCGCAACAAGGAGAATATGGACGCATACTGCAGAGAAGTATGCAAGCTCGAAAACAATTTTTCGGGCCTGGAGTTTCACCATGTAGTCCGTGACAATAACGTTGCCACGGATGTCCTGTCCAAAATGGGTTCAACTCGTGCCCAAGTTCCAGCAGGAGTCTTCGTCCACGAACTTCGCAAGCCATCCATAACGGAGCCGGCACCATCTACAACCACCAATCACGGTCCTGAGGTACAAGATCAGGAGGTAATGATGATTGACGTCGACTGGAGAACCCCGTTCATCGACTACATAAGTGAGCAAAAGCTACCGTTGGACAAGACACAAGCCGAGCAGATACTACGGCATAGTAAAAACTACGTTCTAGTCGGAGACAAGCTCTACAGAAGAGGCGCATCTTCAGGATTACTCATGAAGTGCGTCACATGAGAAGACGACAAGGACATATTGGAGGAGATACATAAAGGAATTTGCGGCAATCACGCATCCTCACATACAATCATGGGCAAGGCTTTCAGAGCAGCGTTCTATTAGCCCACCGCCTTAGCAGATGCTGAAGAACTAGTCCACCGATGCCAGGGATGTCAATTCTTCGCCAAACAACAGCATCTCCCTACCTACAAGCTTATCACCATACCTCCAACATGGCCTTTTGCATACTGGGGGCTCGACATGATTGGTCCTCTTCCTATGGCACTCGGAGGATTCAATCGAGTACTGGTAGCCATAGACAAATTCACTAAGTGGATTGAGGTGAAGCCAGTAACCGGCCCCAAGGTAGATAGAGTACTCGACTTCCTCGATGAAATCGTCCACCGCTATGGATTCCCAAATCGAATCATCACAGACCTGGGTTCCAATTTCAACAATCACAAGTTCTAGGAGTACTGTGACAATAGCGGCATCGATGTCCGTTACGTCTCTGTTGCTCATCTGAGGGCCAACGACCAGGTCGAGCGTGCCAACGGGATGTTATTGGAAGCTCTAAAGAAAAGGCTGCACGACATTGGCAACACCAAAGGGGGCAAGTGGCTCAAGGAACTACCCAACGTTCTCTTGGGGCTACATACTCAACTGTGCAAGCCTACAGGGCAGTCGCCCTACTTCCTGGTCTACGGATCAGAAGCTATTCTCCCTGCTGACGTCATGTGGAAATCCCCAACAGTCGAGCAATATGACGAAGGGGCAGTAGTGGAAACAAGGCGTCTAGATATAGATAGCCTAGAAGAATCATACTGTGCAACACTCGTCTAGTCGGTAAGGTACCTTGAAGGACTTCGCCGCTATCATGATCGCAACTTCAAAGAACGTTCTTTCAGCATATGCGATATGGTCCTCAAGCATGTTAGCATAATCTTGCCTAGTTAGTGGATTAGTATTTGGTCCAATCAATGTGTCCTAGTATAGTAGTTTCCTAGTGAGAGGTTTGTACGTGTCTACTTAAGATGAGTTTCCTAGTTCAGCTTGGATCGGTCGTGTCATAAGTCGGCAAGGATACGTGAGTTCTAGTTCGAGTCGGTTTAATCAATCGTTCCGGCCTGTGCGTGTAATAAGCACCATCATGGACGTGAGTTTTGTAACATAAGCTTGTACCGTGAGTTGAAGAGAAATAAAACTGAAAAATAGAGGGTGCGATACGTGCCCTTGGCAAAGTCTTTCCGCTTGCGTGTGTTCTTCTAATTTGATGTGATCGATCCTGTGGGGAATCCCAACAAACATGCACAAGCTCAATTGTGCCATGGGAAGCGCCATACATCATATCCAAGGTCACAGGCCTAGGATTGTACAGGCCACAACACCTCTCTGGTGAAACGTGGAGAACTCATGCAACATCAAACATCTCCGTCGTTTCTACCCCTAGTCAGAAGACTACCGGGCATTGTACGTGTTAGCCTTGGAACCATGAGATATATACATAAGTTGCCCATCTCTCATCGTTACTTTATCACGGGTTGACGGACATGGCGTCCAAGTTGGACATAGAAGCTGAGATATGAATAGGTGTGCATGTTTCTCAAGTGGAAACGCCCAGCTACCCGCCCCCCGGCAGGACGTCCCATCAACTAATTGGATTGGGACCAAGGTGTTACCATCAAATTAGGTTGGACTCTGTAGGCTATATATGCATGCAGTGGCCGCGGCAGTTCACACTGCATGCATGCTGTCGCGGCTGTTCGCACCGCGTGCTAGATGGAGTTAGGCTAGTTCACATGCACCTAGCTTCGTTCCCATCAACGTCTACACGGCCAAGAACGAGGTTTGCATGCCTGGACCACCCTGCCGCGAGGCTACATAAAGGCTCGAGACCGCAGCTACCAAATGCAACAAGCACATCCACACTTGCACAGCTAGCTAGCAGCAACACACAAGGAACACAGCTAGCACAGCTTGAGCGATCGATCCAAATGGCGCCTGCTGCTGCAGCAACGAAGCAAGATGGGGAGCTGAGGATCCTCTGCATCGACGGTGGTGGCATCCGCGGCCTCATCCCGGCCAAGATCCTGGAGTACCTCGAAGCCGAGCTCCAGAGGATTGAGGGGTCGTCGACGGCGAGGCTCGCCGACTACTTCGACTACATCGTCGGCACCAGCACCGGCGCCCTCGTCACCACCATGCTGGCCGCCCCCGACAAGGACAACCGCCCACTCTGCACGGCCAAGGAGATCATCGACCTCTACCTCGAAGAGGGTGCCGGAATCTTCAGAAACGAGCACAAGGCGTAAGCACATGCATCTCGACTTAGATGCACGTACACATGTCGATCGGTGTGATAAGGTAAACCCTAGACCTTATACGTACGTGCATGCAGGACATGGGCCTCAAGGTGGTGCTGGAGGCCGTGCTCCTTTACATCAAGTACTACGATGGGCGACAACGAGCCCTGCGGTCTTTGCACGACATGCTCGCACTCGGGTTGGCCATCGAGCCCTTGCTCCGCCCCATCCTCGACGCGCTGATCCACGCCAACGTGGCGGCCTCACAGCTAGCCGCAGCACCCCATGACCCTGACGATGCAGGGAGCAACGGCGATGAGGCGCCGCCGGCGAATATGGAGGACTACATCCAGGAACATGCTGGAGCCATCCTGCAGGCGATGTGGCCGTGCGCAGGGTCTGGTGCGGACTCGACGCCGTTCCAGAGGGCATCAAGGAGTTCGCCGAGGGCCTGCGCAGGACGCTCTGAACCCGGATTTCGTCAGGTACGCGCTGCTCCGCCCCAAGTACGACGGCGAGGGGCTCCGCAAGGTGGTCAGAGGGAAACTCGGCGACCGCGACTTAAGGAAACCGTCACCAACGTCGTCGTGCCCACGTTCGACATCAAGCGCAATCAGCCTGTGGTCTTCTCCACCTCTAAGGTACCCTAGCTAGCTACTTACTGCGCTGCTTCTGAACGAACTGATCGTCATCGGATGTACTGATCGAGCTGCTGAACATTGATCACGTACGACAGGCGCGACAGGATCGGGTGATGAACCCTACCCTCTCGACATTTGCATCGCGCACTGCCGCGCCAACATTCTTCCCTGCCCACAAGTTCAACATTATAAACTTCTGTCCACTAAATTTCGAATTCGAGGAGTTTAACCTAATTGACGCCGGCGTCTTCGCGAACAATCCGGTACGGTATATGTGATTATAATTCACTTGAACTGAATGTTATTCTATCTATGTAATTCGATTGATCACTTGAACCGAATGTTCTATGTACTGGCTGAAACAATGCAAACTACCCACGACCACGACACAGACCACGGTGGCGATGAACGAGGTTTGGAGGATGATCGACAGGGGCGAGCACCTGCCGGTGGAGGGGTTATCGGCCATGGACTGCAGCAAGCTGCGCATCCTCTCCGTCGGCACCGGCGTGGTGAACCACTCCTACACGGCCGACGAGTGCAACTGGTGGGGTGTCCTCCCGTGGATGTACAACGTCCGCAACAAAACCCAGCCGCTGGTCGACACGCTCATGTACGCCACCGGCTCCCTCGTCGACTACAACGCCGCCCTGCTCTTCAAGTCCCAGGGCTACGAGGACCACTACTTGCGCATCCAGGAGGATCACCTGGACCCTTCTCTTGGAGCCATGGACGACACCAGCAGCATGGAGAAGCTCATCGAGACCGGGGAGAACCTCCTGGACAGGCAGGTCTACCGGACGGACTGCGAGACGAGGGAGTACCGGCCGGTGAAGGGCGCGGGAACCAATAAGGAGGCGCTCACCAAGCTCGCTGAGCAGCTGGTCGCCGAGAGGCGCCGAAGGGAGGCTACTGCGCCGCCGATGTTGCTGATGAGCATCACCGAGATTACCACCGTCGTCGAGCCAAGGCCCAAAAGGCTCAAGCCTACCTACGTCGTGCAGTAAGAGCTACCCTGCACCTGCATGTTGTGTGTCTTGGTCTCATCTATCTATCTATCTATCCATCTACACGCGCGCACACCGACAAACATTTATATTGTAACTGAATAAATGTGTAGCTGCACTCAGTATTGATGAATTAATGGGTGCATGCTACTTATAGTGTGTTGGGTCATGAATAAATGTATCATGGAGCGCTCACTGCCGTTTGTATGAATGTTTGTGTACAAGTTTCAATAATTTTTGAACTGATCTACTTGCATTTGGTTTATGCTTGCGGGCGATGATGTCATCCGCCAACACAGATTGATCTGTACGTGCTCACGGATGGTTACACCACCCGCTAGCATTTATATTGAATTTTTTATGGTAAAACAGCTCATAATCCTTTATGCATCGGAATATCTTATGGTGTTCAATGACCTCCATTTGTGCTCGTGGCCGCTTATATCACCGGTCAACACAAATGCTTTTTTCAATTTACATCGATGGGAAGGACCAAAAGTACTTACCTAGTCAACAATTTTATCTACATATTGTAATATATTTTTAATATGCACTAGATATGTATTATTGTGCGCTTACGTGTCATTCATCAACACTCGCCGTTTTGGCCAATTCTGGCCCGTTTCATGCGCTATTACTCATCATTTTGGGGTCATGGAGCGATTTCTATGTTTATTGAACCCCAAGGTCCGCTTACGTGCAGGTCATCAACACTCGTCGTTTTCGTTGATTCTGGCCCGTCTCATGGGCTATTGCTCACCATTTTGAGGTCCTGAAGCGATTTTCACGATTGACGATCCCCGGGGTGCGTTTACCTGTCAGTCATCAACACTCGTTATTTTGACCGATTCTGGCCCGTTTTGTGGGCTATTACTCACCGTTTTAGAGTCCCGGGACGATTTCCATGGTTGCTGAACCCCAAGGTGCACTTACGTGTCGTTCATCAACACTCACCGTTTTGGCCGATTCTGTCCCGTTTCATTGGCTATTACTCACCGTTTTGGGGTCCCGGACCGATTTCCATGGTTGCTGAACCCCAAGGTGCGCTTACATGCAGGTCATCGACACTCGCAGTTTCGGCTGATTCTGGCCCGTCTCATGGGCTATTGCTCACCGTTTTGAGGTCCTGGAGCGATCTCCACGATTGACGATCACCGGAGTGCGCTTACTTGTCGTTCATCAACACTCGCCGTTTTGGCCGATTCTAAACCGTTTCGTGGACTATTACTCACCGTTTTTGGGTCACGGAGCGATTTCCATGGTTACTGAACCCCGGGGTGCGCTTACGTGCAGGTCATTAACATTCGCCGTTTTGAGGTCTTGGAGCGATTTCCATGATTGACGATTCCCGCGGTGCGTTTACATGCAGGTCATCAACACTAGCAGTTTTGGCCAATTCTGGCACGTTTCGTGGGCTATTACTCGCCGTTTTGGGGTCTCAGAGCGATTTCCATGATTGACGAACCTCGGGGTGCGTTTACTGTCGGTCATCAACACTTGAAGTTTTGACCGATTTTGATCCGTTTCGCGGACTATTACTCACCGTTATGGGGTCCCGGAGCGATTTTCATGGTTGCTGAACCCCACCGTGTGCTTATGTGTCATTCATCAACACTTGCCGTTTTGGCCGATTCTGGTCCGCTTCATGGGCGTTTACCTGTCGGTCATCAACACTCGCAGTTTTGGCCGATTCTAGCCCGTTTCGTAGACTATTACTCATCATTTTGGGGTCTCGGAGCGATATTTATGGTTGCTGAACCCCAAGGTGCGCATATGTATCGTTCATCAACACTCGTCCTTTTGTCCGATTCTGGTCCGTTTCATGGTCTATTACTCACCGATTTGGTGTCCCGCAGCGATATTTCTGTTTACTGAACCCCAAGGTGCGCTTACGTGCAGGTCATTAACACTTACAGTTTTGGCCGATTCTGATCTGTTTCGTGGACTATTACTCATCTTTTGGGGTCCCGAATCAATTTTTATGGTTTCTGAACCCCAAGATGCGCTTACCTGTCATTCATCAACACTCATCGTTTTGGCCGATTCTGGCCCGTTTCATGGGATATTACTCACCGTTTTGGGGTCCCTGTGTGGTTTCCATGTTTGTTGAACTCCAAGATGCTATTACGTGCAGGTCATCAACACTCGCCGTTTTGGCTGATTCGGCCCGTCTAATGGGCTATTGCTCACCATTTTGAGGTCCTGAAGCGATTTCCACAATTAATGATCCCCGAGGTGCATTTATGTGTAGGTCATCAACACTAGCAGGTTTGGCCGATTCTGACCCGTTTCGTGGACTATTAGGGCCCGTTCGGATCTCCTCCACGATCCAGCTTCTCGAGAAGCCCGTGAGAAGCCAGACGAACGACTCCGGTCCTAGAATCCAGCTCCCGGAGAAACGAGAAGCCCGCGTGCAATTTCTGGGAGGAGCCTCGGCCCAGCTTCGAAAAAACGAGAAGCTGGCGTTGCAGAAAATTACACGAGTTTGCCCTCCCGAAGTTTTAGCCAGGCCCGACAAGAGAACAGAGTACATACGTCAAACATACAGACCATCCTCTGCTCTCCTCCGAACCCTATCCGACGCCCCGCCCGTCCGCCGACGCGCCGCCGCCGACGCGCCGCCGCCTGCCGCCGCTGCCCCGTCGCGCCGCTGACGCCGCCGCCCCGTCGCATCTAGGCCTCGCCCCGCAGGTCTCCGCCCATCACCGCCCGAGTCGCCTCGCCCCGCAGTCAGCTCCGTCCATCACTGCCTCCGTTCGCCGCCGGCAGCCGACGACCTGCTCCGCCCACCCTCCTACAAACTCGACGCCATGACCTCCCCCCAGCTCAAGGTGAGAAGCCTCCTCCCCCTACTGTACTACTTCAGCCCCTACTGTATCACTTCCACTTTGATTTGGTTAGATTCAGCACACGTGAGGAGCTGGTCACGCTAGCCGAACGGGAGGCTGGCTCCAGCGAGAAGCTGGAATCGAGCGAGAAGCTGGCGATTCGGGAAGCCAGTGGAGATCCGAACGGGCCCTTACTCACCGTTTTGGGGTCCCGAAGCGATTTTCTTGGTTGATGAACCCTAAGGTACGCTTACATGCATGACATTAACACTCACCATTTTTGCCGATTCTGACCCGTTTCGTGGACTATTACTCACCGTTTTGGGGTCCCGAAGCGATTTTTATGGTTGCTGAACCCCAAGGTGCGCTTACGTATCGTTCATCAACACTCACCGTTTTGGCCGATTCTGACCCGTTTCACGGACTATTACTCACCGTTTTGGTGTAAGGAGCAATTTTCATGGTTACTGAACCCTAAGGTGCGCTTACGTGCAGATCATTAACACTCGCCATTTTCGCCGATTCTGGCCTGTTTCGTGGACTATTACTCACTATTTTGGGGTCTCGGAGCGATTTTTATGGTTACTAAACCCCAAGGTGCGCTTACGTATCGTTCATCAACACTCGCTGTTATGGCCGATTCTAGCCCGTTTCATGGGCTATTACTCACCGTTTTGGGGTCCCGGTGCGAATTCCATGGTTTTTGAACTCCAAGGTGCGATTACGTGCAGGTCATCAACACTCGCCGTTTTGGCTGATTCTGTCCCGTTTCGTGAACTATTACTCACCATTTTTGGGTCCCGGAGCGATTTTTCTAATTGCTAAACCCCAAGGTGTGTTTACGTATCGTTCATCAATAATCGCCGTTTTGGCTGATTCTAGCCCGTTTCATGGGCTATTACTCACCGATTAGGGGTCCCGGAGCGATTTTTATGGTTACTGAACCCCAATGTGCGCTTACGTGCAGGTCATTAACACTCGCAGTTTTGGCCGATTCTGGCCCGTTTTATGGACTATTACTCACCATTTTCGGGTCCTGGAGCGATTTCCATGATTGTCGAACCTCGGGTTGCGTTTACCTGTCAGTCATCAACACTCGCTGTTTTGACCGATTCTAGTCCGTTTCGTGGACTATTACTCACCATTTTAGGGACCCGGAGCGATGTTTATGGTTGCTAAACCCCAAGGTGTGCTTACGTATCGTTCATCAACACTCGCCGTTTTGGCCGATTCTAGCCCGTTTCATGGGCTATTACTCACCGATTTGGGGTCCTGGAGTGAGTTTTATGGTTACTGAACCCCAAGGTGCGCTTACGTGCAGGTCATTAACACTCGTAGTTTTGGCCGATTCTGACTCGTTTCGTGGACAATTACTCATCATTTTGGGGTCCCGAAGCGATTTTAATGGTTGATGAACACCAAGATGCGCTTACGTGTCATTCATCAACACTCACCATTTTGGCCGATTCTGACCCGTTTCATGGGCTATTACTCACCGTTTTAGGGTCTCGGTGCAATTTCCATGGTTGTTGAACTACAACAAGCGATTACGTGCAGGTTATCAACACTCGTCGTTTTGGCTGATTCTGGCCTGTCTCATGGGCTATTGCTCACCATTTTGAGGTCCTGGAGCGATTTCCATGATTCACGATCCCCGGAGTGCGTTTACGTGTACGCCATCAACACTAGTAGTTTTTGCCGATTTTGGCGCGTTTCGTGAACTATAACTCATCATTTTGGGGTACCGGAGCGATTTTCAATGACGACACAGAGAGGAACACTTCATTATGGACATTGGCTGTCAATGACGACACAGAGAATAAAGTTTAGAACATTCTGTTCTTGACTTGGATCGTTCAGCTTTAGGACACGACATCTTTTCAATAGCATCTAATTTAGCTTTATCAACTTCAATACATCTTTCAAAAAATTTATGCCCCAATACAGTACCTTCATTAACCATAAAGTGGCACTTCTCCCAATTCAAGACAAGATTAGTTTCTTCACATCTCTGCAAAACTCGATCAAGGTTGCTTAAGCAATCATCAAAAGAAGTTCCGTAAATGGAGAAATTATTCATGAAAACCTCAACAATCTTTTTACAAAAATCAGAGAATATAGCGGTCATACATCTTTGAAAGGTAGCAGGTGCATTGCATAAACCAAAAGGCATACCTCTATAAGCCAAGGTACCGAAAGGGCAAGTAAAAGTGGTCTTTTCCTGATCATCCTTTGACACAGGTATTTGAGAAAAACCAGAATAACCATCTAGAAAGCAAAAATGTGTATGTTTGGATAGTATTTCTAGCATTTGATCAATAAAAGGTAAAGGGTAATGATCTTTTCTAGTAGCTTTATTTAATTTGCGAAAATCAATTACCATTCTATAACCTGTGACAATTCTTTGTGGAATCAATTCATTCTTATCACTAGGAACAACAGTAATACCTCCCTTCTTAGGGACACAATGAACATGACTTACGCACTAACTATCAGCAATAGGATAAATTATACCTGCTTCCAGAAGCTTTAGTATTTCATTTCTTACCACTTCTTTCATCTTAGGATTTAACCGTCGTTGGTGATCAACCACTGGTTTAGCATCTTTCTCCAAATTAATTTTGTGCTGACATAGAGTGGGACTAATGCCCTTAAGATCATCAAGAGTATATCCAATAGCGGCACGGTGCTTCTTCAGAGTTTTCAATAATTTCTTTTCTTCATGCTCTGAAAGGTTAGCACTAATAATAACAGGATATATCTTCTTTTCATCGAGATAAGCATATTTCAAAGTATCAGGTAATTGTTTAAGCTCAAACACGGGATCACCCTTGGGTGGAGGAGGATCCCCAAGGATTTCAATAGGCAAATTGTGTTTCAAAATAGGCCCTTGATTAAAGAATATCTTGTCTATTTCCCTTCTTTCATTCATAAACATATCATTCTCATGGTCTAGCAAATATTGTTCTAAGCGATCAGTAGGAGGCACGACAATAGAAGCAAGACCAATAATTTCATCCTTACTAGGCAATTCTTTATCATGGGGTTGTCTACGAAATTTAGAGAAATTAAAATCATGAGACATATCCCCTAAACCGACAGTAACAATATCTTTCTCTCAATCTATCTTAGCATTAACAGTATTCAAGAAAGGTCTACCAAATATAATGGGACAAAAGTCATCTTGCGGGGAAGCAAGAACAAAAAAATCAGTAGGGTATTTTATTTTCCCACACAAGACTTCAACATCTCTAACAATCCCAATTGGTGAAATAGTATCTCTATTGGCAAGCTTGATAGTAACATCAATATCTTCTATCTCAGCAGGTGCAATATCATTCATAATTTCTTTATATAAGGAAAAATGAATTGCACTCACACTAGCACCTATGTCACATAAGCCATGATAACAATGATCTCCTATTTTAACTAAAACAACATGCATGCCAACAACGGATCTATGTTTATCTTTATTATCGGGTTTAGCATTTCTAGCAGCTTCATCACAGAAAAAAATAACATGCCCATCAATATTATCAACCAAGAGATCTTTAACCATAGCAATACTAGGTTCAACTTTAATTTTGTGACGCCCCCGGCTCAATCGTGCACTAATCATACATACAAATGCACACGATCAAGCCTAAGGACTCACGGGAAGATATCACAACACAACTCTAAAACATAAATAAAGTCATACAAGCTTTATATTACAAGCCAGGGGCCTCGAGGGCTCGAATACATAATCTCGCATACAAGCGTCAGCGAAAGCATCAGATATCTGAGTACAGATATAAAAGAAAACACAGATAGGCCCTTAAAGGTGGGGCAAAAGAAAACACTACGATCGAAAGGCGCAGGCCTCCTGCCTGGGACCCTCCGAACCTACTCCTGGTCGTCAGTCCACCCTCGGGGGTAGTAGCAGTAGTGATCGTCGGCGGGGGCAGCTATCTCAGGGGCTCCGCCATCTGGTTACATCTAACGAATATGGGGAAACAAGCAAAGTAAACGTGAGTACTCATCCGAAGTACTCAGCAAGCAAGGATCTACACTACATATGCAACATTATCAAAGGGAGGCTGTATATATGGACTGGGCTGCAGAAATGCCAGAGTAGAGAGAAGGCCTAGTCCTATCGAAGACTAGCATCTTCAGTGGTCTTGCAGCATTAGAAGAGTGTAGATTAGTACAGCATAAAGTAGTAGTATCATTAAGTATCAACCTCGGCCAGAGATCCTTCCTCGACTCCCTGCGAGAAAGCAATCCCAGAGCCATACAGTCATCAACCTCGTCCAGAGATCCCTTCTCGACTCCCTGCGAGAAGCAATCCCAGAGCCATAGTATCCAATTCTAGCTGTATCGATCCGGATACAACTCCGAGCGTCCGTTACCGAGGATCCGGCTATGCATAGATTAGTTCTTCCCTGCAGGGGTGCACCAACATACCCACCACGCTCGCTTAACTCCGGCCAGACACACTTGCCTGGGTCATGCCCGGCCTCGGCCAAACGACACACCGCAACCCTACCTAGAGCTCAGCAGAGAGGTCCCCACCGGTCTACAACCTAAGCGCCTAGGGGTCTTGGGCCATCGCCCTGTGCACTCTGGGTCGTTGTGTGCAGGGTGGGTACCAGCACCGCCTCGGATGGTCGGTACGATCCGACTGTGCCACAATGCTGAACTGGACATCTGACAGAACTTTCGGCTGATGCCACAATGCAGCGTACCCATATTTATTCCCGCGTGATGGTTAGTGCTATCGGGCCAGAGGCCCACTCAGATCAAATATCCAAATCGTAGTGTGTTGGTAGTGCGGTAATGAACGGAGACTCACGATCGATGTGACCCCGTCGCCCCGTCTCGAGGACTTGCGGCAAGGGCCGAGAATGCCCGGCCACGCCTCATATTCATCACTCGGGCACCATCCAGGCAACCCGTCTTCACATCACACGTGGGTACCCCTCAGGGTCGACCCGCTTTCCAAGTAACAGTGTAAAATCCAATTATCCGTGTGTCCCTAACATCAAGGAAATCTGAGGTATCACCCTCGTTGGATTCCTACTCGATGTAACCATCAAGGTGAACTCAGAGGAATCACCCTCAATGGGTTCACACTTGAGGTGTTGTACGACATCGTCGTTACCAGAAGTGGTGAAGGAGGAATCACCCTCGATGACCACGACCAAATAGCTACTCTGCAGAGTTAACATCGGGAGTGTTATACGAGGTATCACCCTCGGCACTCGATAGTAACGCTGCAATGTCGTTACAACTAAGGGGGGGTGATGTGCGGTGCCGGGGCCTTGTCGTCGAGTCTTCTGATAATCCAGCGGGGCAATCGGGACAAGTGGGGTCACTGATAGGTCTCTACCCAACCTATACTAACAAG
The DNA here is from genome assembly GCA_011799875.1 of Thinopyrum elongatum. Classification (NCBI taxonomy): domain Eukaryota; kingdom Viridiplantae; phylum Streptophyta; class Magnoliopsida; order Poales; family Poaceae; genus Thinopyrum; species Thinopyrum elongatum. Next base: position 676,695,230 of record CM022299.1, on the reverse strand, counting down.
TTTAGGGTAAGCAGGTAAGGTTTCAATAGCAGGTTACAATAAACAGGCTATGCATCAGAATAGGTAAAGCAGTAGCAGCAGCAATTCTAATGCAAGCATGAGTGAGAAAGAATACGCGATATCGGTATGCTCAAGGGGGGTGCTTGCCTGGTTGCTCGGCGGCAAAGGCAAGGTCGTCAACGGTGTCATCGGGCTCCTGAGCTGCGTCGGTCTCGGGGACGACGTCGGTGTCAGGGTCTACCGAGAGAGAAGAGGGGGAAGAAACAGTAAATATAAAGAAAACAAGAGCATGACATGACAATACGCAGAGCTAGGGGTGTTCGGACGCGGTGCTACACGATATAGGTGAAGAGGGAAAACATCCGGGAATGTTTTCCCGAAGTTCGGCATTTCGGACAGATGAAACGGAGGGGGACGGTTGCACGTTCGCAATGCTAGGGACGTGTGGCGGATGAACGGACCGCGTATTCGGATTCGTCTCGTCGTTCTGAGCAACTTTCATGTACAAAGTTTTTCGATCTGAGCTACGGATTATTTTATATGAATTTCTAAAGATTTAAACAATTTCTGGAATTATTTTAATTAATAGAAATGGATTATTGCGTCAGCATGATGTCACTGTGATGTCAGCAATCAAACCGCCTGAGTCAAGTCAAACCTGACCTATGGGACCCACCTATCATACTCAGTGGCTAACTAACTGAGTTTAACTAATCTAACTACCTAACTAATTAACAGGGGCCCACTAGTCAGTGACTAATTAGTGATTTAACTAACTAATTAACTAGTTAACAGATTTTATTTATTTTTAAAACGCTTAAGGGGGTGGGGCCCGTATGTCATTGACTGGGGCCTGCCCAGTCAGCACAGTTGACTTGGTCAACTGGTCAACAGGCGGCCCCGGGCCCATCGGTCAGTGGCACAGGGGCGGGGCCCATCGGGGCCAGGTCAGCGCCGACCGCCGGAGCTCTCCGGCGAGCCCCGAGCGGTGGTGGAACTCCGGCGAGCTCAGGTTTCATGTACGGTGGCTCATTTGCGACGCGGTTTGCTGCAATAGAATGGCCAGTGTGGCGTGCGTCGAGTGGTGCGATTGGTTGGAATCGGGGGTGGCCGGAACTTCGCCGACAACGAGTGGAGGCGGCGGTGGTTTTCGGGTGCGAATGGGAACGCGGCTCCTGGGTGTTTTCGAGCGAGCTAAGTGCCTGGGCGGCCTTCTGGGCGCGGCGGGAGCATGACGGGCATCGTGTGGTGGCTCGGACGGCGGTGCTTCATGCCGCACGCCGGCAATGGCGCCGCCGAGCTCGGGCAAATGAGGAGTGGCTAAAAGAGCGGTAGGCATAGCAAGAAAAGAGGGGAAGGATGACGCGGATGCTCACCGTGCGGCTCACGAGGGCCCATGGGAGCTTAGTAGCGCAGAGGAGGCACCGGAGGCGACGGAGCGCTCGCGGCGATCTTGTCGGCCCGAGGTAGAAGAAGAAGACGTAGGCGAGGGTGGAGCGTCTCCCGGCTCCGATTCGAAGACACCGATGACGTGGCGGAGCTCGGTGAATCTCCTGGACACGGTAGCGGCGTTCGGGTCCGCCTGTGGCCGCGGTGGTGACGACGGCGCGTCGTCGGTGGCGCTCGGGAGAGGAAGAAGTGGGGAGAGCGAGCGCGCATGAGGGAGAGAGGGGAGGGAGCGATCAGGGGGGAAGGATGAAGGGTCCTTATCCTTGGCGTGCACGGCGACGCGCTGTCGAGCGAGGGGAAGGGGGGCTGGCTGCGCGCGCGCGTGCACGCGCGGTGCTCGACAGCGAGCGCAGGTGAGCAGTAGGAAGGGGAAGGGGGAGTTGGGCCGAGTGACAGAGGCCCAGTAGTTGCGGCCCTTTTCTTTTTTTCTCTTTTTCTGTTTTCTCTGCTTAGTTCCTGTTTTGCAATTAGTTAGGCCCCCAATTAACTTTTGAAAAATAGGTGAACTAGCCATATATTAATAGTGCAATTTTATTCACTGTTAGAAATTGGTTTGGAGGCAATTGAATTTTATTTGGATTTTAAATAAATGAATATGGATTAATTATTTCTGTTTTGTTGATGTTTGAGTCAATTAATTAATTTAGTGAATGTTGGTTATAATTTTAGAATTGTCTCTGGAATATTTACAATATTATCAACATTTTAGTTATCAAATTTGAACAACTTTTATTTTCACTTTTAGTTTGAATTTTCATTTGAATTTGAATTTGAAAAGAGATATGATCCAAATCATATTTAAGCACTGTTGATCATGATGACATGGCATTATCAAAAGGGGATTACTGTGGCTAACCACTGGGGGTGTTACAAATTTGCTCAGGGGGTGTAGGTGTTCTAGTATAACTCTTACGAATCACAGTTGAAGCTTTAGCATAATCCTTTATTCTAACAGGAAAATGTAGTTTCTCAATATAAGCAGTAGGAACAATAGGATCAACATTATAAGTAATAGTTTCTTCTTCAACTTTAGTAGGTTCAACTACTTTAACTTCAATGGGAGGATGATATTTAAGCCACTTCTCCTTAGGGAGATCAACATGAGTAGCAAAAGATTCACAGAAAGAAGCTACTATCTCAGAGTCAAGTCCATATTTAGTGCTAAAATCATGAAAAGCATCGGTATCCATAAAAGATTTAACCCAATCAAAGTTAAGGTTTATACCTAACTCCTTACCTTCGTCGAGGTCCCAATCTTCAGAGTTGCGTTTAATTCTTTCCAATAAATCCCATTTGAATTCAATAGTCTTCTTCATAAAAGAACCAGTACAAGAAGTATCGAGTATGGATCGATCATTATGAGAAAGCCGAGCATAAAATTTTTGAATAATAATTTCTCTTGGGAGCTCATGATTGGGGCATGAATATAACATTGACTTAAGCCTCCCCCAAGCTTGAGCGATACTTTCTCCTTCATGAGGCCAAAAATTATATATATAAGTCTGATCATGATGAACCAGATGCATAGGATAAAACTTCTGATGAAATTCCAATTTCAATCGGTTGTAGTTCCATGATCCAATATCATCACATAGCCTATACCATGGCAATGCCTTCTCCTTCAAAGATAAAGGGAAGATCTTCTTCTTGACTTCATCCTCGGGCAAACCTGCAAGCTTAAATAATTCACAAACTTCATCCACATAGATTAGGTGCATATCATGATGGAATGTTCAATCTCCTGTGTAAGGATGAGCTAGCAGTTTCTCTATCATACCCGAAGGAATTTCATAATAAATATTTTCAGAGGTGCAGTAGGTTGAGGAGCAACTCTTTGCTCTTCCGGTCAGGGTGAAGATACCCCGAACAAGCCCCTCAAAGGATTATTTTCCATAGTAACAAGTGGCAGTAAATTTTAGCACACTATATAAATGTTTCCATACCAAATTCCACTTACCAAAGGCGCTTCACTCCCCGGCAACGGCGCTACAAAAGAGTCTTGATGACCAACAAGAATAGGGGATCTATCGTAGTCCTTTCGATAAGTAAGAGTGTCGAACCCAACGAGGAGCAGAAGGAAATGACAAGCGGTTTTCAGCAAGGTATTCTCTGCAAGCACTGAAATTCTCAGTAACAGATAGTTGTGTGATAAGATAATTCGTAACGGGTAATAAGTAACAAATGTAAACAAAGTGCAGCAAGGTGGCCCAATCATTTTTGTAGCAAAGGACAAGCCTGGACGAACTCTTATATAAATCAAAGCGCTCCCGAGGACACATGGGAATTGTTGTCAAGTTAGTTTTCATTATGCTTATATGATTCGCGTTCGTTACTTTGATAATTTGATATCTGGGCGGACCGGTGCTTGGGTGCTGCCCTTCCTTGGACAAGCCTCCCACTTATGATTAACCCCTATCGCAAGCATCCGCAACTACGAAAGAAGAATTAAGGTAAACCTAACCATAGCATGAAACATATGGACACAAATCAGCCCCTTACGAAGCAACGCATAAACTAGGGTTTAAACTTCTGTCACTCTAGCAACCCATCATCTACTTATTACTTCCCAATGCCTCCCCCTAGGCCCAAATCATGGTAAAGTGTCATGTAGTCGACGTTCACATAACACCACTAGAGGAAAGACAATATACATCTCATCAAAATATCGAACGAATACCAAATTCACATGACTACTTCTAACAAGACTTCTCCCATGTCCTCAGGAACAAACGTAACAACTCACAAAGCATATTCATGTTCATAATCAGAGGAGTATTAATTATCATTAAGGATCTGAACAAATGATCTTCCCCCGAATAAACCAACTAGCATCAACTACAAGGTGTAATCAACACTACTAGCAACCCACAGGTACCAATCTGAGGTTTTGAGACAAAGATCGGATACAAGAAATGAACTAGGGTTTGAGAGGAGATGGTGCTGGTGAAGATGTTAATGGAGACTGACCCCCTCTCGATGAGAGGATTGATGGTGATGACGATGGCGATGATTTCCCCCTCCCGGAGGGATGTTTCCCCTGCAGAACAGCTCCGCCGGAGCCCTAGATTGGTTCTGCCCAGGTTCCGCCTCGAGACGGCGGCGCTTCGTCCCGAAAACTTCCTGCTTATTTTTTCTAGGTCAAAACAAACCATATAGCAGAAGATGGGCGTCGGGGGCCTGCCAGGTGGCCCACAAGGATGGGGGGCGCGCCCAGGGGGTAGGGCGCGCCCTCCACCCTTGTGGATGGTAGGTGGCCCCCTCTGGAGCTTTCTTTGCCTAATATTTTTTATTAATTCCAAAACGACTCTCCGTGAAGTTTCAGGACTTTTGGAGTTGTGCAAAATAGGTCTCTAATATTTGCTCCTTTTCCAGCCCAGAATTCCAGCTGCCGGCATTCTCCCTCTTCATGTAAACCTTGTAAAATAAGAGAGAAAAGGCATAAGTATTGTGCCATAATGTGTAATAACAGCCCATAATGCAATAAATATTGAAATAAAAGTATGATGCAAAATGGACGTATCACACACATAAACAATTAATTAAGCATCTATACAATAATATGCAGAGTGGGGCGGCGGTCGGAGTGGGAGCGGCGGCGGAGTGGGGGGCGGCCGGAGTGTGGGGGCGGCGGCCGGAGTGGGGACGGTGGCGGAGTGGGGCAGAAGGGGAGTGGGGAGGCGGCCGGAGTGGGAGCGGCGGCGGAGTGGGGGGCGGCCGGAGTATGGGGGCGGCGGCCGGAGTGGGGAGGCTGGCGGAGTGGGGCAACAGGGGAGTGGGGAGGCGGCCGGAGTGTGGGCGGCGGCGGCCGAAGTGGGGCAGCAGGAGAGTGGGGAGGCGACGGGCGGCGACCGAGAGGCGCAGCGTCGAGAGCGCGTGGGCGGTGAGAGAGGGGGCGGCGAGAGGGGGGAGGAGCAGCGAAGGGCGATGAGCATTACCCGCGCCGGCGGCGAGGGGACCTGCGGCGGCGGTGGCGGTGGCGGTTGGGAGGAGAGGAACCCTAACTGCGGTGGCGACAGGGTGGAGGATGGGAGGAATGGACGAAGTGAGGGTGCGCGGGGGGCCGGCCGGGTGTATTACTACACTTGGTGTAGTAGTAGCGCCTTGTATGGGCCGGCGCTACTGCTAAGTCCACTAGCTGTAGCGCCGGCGCATAGCCCACGCTACAGCTAAGTGGGCTAGCGTGGTGGCCGTGTGGCCCACGTAACAGCAGCGCGGTCCAGGGTAACCAATGCTACTGCTACGCAGTAGCAGTAGCGCGTTTTGTACAAGGCGCTACTGGTACTTACCAGTAGCGTGGGGCCCAAACAGGCGTTGCTGGTAAAGCTCTACGTATAAGCATTTTCCTAGTAGTGTCGGCTCCCTCCTCCGTGCGCTGCTCCCTCGCACGCCACGGCGCCGTCCGCGCCCGCATGACCTCGCCGCATGCCCCGGCCCCGGCCTCTCCTCGCTCGCCGTCGACCGCGTCCCGCGCTGCCAACACTTGGTTGCCTAGCCGCGCGCCCCTGGCCTCCACTCCGCCCGCCTTGGCCCGCTCGCGCCCACACACATGCGCATGCCTGCACCTCGGCACGCCCGCGCTCGCCTCGCCTGGTGCTGCTGCTCCCTCCGGCGCGAGCGCACGTCGCCCCCACCGCGCCTCCCGCGCTGACCCCGGCCTCGCCCGCTCGGCCCCCGCATCAGCCGCTCGCCGAACCCACTCCCTGTCGCCGCCTCACCACTGCACCACCGCGTGCAACCGCGCACAGAAGCCCGCGCCCTGCTCCCGCGGCGCCCTCGCTCCGTCCACTACGCGTGTTGGCCGCGCGCCGCCCTTCTGGTTCCCCGCGGCCCCGCTCATCCACCTGACCCCGCTGCCGCCCTGTCCGCCGCTCCGACCGGCCTCGGCCACTCTCCACCTCCACCTGCTGCCCTTGCGCCCACTGGTGGCGCCCCGCCGCACAACGGTGGCCTCGCCCCGTTCCCCCCCCCTCCCCCCGCGGTCGTGCTCGGCCCCGCGCGGGTTGCGCCCGCAACCGCGCCGCTGGCGCTCAGCACCCGCCTGCCCGCTAAGGCCCCTGGCCTAAGACGTTGGGGCCCCACGCCCCAGAACGAAAATAAAAAAACAAAAGAAAAAATAAAGTAATAATATTAATTAAGTAATTCATTAATTAATTTAACAATTAATTAACTTAATTAACTCTGCTTAGTTAACTAATTATTTATAATTAACCTAATCACGTAACTACACCATGACAAAAGTTAAGAGGTCACCATATCTGCTGGGAAAACGTGCTAGTGGAGGCAGTGTAACTGCCGGGAATGATTTTTGCCGGCAGATATGAACCGCCCTTGAAACTGCTGTCGGGAAAAACCATTCCCGGTAGATACACTGACGTCCATTTTCGATCCTTTGCCGGCAGTTAGATCTATTCCCGGCACATACATTTTTCCCGACAGACCAACAATGCAGGGCAGATGGTAGATTTCCCGGCGGTTTATCTGCCTGAAGTGTATACAGGGTGCAAATACAAATCCGTCACATCTATCCTTCACTCCATTTTGTGCCAAAAGTAGTGTAAACACATAACACACATGCACAGTAATGAGTTGCCTCACTTGGACATTATATAAATGTATCTCAGCAATCCATCATTTTTACATGCATACATACATATATAGATTGACAAGTCAAGTATTACAGCACAGCCAAAAGCCAAAGATCCACATCATGTCTACGTGTATGACAAGTCAAGTATAACATCACAGCCAAAAGCACAAAGATCCACATCATGTCTACATGCATACATAGGCATACCATTTTGGGTTCACAAGTCTTGCAATACATCATAGACAAGTGCAAAATATCATCCAGGTCCAATTAGGAATAGATCCCAGCAGATGATCCCTTTAGCTCACAAAACACGCCTCTTGAAACTTGTGGATGCAAAAGCATTATACCAGTGACCTGTAAATAAAAAGAAGCCATATCAAACTTTCTACCAGATCACACATTTGTAGCCAGCCATATATATGAAATCTCAAATCACCATGGTTAACATTTTTTAGTGGCCAGAAGTATTAGTTTTAACACCACAAGTGAAATGGTTTGGCTGAAACTATACGAGATATTATGTTCTCTACTATAGGCACATTCATCTTATATCCATGTTTCATGCTGAACACATGTCAAATTCAGCAAATACTTGAATGGATCCCTTGTAGAACCCATTTCATGACTCAACTCTCTAACAGGAAACTCATTGTTTGCAGAACATGGGCCATATGAAATCAACTATTCTGTAGTGTTACTTTCGATACTGAAACGAAAACAACATATGCTTCCTGAATTTTTGTTTTGGGTTCTGTTTGGTAAACAACATATGTTAATTGCATGGAAGCAATCGAGAAGGATGCTTATCCAATCTCCATTCTCCAATGATATTTGGCTCCCAGATGCCATGCTCCCTAACGGCAAGCAGCAAGCAGCCAATCAACACCACACTTCAACAGCAGCACGAGCAGCAGCAGCTCAACAACATGGGTGCATGGGTGAGCAAAAAGCAAGCAGCACCAGCATAGGGAAGCAAGCAGCACCAGCATAGGGAAGCAAGCAGCAGCTCAACAGGAACAACAAGAAATCAAGGTCGAGGACTCAGAGGAGGTTGAGTCCTTTTGTGGCATTAGAGGTCAAGCAGCCTGCAAAATTAGGTTTTGTACCGGGCCGTGTCCCGCGGTATTAGTGCGCCGATTCAGCAGTTTCAGCCATGTGCTTGCTTTTTAGATTCTTAGTATAATCCTAGTTGTAGTTCGAATCTTAGGTTCTTACCTCTATGGTTACAAATGTATGTTTCCATTGAGTACAATATGGTATATTAAATAATCTATATGCTAACTGGAATAGAAAATATCGTGTGTAGGCTTCATGCTTTGGTTTGTCTAGTACAGCCTAAAAATATTTCTGCACAATTATCCAAAATCTGAAGCTACCCTGTTTTCTATCCTGTCCTAAACTGTGAAGTTAACTACCAGCCACCTACAGGACAACCACCACCCAGTTTAGGCTTGTCAGCCTGCAAAGCATCAAAATATAATTAGCGTGGGTGAAGAACGATCAACAACACATGTCATCTAAACAGAAAATACAAATTAACAATCAAGGCCGTCCCATAGATATACGGGGCCCAGGGGCAAGACAAGAACAAGGGGCCCTTCTTGAAACACAAAAGCTCAAATTAAATATCCAATGCATAGCATAGATTGATTATCTTTGGACTCTTAGGACTGACAGTACAACTATTTATCGATCAAGAGAACTGTATCATGATATAGTAATGAAACAATACAGCTCCACAGAAGATTGATTTCTTAATTGTCAACGGAGACTTTTTTTTCTGCACAACAAATGACCTTGTCGAAACAGGTTGCTACTTAAAACATTTGTGTTACCATGAGATATATAAAACTAATGCATCAACTTACATTTGTTTCTGGATCCGCCCCAATCTGCATGTTCTTCACATAAAAATTCTTCACCGAAATAATAACTCACCTCTTCCAAACTATCCTGCATAAGGCATGGCAAAGCAAACTGACTATTTCATGTTTATACTATGATGATCAAAACATGCAGATTCCCTCAAAGAATTACTAGTTTTGAAGAACTTAGCAATTGATCCCTTTTGGGATTCCACTACCAGACAAATAATTTCTTGGAAGACTTGTCACTAAATAAGCTGCATAAAAATGGTTAATTCAAGGATCAACAACACCTGGAAAAGAAATGATGGATGTAGATGGCTTGATCCGTATGCTGCAGTAATCAGCACGAACAAAAGTACAACGCCATGAGATGAATAAAATTTCTCCCTTCTCTAGTTTCCTGCCTGAGCACTCTCCCACGTTTGGATCCAATGAAGAGCAGAAGAAGACCCATGTAGATTTGGTGGATGTGCGATGTGGAATCCTGCGCAGAGCTATTTATCAATGAATCTCTGAATCAAGGAACATAATTACTGGAAATAGAACATCTACCCTCTCGGTCTCTCTCCAAAGTCTAGGGAACAAGCAAAGCGTTGAGAAGGAAGGAGAGCCGATTGGGAAATTCACGCCATTAATGGCCGGCCATGCACTGGAATCGGAGAGCCACGGTAGGGGCGGCGGGCGGCGCTGAGCCTGCGAGTGGGGAAGCAAAGGAGTCGCGGGTAAATTTTTTTTTTGAGACATTGCGGGTCAAGTGCAGACAGACTGCGATCCATTCCTTGGGCCTTAATTTTTTTCGTGTACTTTTTGGGCTGCCTGCAAGAATACTACCTGCCCGGTGCCCCTGCCTCCCCGGGGCCCAGGGCAGGCGGCCCGTTTGCCCGGCCAACGGGCCGGGCCTGTTAACAATGTACAACAGTTTAAAATTGAATAAGTAATTTGCTACAGGCCAAAGCCCCATCAAGACTAAATCATATACTCTACATAGCACCTCATAGGCATGAACTAGGAATCTATTAGCCTCATAGCTCAGCCAAATTTACTACCTCAGCACAACAAGAAAACCTTTGCATGTTTGCACAATAAAGCAAGATTCTAAATGCATACCTGTAAAGACCGAGCACGAAGGGAGAACAGAGCTCAGTGACAGCCTCTATCTACGATTCTGAGTCCACAACTCCGGCTTCAGTTGACGGGTAGCACGAACAGTACAGATAAACATGCAGGCGGACACGTCCGCGGACTGTCCGCCATCTTCTGCAGTGTCCGCATATTAAAGTAGGTGCCCGGGGCGTCCTGCTACCTGCGCTGCTTGGCGGACACATGATGTCATTGCAGCCCTGCTGCCTGCGCTACACTGCTGCAGTAGACATGCACAGCCCGACCAAATTCAGGATGCGTCACAGTGCGTACAGCTTTTGAGCACGTCCTGCTGCCTGAGCAGCGCTGATAATGTAGACATTCAGATTATGTAAACATGCATCGCTGTACAGGCTAATAGCCAAAGAACAAAGTGATAATATCATGTTTATGTGTTGAATACTGAGTGATAATGTGTTTGTACAGATTAATAGCTTGTACAATCAATACAGTAGACGTGCATACACTATTTCTTCAAGAATAAGAGTAATACTGATAATCTTCAGGCCCTTCCAGAATCCATAGTAACGGAAATACAAAAGGAGCCTCATGCCCCTTCAAGAAGTCTGATTGCTAAAGTACAGTACCAACTTTAACATACGCGCTTGCATTCCGAAGCATTATTCCCAGTATAGTACAAGTAGTAGTTACTGGATCAGGAATTCTGATTGCTAAAGTACAGTACCAACTTTAACATACGTGCTTGGATTCTGAAGCATTATTCTGAATATAATACAAGTGGTAGTTATTGGATCAAGAATAAAAATATAAAACACCAGGTTGGGGAATCATTAGCAGCACTTTTTCTTCTTCCATTTTGCACTGATTGACTGAAAGATAAACTAAGTTCAACACATGATTCCAACATCACATCGCAATCCATGAAGGCACTGGTGCATCACCAATAACATGAGATTTGAGGGGAAAGAGAAGATACAGTAGTAGAAGCGTTGAGGGGGAGAGAAGTATCGGGCTAGACCTGTTCCTCTTGATTTGGGACTTGATGGGGACGCCGCCGACATCGCTTGCCGACCCCTGACCCGCCGTATTTTTCTCCTCCTCACCCGCCGCGGCCGGCATCTCGTCATTCTCACCCGCCGCATCTGTTCCTCAATTAACAAGACAGCGAGCAGGATCCGGGTGGCACTGGTCGGTGAAGTGGGGAGATCCGGATGGAGCTGGGGAGATACGGGATGCGGGGGCGGTGGCACTGGGCTGAGGCATGGATGGGAGATGCGGAGGCGACGGCGTGGGTGATGAAGGGGATGGGGGTGGTGGCACTACGCGGGGCGGTGTGGATGGGGAGACGGCAGCGTGAGTGGGGGATGCGAGGGTGACGGCACTGGGCGGCTGCGTGGGCGGTGAAGGGGATGGTAGAGGCAACGCTGGGTGGGGCAGTGTGGATGAAGAGGATGCGGGCGACGGATCTAGGCGGCGGCGAAGGTGGGAGATCCGTGGCGATGACACTGGTCGGCGACGTTGCAGCTTGTAGTGCGACGACGATGGGGACGGTGAGTGCGGCGGCTGAGGGAATAGGTGAGGACTGGATGTGGGGAAGGAGAATGAAATTAGGGCTGCGTGGCGCTTCCAGTTTTTTTTTAGACAAGCGTGGCGCTTCCAGTGACTTCTAGGTTAATTAGGGCTGCCCTCGTTTATTTTTTCAGGCAGATAAGCTGACCTTAAAGATGCCGGCAGTTAGATTGCCCTTCTAGGTTAACTATTGCCGGCAGATAGCATGCCATGCAATTTCTTTTCCGGCAGATAAAGCTTTGCCGGCAGTATAAGTGACCCAGATTCTTAAACTTTCCCGGCAGTTGATTGCCCCTAAAGTTTTTCGTGGTGTAGTGTAATTAAACTAATTAAAAAGTTATTTAGGATAATGTGACAATGACAGTGGGTCCCACCCATCAGTTTGACTGGTCAACGGTCAACGTTGACCGCCGACGTCATGCTGACGCAATAAATTAATTTTCGAATTAAATTAAATAATAATAATTTCAGAAAATGCATTTGTTTCAATTTCTCTTATAGATTATGTTTTGCCATCATCATACATGTTAAAATAAATAAACTTATTGTTCTGTCCAGAATACTAAAACTGTATTAAATGCATATGAAATAACTTGCAAGTGATTGCAGAAACTATGGATCCGGAACACGGCAGAGACGAAGAACAAGAGAACATGTTGGAGGAAATAATCCACGACGGAGATGATGATGATGATATCACCTCACATTTTCTCAACGACGACTCCGATGGTGAGGGAAGAGAAGATGACGGCTCCGGTGATCGAATGGAGGGAGAAGATGACGGCTCCGGTGGTGTTGGAGCCTTAACTGTTTGTATGTACATATATTAATGCTTCTTTCTTCTTTTAGCCCTCCGGATCGAGCCAACCTTCTGTAAAGAGACGAGGCCCGAAGAAAAGGTTGGGCCAGAATGAAAGGTTCACGATCGAAGAAGTCGCTGCAGATGGCCAACCGACTGCTCCCAAGCGGACCGCAGACCGATTTACAAGTCAGTGCAGTGTTGTTGTTAGGGACAGCATCCCGATCAGCATTCAAGAATGGAATAAGCCAAAGGCGGATGATGGAGTTTCTTATGTCGACGATAGATCCAAAGATGAGCTTTGGAATACGCTCATAACAAATTTCATCCTACCGCCAGAGAAGGATCCAAATAGCAATGTTGTAGAGCGAAAAGTCAAGGCGTGGGCTCTTAAGAAGATGGCCGAACAATTCAAGAACTGCAAGAAAAGATTGCATGAAAAGTTTGTCCTGAAAGAGAAGACTCCAACATTCACCGGTCAATATAAGAAGATGAAAGATCACTTGTCCGCATTTGTGGCGTACAAGACATCGGAGAAAGTTAAGAAAAGGTCACTGATAAGTAAGCAAAATGCTGCAAAGAAGGAATATCACCATGTTACGGGGTCAGGTGGCTACAAGGTTGCCCGGCCTACGTGGGACAAAGCTGAGAATGACCTGCTTGATAAAGCGATCCATCCAGAGACATTGAACTGGCCCGAACGGGCAAGGACTTGTTTCTTCGGGCATGGGGGAACTTTGCACCAAGAAACAGGGAAGTGTGTTTATACGAAAGCTCAACTTGCAACACCCATCAAAAACATTCAGGATGCAATCCAGGCCGTGCAGGAAGGGAAGTTCCATCCCGACAGAGAGAAGGATGAGCTGTCATGCGCCCTCAGGAATCCTGAACACCCTGGACGAACACGAGGCACATCAGGCTCCGTTCCATGGAAGGATGGGTTTCCCGACAGCAGAGACACTTATAGAAGCCGAGGGATAAAGAAGAAAGAGGATGCAAACCGGCTCCAGAAGGTAGAAGAAAGATTAGCATTAATAGAGGCAGTTAACAGCCAGCGAGCTACCGGCCCATCATCTCAGCGGCACGAAGATCCTTCATTCGATACTTCCCACGGAGCTACCCCACCATCTCAGCGAAAAAGCAGTGTGGCTTCCACGCAGCTCCTTCGGCCGCCCATAGATGATATCACGGCTCCTGATCGCTACCCCGTGGATGATATCATGGAGAGGGAACATTGTGATCTACATGCGAAATGCATGAACATAACCTTGAAGGTGGCGGTCAGCTATGCCTTACCTCGTGTACCTGATGGAACTTACCATTGCTCTCCGATTCCAGATGGCTATGTTGTTGTTGGGGTGGATGAAGTTACCAACGAATGTAAGCTGCTGGAGCTTGAGTACCCTACAGGTGAAGGAGAGACTCATCTGGGAGATGCCAGAAGGACTACCATTCTTTGGAGAAAGGAACACATCGTGCTTCCACAATGAACGCCGCATCAGCAGACTCAGCCGGAGGAGGCCCCTCAGCAGACTCCTCACAGTCCAGCTCTATCTCCGCTGCCTCAGCCGTCTCCGCCGCGTCAGCACACTCCGTCGCCTCAGCTGTCTCCGCCGCGTCAGCGGACTCCGCCGGAGGAGGCCCCTCGGCAGAATCCGCCGCGTCAGCTGACTCCGCCTTCTTCGCCGCCTCAGCACAGGCGAAAGAGATCCGCCGCCGCTCCGGCGGCTAGTACTACAACAGCGAAGAAATCCAGAGTAGGTAGCGTCAAGAAGGCTCCTGCCAAGTTACCATACGACATGACTGAGGAGGAAACCAAGGAGATCGTGGCTGCCGACGTGAAACACCAGCTTGCACCGACCCGTCCAGATCCAACGGAAAAAATAGATGCGGTAAAAGCGAGGCGCTTGCTGGAAAACATTATAAAACCACCGCTGCCTCCGCTGCTATCAAACTATGACCGCTCTATTGTAAAGTCATATAGAGATTCACAACAACGGTTGAGAAGTAGTAGTAGTGTGATACGTCTCCAACGTATCTATAATTTTTTATTGTTCCATGCTATTATAATATCAATCTTGGATGTTTTTATAATCATTTACAGCAATTTTATATCATTTTTGGAGACTAACCTATTGACCTAGTGCGCAGTGCCAGTTGCTGTTTTCTGCACTATTTTTGTTTCATAGAAAATCTATATCAAACGAAGTCCAAATGCAAAAAAATTTACGAAGAATTATTTTGGAATATATGTGATTTTTGGGAGGTGGAATCAACACAAGACGGTGTCCGAGGTGGCCACGAGGCACCAGGGCGCGCCAGGGGGGCCAGGCGCGCCCTGGTGGCTTGTGCGCACCTCATAGGTCGATTGACCCCTTCTTTCACCACAAGAAATATTATATCTAGAAGAAAATTATGTTAAAATTTCAGCCCAATCGGAGTTACGGATCTTCGGGAATTTAAGAAACGGTGCAGGGCCAGAAAACAGGAACGCAAAACAGAAGAGAACAGAGAGAGATCCAATCTAGGAGGGGCTCCTGCCCCTCCGCCGCCATGGTGGCCATGGACTAGCAGGGGAACTCTCCTCCCATCTAGGGGGGAGGCCAAGGAAGAAGAAGAAGGAGGGGGGCTCTCTCCCCCTCTTTCCCGGTGGCGCCGGAACGCCGCCGGGGCAACGATTGTGACGGCGATCTACATCAACAACCTTGCTACCGTCAACACCAACTTTCTCCCCCTCTATGCAGCGGTGTAACACCCCTTCTCCCCGCTGTAATGTGTACTTAAACATGGTGCTCAACGCTATATATTACTTCCCAATGATGTATGGCTATCCTATGATATTTGAGTAGATCCATTTTGTCCTATGGGTTGATTGATGATCGTGATTGGTTTGAGTTCTATGTTTTATTTTGGTGCTGTCCTATGGTGCCCTCCATGTCACGCAAGCGTGAGGGATTCCCGCTGTAGGGTTTGCAATACGTTCATAATTCTCTTATAGTGGGCGGCTAGAGTGACAGAAGCTTACACCCGAGTAAGTGGGTTGTTGCGTATGGGAGTAAAGAGGACTTGATACTTAATGCTATGGTTGGGTTTTACCTTAATGATCATTGGTAGTTGTGAATGCTTGCTAGACTTCCAATCATAAGTGCATATGATCCAAGTACGGAAAGTATGTTAGCTCATGCCTCTCCCTCATATAAAATTGCAACAATGATTACCGGTCTAGTCATCGATTGCCTAGGGACAAATAACTTTCTTGTGTTACAAAAGCTTTCTACTAAACAACTAACTTTTATTATCTTGCAAATTACTCATAGTTTTATTCTCGCAAAGTACTTCTAGTTTTATTCTTGCAAACCTATCCTATCACCTACAAAATAGTTTTATATTTGTTCTAGGTAAAGCGAACATTAAGTGCGCGTAGAGTTGTATCGGTGGTCGATAGAACATGAAGGTAATATTGATTCTACCTTTAGCTCCTCAGTGGGTTCGACACTCTAATTTATCAAAAAAGGTACAATTGATCCCCTATACTTGTGGGTTATCAAGACCTTTTTTTGACGCCGTTGCCGGGGAGCAATAGCGTGGGGTTGATATTCTCGTGTGTGCTTGTTTGCTTTATCACTGAGTAGATTTTATTTTGTGCTCTTGTTTCCTATCTTTAGTTATGGGTAGGAAACGCAAAATACCAAAAAAATTAGTTGCACCTGCTAAACCAATGGTTGAAGAACCACCCAAAATCTATTATACTGCTGAAGCTTTCTACTTGGATCATCTTTGATCCCTATGTGCTTGTGCTGAAAACTCAACTAGCTTAGTTGAGGGAAAATCATTAAATGAGCATGCTTATTTTGTGCGACACCGCTTGTCTCAAAAAGGGAACCTTTTAAAGCATCATATTAATACTTTACAATGCTATGCTTGGAATTTATGCGAAATACATGATTTTACTTGTTGTTCTGAAGACCCTAAGAAACACCTTCCCTACCAATGTCAGTTTAGTGATAATGGAGTTTTATCTTCTTATGCCAAAGGTGATTATAATTACTATGATATTGAACAAATTGAAGAATTTGTAGCTTTTAAGGGTGCCTATGAAATTGCTTCTTTGATTGAAAAGTATGATGCTACTCTTTACAAATATGAAAATTTTGCCATACTTAAATATTGTTATGAAAACTATGCTTCTAATGCTTATGTTAAGGAATTTATTGAGAGAATGTCTGCTGCCTTGGAAGAGACGAATATTTTGCAGGAATCTATGGAAGAAGAAATTGATGACAATGTGAGCCCATTAGATGAAAAAGATATTGAGGAGAGCGAAGAACAAAAGGAGGAAGAGCAGATTAGCTACCCATGCCCACCTTCTAATGAGAGTAACTCTTCAACTCATACCTTGTTTAATTTCCCTTCGTGCTTATCGAAGGATGAATGCTATGATAATTGCTATGATCCCTTGGATTCGTTTGAAATACCCCTTTTTGATGAAATTGATTCTTGCTATGCTTGTGGCCATGATGCCAATATGAATTATGCTTATGAAGATGAACTTGCTATAGTTCCTTATGTTCAAAAAGAAATTGTTGCTATTGCACCCACACAAGATAGTCCTATTATCTTTTTGAATTCTCCCAACTACACTATATCGGAGAAGTTTGCACTTATTAAGGATTATATTGATGGGTTGCGTTTTACTACTACACATGATGATTTTGATGGATATAATATGCATGTGCTTGCTGCTCCTAATTGCAATTATTATGAGAGAGAAACTACATCTCCACCTCTCTATGTTTCCAATACGATAAAATTGCAAGAAACTGTTTATACTATGCATTGGCCTTTACTTGATGTGCATGAATTGTTCTTTTATGACATGCCGATGCATAGGAAGAGAGTTAGACTTCGTCATTGCATGATATATGTTGCTTTGTGCTCACTACTAAATTACAATCATTGTTAATTAAAATTGGCTTTGATATACCTTGGGATCCGGGTGGATCGGTTACATGAGCACTTTATGCCTAGCTTAATGGCTTTAAAGAAAGCATTGCCAGGGAGACAACCCAGAAGTTTTAGAGAGTCATTTATTTCTATTGAGTGCTTTTATAAAGTTTAAAAACAAAAAAAATATACAGGGGAACCTAAAACTTTTACAAAAAGAAAAGTGAAAGTGAGACAGATGAGTACTTTGTTCATGCCCATGGAAATTTGTGAACCTTGATTGCAGAAAATTTTCAACAAAAATAATTATCCCCTTGTACAAATCCACTGTATTATAAAAATTATGTGCCAAGATTTACCGTTAGGATGTTTTAATTGCCTGTTTAGTATGTGCGGTGCAAAAACAGAAACTTTTGCTGTAGTGTGTGAATTTAAATTTTTTACTGGAACGTGCAAAAATTCTGAATTTCTTTTACAGTACTTCTATGCAAACTTTTTATTTTTTCTTAATTTTTCAGAATTTTTAGAGTTACAGAAGTATGGTCAATGTTCAGATTACTATAGACTGTTCTGTTTTTGATAGATTCTGTTTTTGATGCATTGTTTTACTTCTTTTGATGAAACTATGGATTGTATCGGAAGGTATAAGCCATGGGGAAGTTAGAATACAGTAGGTATAATGCAAAAATAAAATATGAATGGGTTTGCAATAGTACTTAAAGTAGTGATTTGCTTTATTATACTAACGGATCTCACGAAGGTTTTGTTAAGTTTTGTGTGGATGAAGTGTTCAAAGATCGAGGAGGTATTGATATGAGAAGAATGAGGAGAGGCAAAAGCTCAAGCTTGGGGATGCCCAAGGCACCCCAAGTAAATATTCAAGGAGACTCAAGCATCTAAGCTTGGGGATGCCTCGGAAGGCATCCTATCTTTATTCAACAATTATCGGTATGTCTCGGTTTTTGTTTTGTTCACATGATATGCGTAAATTCTTGGAGTGTCTTTTGTCTTTATTTTTCTCTTTTCTTTTATGCACCATGCTGGTATGAGATAGTCCTTGGTTGATTTATAGAATGCTTCAATGCCACTTATATCTTTGAGTATGGCTTTATAGAATGCTTCATGTACTTCACTTATATCATGTGAAGTTTGGATTCCTGTTTCTCTTCATATAGAAAAACCGTTATTTGTAGAATGCTCTTTTGCTTCACTTATATGTTAGAGCATGGTCTTTTGTAGAAAGAAATAAACTCTCATGCTTCACTTATATTATTTTGAGAGTTGATTAAAATTTTGAAGAAATTAATTCTCATGCTTCACTTATATATTTTGAGAATTGTAAGATGAAATTTTGAAGAAATTAATTCTCATGCTTCACTTATATTATTTTGAGAATTGTTAAGACGAAATTTTGAAGAAATATTTGCACTTCATGCTTCACTTAAAACTTTTTGAGAGTTGACTGGCGATTAATAGTAATTTGCACATGTTATGCAATTGGTCCCAAAGTAATGAATATTCAAGAAGGATATAGATAAAAACTTTCATTTAGATCATTGGATATGATGAGTGTGATTCCTTGCAATAGTTTTGCGATATGGAAATGATAATATGTGATGCCATGTTAGTGAGTAATTGTGCTTTAGTAAGAATATTATTGTAAAGGTTTGTGATTCCCTATGCATGCACGTTAAGTCAATAGTTATGCAATGAAGTTACATCCTACTTATGGTGCATTATTCGGTGTTAGTTATGTTTAATGCATGTTTATGACCGTTTTCGTTTTTTGGTTGGTTGCTTCTCAATCTTTTGCTAGCCTTCATTTGTACTAAGCGGAAATACTGCTTGTGCATCCAAAATCCTTAAACCCTGTTTTGCCATATGAGTCCACTATATCTACCTATATGCGGTATTTCAATGCCGTTCCAAGTAAATTTGCGTGTGCCAACTCTAAATTTCAAAATAATTTTTCTGTTTTGTGTGCCCATACCGCTCATGAGGCGGAAGGGGGTAGCCAATATCTTCCATGCTAGGTGGGTTATTCTCACGATGAGTGTTTATTCACTTGTCATTGCACGAGAGTATGGCGGTAATAGGGATGCCCAGTCCCGAATTGTGAAATGAAATTAAATGAAAAATCTTATGTGATCACAATAATAAATTCCTTGGAAAGTGATGGTACGGAGGGCACCCGTGGATACGGCTAGCCATGGATTGTGAAAGAAATGGTGGAAAAGGAATAAACTTTATTTTCTATTTGGGAACCGTCTATGATTTATGTAGCATGGAAGATATTGGGAATTTTCGTTCGTTTTCGTTGACAGGAAAAGCATGCCTCCCAAAATGTTTTTATCTCTTTAATTTCAGCTTTGAGCTCTGGCACATTTGACAAATCTCTGCTTCCCTCTGCGAAGGGCCTATCTATTTACTTTTATGCAATTTTTACTTTTCTTGAGTCTCTATCTCTCTTACAAAAGCACCAACTAGATAGCACTATTGTCATACTTGTGCATTGAATGTAGCTAATATTCGAGTGTGTTTCATGAATAGATCAATGATTGAGCATAATGGGCTAGGGATAACTTTCTTTAGCGTTGATATTTTGAAAGACATGGTTGCTTGTTAGCATGCTTGAGTATTTATGTTTTCATGTCAAACTATAGACTATTGCTTTGAATCATACAAGTCCAATGTCCATGCTACAAAAGAAAAGAATATGTGATGAATATGTTAGGCAGCATTCCACATCAAAAATTCTGTTTTTATCATTTACCTACTCGAGGACGAGCAGGAATTAAGCTTGGGGATGCTGATACGTCTCCAACGTATCTATAATTTTTTATTGTTCCATGCTGTTATAATATCAATCTTGGATGTTTTTATAATCATTTACAGCAATTTTATATTATTTTTGGAGACTAACCTATTAACCTAGTGCCCAGTGCCAGTTGCTGTTTTCTGCCCTGTTTTTGTTTCATAGAAAATCCATATCAAACGAAGTCCAAATGCAACAAAATTTTATGGAGAATTATTTTGGAATATATGTGATTTTTGGTAGGTGGAATCAACGCAAGATGGTGTCCGAGGTGGCCGCGAGGCACCAAGGCGCGCCAGGGGGGCCAGGCGCGCCCTGGTGGCTCGTGAGCACCTCGTAGGTCATTTGTCCCCATTCTTTCACCGCAAGAAAGATAATATCCATAATAAAATAGTGTTAAAATTTCAGCCCAATCGGAGTTACGGATCTCCGGGAATTTAAGAAACGGTGAAGGGCCAGAAAACAGGAATGCGAAACAGAAGAGAACAGAGAGAGAGATCCAGTCTAGGAGGGGATCCTGCCCCTCCGCCGCCATGGCAGACATGGACCAGAGGGGGAACTCTCCTCCCATCTAGGGGGGAGGCCAATGAAGAAGAAGAAGGAGGGGGGCTCTCTCCACCTCTCTCCCGGTGGCGCCGGAACGCCGCCGGGGCAACGATCGTGACTTCGATCTACATCAACAACCTTGCTACCGTCAACACCAACTTTCTCCCCCTCTATGCAGCGGTGTAGCACCCCTTCTCCCCGCTGCAATCTCTACTTAAACATGGTGCTCAATGCTATATATTATTTCCCAATGATGTATGGCTATCCTGTGATGTTTGAGTAGATCCGTTTTGTCCTATGGGTTGATTGATGATCGTGATTGGTTTGAGTTGTATGTTTTATTTTGGTGTTGTCCTATGGTGCCCTCCGTGTCGCGCAAGCGTGAGGGATCCCCACTGTAGGTTTTGCAATACGTTCATAATTCTCTTATAGTGGGCGGCTAGAGTGACAGAAGCTTACACCCGGGTAAGGGGGGTTGTTGCGTATGGGAGTAAAGAGGACTTGATACTTAATGCTATGGTTGGGTTTTCCCTTAATGATCTTTGGTAGTTGCGGATGCTTGCTAGAGTTCCAATCATAAGTGCATATGATCCAAATACGGAAAGTATGTTAGCTCATGCCTCTCCCTCATATAAAATTGCAACAATGATTACTGGTCTAGTTATCGATTGCCTAGGGACAAATAACTTTTTTGTGTTACAAAAGCTTTCTACTAAACAATTAACTTTTATTATCTTGCAAATTACTCATAGTTTTATTCTCGCAAAGTACTTCTAGTTTTATTCTTGCAAACCTATCCTATCACCTACAAAATAGTTTTATATTTGTTCTAGGTAAAGCGAACATTAAGTGCGCGTAGAGTTGTATCGGTGGTCGATAGAACTTGAAGAGAATATTGATTCTACTTTTAGCTCCTCATTGGGTTCGACACTCTTATTTATCGAAAAAGCTACAATTGATCCCCTATACTTGTGGGTTATCATAGTGCAAGGGGGAAAACAATTCCCCATCTCGGCGAACAGAAAAACCAATTGGGCTCCCTGCTCAAGGTGTTTACCGATATCGCTAATGATCCAGGGGTAGCTGCCGCTGATTCTGGTTTCACTCTTGGTGATTACTTAGACGATGAGGTACAGTTCGAAATGGCTGAGTTAGCCTTTAAATTCGAGCACGGGAAGCCTCTCGTCAGACCTGAGGAGCTCCCGCATCTACCAACGATGATGCGAAGATTGCATGACTGGTAGTTGGAAGCCTCAAAGCAAGGGAGCAACTATATCATTGCGGGAATTAAAGATAAGCATTACTTCAATGGAGACGAGGAGATTTACATTGAATTTGAAGAATTATTTCAGTTTTACAATCAAGACGCCATCGACAAATCTATCGTCTATTGCTACTGTTTGTAAGTATCATTTCTGTAATTAAGTCTCTAGCTCAGCTCATTCATTGCATGTATAATTATCTTCACTATATATATGCAGAATGAAGATCCTCGAATGCAAAAGAGGAAATATCTATGACATTGGGTTTATTAACCAAAATACTATTCATGAAGCTACGGTAAAATGGAACACCAAGGATACAGAGAAGATCTTTCTAAGGGCGTTAATTGAACAACAAAACAAAAGGGAAATACTATTTCATTACAACTTCCAATGAGTGTTATACTGTCTTGTACACATTCTGTTTCGCTTACTCGATGTTAAGTGTAATTGATGAGTTATGCTGCGTGCGCAGGTTCCACTTTATTTTGCTACTCATTCGGGTTGACTCAGGAAGCGTACTTTTCATGGACTCGCTACGTAAAGACCCTAAGATGTGAGCGGACCTGCGTGATATGCTCCAGAGGTAATTTCAATCATTATCGCACTATATCGGTAACTTTCGTTCTTTTCCTGATATCAAGTAATTAATAACTCCTTTATTTATTTTCTTTGCCGGGCAGGGTTTGGAAACGGTTCACCAAGAAGGCTAGGGGTGAATGGAAAGAGGAGCTGCAATTTCGACAACTCACTGTAAGTAGTACTAGCTAGGTCCGCGCATATCTTTGATTCTAGTTAATTTCAATACCATTATCATGCTTGATTATTATTTTGATTGAACTCTACTCTCATAAAGTGTTTGAGGCAGGAAAGGGGGACTAATTTATGTGGATACTGCGTTTGCGAGTTCATTCGCATGATGACCAGTGAGACTGGCAGAAATTTACAACAACTTGAAGTACGTAAACAATATTCACAATTTTATTTTATTACCATCAATTGTGCTGAGTTTCATTCATATATATTGACCCCCTTCTTTAAATTAGATCCAACGGATGCGGGACGATCTCCTACCAAAAGATCGCGTAAAGGCAATTCAAGAGGAATTGGCGGGATTCATCCTTAAAGAGGTCATAGCTACAACCGGAGAATACCATTGGAAATTGGTAGTGAATGTTGGTAATTATATATTAGGGATCGTAAGAGATGTTATTTTGTATATATGCACGAATGTGTACTATATGCAGTAGCGTCGAACATATATACGAAAACTTGTTGTTTGACCAAGCACGGAGAAAGAGGTCACTTCTCTATATTCATGACGATGTTGTGTAACGGTTCCTTCATTGCTATTAGTAGCTAGCGTCGAGTTGAATGGAAAACATAAAATAAAAATGAAACCCCTAAACCCTCCAAAACCCCTAAACCCCTAAACACTAAACCCCTCCTTTAAAAAAAACAGCGCTTGGCAGGGGCTGACGCGTGGCGGCCCCAACCGGGACTAAAGGTCCTCCTGCATGGGCACCCCACAGCGGCCACGTGGAGCTCCTTTAGTCCCGGTTCGTAACACAACCGGGACTAAAAGTGGGGGCCTTTAGTCCCGATTGCTTAGTCTCGGTTGCAGAACCGGGACTAAAGGCCCTTAGAAACCGGGACTAATGCTCTGTTTTCTACTAGTGAGCATCACTGTTATCGGTGTGAGTATCACTTTCAAGATTCATAATAAATAGCCCTTTCACAATAGGTGCACATCCATAAAATATATTATTCATAAAAATCAAACAACCATTGTTCTCTGACTTAAATGAATAACCGTCTTGCAATAAACATGAACCTCATATAATGTTCTTGCATAAGGCAAGAACATAGTACCAATTACTAAGCTCTAATATAAACCCCGAAGGTAGATGTAGAGGTAAGATGCCGACGGCTTTGACGGCAACTTTTACTCCATTCCCGAAGTGCATCAAGACCTCATCCTTTTCCAATCTTCTAGGTCTTTGCATTTCCTACACCGAGTTGAAAATGTGAGAAACCTATCCGGTATCGAATATCCAAGAATTACAGTGAAAACCAGCAAGAAAAACAACAATACATGTATGACACTCATACCTGAGCTGGCCTTTCCAGTCTTCTTCCTCTCTGCCAAATATTTCTTGCAGTTTCTCTTTCAGTGCCCATATTCCTTATAGAAGAAACATTCAGCATCACAAGAGGCACCACCCCTTAGGCTTTCCAGCTATGTCTCTCTTACCGGCACCCTTGGATTTGCCCTTCTTTACTAGGGAAAACCCTATAGGTAACCACTTAGTAGTGGCGCCACTCATTTGACCTGTGCTACTGCTACTTAGTAGTAGCGCGGGTGGAAACTCTGTGCTACAGGTAAGGCGTAGTAGTAGCGCATGCACAGTAGGCACGCGCTACTACTAAGTGGACCCCATCATGCCCCCCTGGACAGGCACTAGTAGTAGCGCGGGGTGTAAAACCTGCGCTACTACTAAGTGGATAGTTGTAGCGCAGGTGGGACACCCCGCGCAACTACTATGGATAGACGAGGCCAGCTGGTGGGCCACACTTAGTATTAGCGCGTCTGTCCGAGGCTATGCTGCAACTACTGGGCGTAGTAGTAGCGAGGCTCCCGTGCCTCACGCTACTACTAAGCGCGGCACCCACCTACCCCCATTCTTCCTCTCCCGTGACCCGAGCCAAGCCATCCTACTCCTGTCCTTCCAGACCACATCGTTCGTTCCCAAGCAGGCAAGCCACACACACGTGCACCGTAGAGGGAGAAAGAGAAAGAGGAGGCGAAAACCCTTGCTAGCTCAGGCAGTGCACCTACCATAGCCCCACAGCAGGCGTACAGTGAGTCAGTCGCGGGAGTCTGCGCGCCGGCCGACAGATGGTGTCGATGAGCATGACGCCCAAGCCGCTCGAGGCCGCGGCGGCGGCGGCCACCGTGGGAGGAGGCGGTGGGGACGGGGGAGGAGGGGGATGGGGAAAGGGAAGGAGCAGGTGGTGGTGGTCGCGGGACCGCCGATGGCCGTGCCGTCAGACGCGGCGGCGTAGAAGGCCAGGATGCAGGTCAGGAAGCCCTACACCATCACCAAGCCCAGGGAGAGCTGGACCGAGCCCGAGGACGACAAGTTCCTCGAGGCGCTGCAGCTGTGAGTTGCCCCGCCACCCCAATCACATCTTCCTTTGTCCGTGCGGCTCATGTCTCGGTAGATTCGGTCTCTGCCTCCGCTCCGTGAAATGTGAAATTTTTCTGCTTTTAGACCCAATGGAAAAATTCCTATCCTATGAATCAAATGGCCTCTCTTTTCTTATAGGAATTGAGATACATGTCATCTCACACTTCCTATGGTTTTCCTATTCCCGTGATATTCCTATCCTATGAACCAAAGGAGGCCTGTGATCTTTACATCATGAGACTGGTCAAGGAGGCTCTTGCAACAAGCTCACTACCTGTGTCCGCGAAGAAGAAGCAAAGGAAGAGAAAAACGAAGAAAGGCGCTACTGCCAAAGATTCCAGCAGCCAGCCGCCTCCCAAGGCTATCCGGGTTCAGGATAGCGTACCGACCCCAAATGCGCCGTTGCTCCATAACGCGGGGTATGCTCCGTTGCACAAATGGGGATTTTAGGAGACTGCATGACCATGTGCTATCGACAGAGATGAGTCTTCTCCAATCGGATGATCCAACATACCCGCCTTTCGTGGCTAAGGTGCCATAACACTAACTTCTGTTGCGTTAAGCAATAGAAAAACAGTATGAGGGATGCCTTCTACGTCATCCATCACATGCGGGATTTCAGAAGAGATCAACAAAGACTTTGCATGCCAACTAGAGCCGATTCTCATGTCCTCGAATGGGCCGCAAACTTAGCATCCGAACCGATGATAAACTCAGACTTGAGTTCTATCACATCCAGCAGTCTCTTGTGTCAATCATCTACAAAGATGTCGTCCCAGAGGATGGGATGTTCTTCGGCAGCCCACAAACGCGGGATGACGTAGACACTCGCATACAGCTACAGGGTGATGACTTCACGCCTTTCACAAAGCTAGGTGACATTCTCCTGTGGCCGAAGGCGACATGTAAGAAGTGATTGACGATGACGATGTCTGTTTAGTACTTTGTGTACGACGAACATTGAATTTGTGTACGACGAAACTTTGTGATGTAAATGGTCTTCCTAAACTTGCGTAGCGCTCTAGTTTGGTACGATGAACTTCGTTATGTTTACTATCTTGCTTCTATTTGCTAACATTTTAACTCTTTCTCTTGATGTTGCTTAAGTATTATGTTGCATATTATCTATGAATTGGCTTATGACGCATATGTGTTAGGGATATAGATGAAGAACTGGTATGCCGTGTACAGAGAGAGGGTTCCAGCAGTCTACGCCGAGTGGTCAGAGTGTCAGGCCCAAGTGAATCGCTTCTCGGGTAGCAGCCACAAAGGGTTTGAAAGTAAAAGTGAATCGGAAGCTAGTTACTTGAAGTTCACGCTAGCGGGAGAGAGTAAGAAGAACCGGCTGAAGAACTACTTCATAATCCCTTTCTTGCTCATCGTGATCGCTTTTCTGTTGTAGGTGATCATAGTTTAGATCGATGATGAAACATGTGTATGTGATCATATAGTTGTATTCGAGACTTGTAATAACTTGTATCACTATTTCGATGATGATGAGACATTGTTGTATCACTATGATGATGATGAGACATTGTTGTATCATATAGTTTCAATGCTTTATATGTTGGACTATATAAGAACATGTATAATTGCTGTATAAATACTGCATAAATACGCACAAGAAGAAAAAATGTTGAAATTAATAGTAGTAGCGCACTATTTAAGGTAGTACTAGGGCAGGGCACACGCTACTACTACACAGAGGTAGCAGTGGCGCGGGGCCACACACGCGCTACAGCTAAGTAGTAGTAGCGCAGGTGGTCCCGACGCTACTACTAACAGAAGTAGTAGTAGCGCATGGTGCCACCATGCGCTACTACTACCCTGTTAGCTGTGACGCGGTAGTAGTAGCGCAGGCCCCTGCGCTACTACTAGTCTGTTTACCCGCGCCACTACTAGGCTTTTCCCTAGTAGTGTGGCCTTACTCTTCTTCTTGAAAGTAGTTGTTTTGTTCACCATCATCACATGATTGGTGTCCTTTATATTCGAACTTTCACAGTCTTGAGCATGTCAAACAATTCATTCACACTCTTGTTCATCCCATTCATGTTATAATTCATGATAAAGCCATTAAACCTCGGAGGGAGAGACGCAAGAACAAGATCAGTACCCAGCTCGGCGGGAAATTTAACGACCAAAGCCTCCAGCCTTCGCCAATACCTAGCTAACTTGAGTAGGTACTGACTCACTGAAATGCCCTCTTTCATCTTGCACCCAAACAAGGCCTTAGATATCTCATATCTTTCAGCTCTTGCTAACTGCTGAAACAAAGCTATCAACTCCACGATTATCTCATAAGCACCATAATTTTCAAAACGCATTTGAAGTTCTGGCTCCATGGATGCAAGCATGATACACTGTACTACTATGGAATCGTCACTCTTGGTGTGCTAAACATTTACCTCATCCGGAGTGGCGCCATCAGGTGGGGGGGGGGGTGGCACCGGGAGTTTTCTCTAGAACATATTCTTTCTTGGTACCTTTGAGAACAATCCTCACATTACAGTACCAATCCATAAAGTCTCTTACAGATGCAGTTAGTTTCTCTTTCTCAAGCATAGGTTCTAGTGCGAATGTGGTATTACGTGCCATTTTATCTACAACGAAAATGCAAATACACTTAGACATTTGTTCATAATTAATGCAACTCAAATTAACCATTAATTAGAGTGTGCTCCCACTAAAATCAGTATCCCTCATAATTGATTACTAGTGATTCAAGATCCACGACTCACTTACTACGCCATTGATGTGACATCACTGATGGTGGAATAACGAGACCGGTAGGTCAACATGCCAATCATATCTCATATGACTCTAGTTCATCTTTCGATGGGTGTGTTCTGAGCTCAAGACAATCTTGCTAAGCTCGTCAAGACAACCAAATGCCTCACTGTGGGAATGGTTCACGTCCGCCTCATACATGTCAAGCTTATCGTACCCATGTGACATGGCGCGCCTCAGAGTGGAAAGTATTCCAGACGGTGCTACACTTGGATGAACACTAACTACTTGATATTTTTCTGTGAGGGATAGCCCTATAAAATACGTCTACCGCGCATAAAGCAAGGTGCATAAAAAGGGATTAACATCACAGGCAATTCATAATTTAGTGACATGGTATAGCCCCTTCTATTGAAGAAGTCTAGATCATCGTCGAAGCTGTTTTCGCAAAATCCTGCCATGGCAGCAGTTTTCGTTTTTGCTGTCGTGGTAGCATTTTTTAGCAAGAAAACGCTGCCATGGCAACAGTTTCAAAATTCTCTGCCATGGCAGCAGATTTTCAGCAGAAATCTCTGCCGTGGCACAACTTTTCTGCTACACTCGTAGAACCTTTCTACATGGCATTTCTTGAACCTCCTTTTGGCATAGAACTTTCTTCATCGTGTACGGGTCTGCGTCGAGGTCCATCGATGCATGATTGTCGCTTGTCACCACCATGTCCATCGCAATTACTACTAATGCATTACATGGCTTTCTAGTTGACACGCAGGTCAAATACAATAAAATTGACAATCATATTGGCTCCAGCCGATTGCCGTACTCATGACACGCAGTTTATGACAAAATAATACAAACATATAGCATCATATACAATCACATTGCTCCATGAAAGGCTATACCATATCACATGCATATCCTGCAAAAACAAGTTAGACGCTTCTAACAATTTTTGCTACATAACGTGGCTGCTATGGTTACGTTGCAAACCATTTGCTACCTACGTAACCATAAGCATGATTACTTCTTGTTGCTACTTTAACTTTCGGGGTGCATGAAACACGAGAATTAAAAAAAATCGAGCCCCATACTATACTTCGTTAAACACGTGACCCCCATGTAGATCAAATCTACAAGCCTGACCTTTTGCAAAAAAATTCTTTCTCAACTAAAGTGGAACCCAAAGAATTTGAAGCATAACCTTAGTTTGGCAATTAGTATACGCAAGCGCAACATAAAAGAACAGCGGAGAGCTAGACATTTGTAACAAAGTTCCGCTCTACTGTTAAGATCAAAATTTTGCAATTAGAACATCCGGTAATAGATCTCATCTACTACCTGCGCATCACGTGTGCAATGCCTGTATATCTCATATACTCTAGATCGTACCTGTAACTACGCATAGTACCACTCATGATGCCACTGTAGTGGAACATGCTACCCAACAAAAAATTTACGCACACGAACATACCCAAGATCACTATGGAGGTTACGACTAACGATCGTCTCACCAACAATTCACCGCAGCGGAAGTAGAGGAAGAGGAGTTGATGAAGCATGATGATTTCTGTGGCTAGGTTATACCTCCGAACTGTGAGAATTTCTCCGGGACAATCTATCGATCAAGTGTCGAAGTAGATGGCACCTCTGAGGTATCCACGCGTACCGATCTAGAGGTATAGCTGCACTTCGTGGACCAGCACAAAGAACTACCGAGAAAACTAAAGGGGGTGGAGCAGCCTAGCGGCGTCCGTCTAGATTCAATATAGACCTGAGGGAGAGAGGGGCGCAGGGCATAGGGGGTGTTGACACACGAACACGTCACGTGTACCCTCGACGCCGGGGGTGATACACCGCAGCTCACGTCGAAGGAGACCCGACCGACAGCGCGATACGCAAGACAGTCGGCGGGTGCTTTTAGAACCCGAAACCCCACATGCCCGGGAGGGACCCCGTCAAGGAGTGCGGCGGCTAGGGGCTGCCCTAGGTCGATTCGCTCGCCCCTAGAGCCTCGGGATTCGCAGCTCTCAAACACGAAGAACAGTGAAGAATGAGAGAGAAAAACGATGGAGAGATAAAACGTAGATAAAAAGTAGTATATTGATTTGTTCGATTGTGTGTTGTTCAATCGGCCATCACCCCAAACATATATAAGAGGCGACTAGACTTCCCGTACAAGTAAAGGATTCATCTAGGCTTTCCTTTCAAGAATATTATATCAATTCACGTTCTAAAAAATCCTAGTTCTAATCCAACTCGGATTTGGCTCGGATCTGTCCCATACTTCTGTCCTGCTTCTTGCGTGGGCTGTAGAAATCGCATACTAACTCGGATAGAGCCGAGTTCAACATCAAACTTGTCCACCTCGATGATCTGCATAATACAGCATGGGCCACTTCTCCTGTTAAAGCCGTCTTTATGACTTTTAGGGCCCATCTTTAACTGTGGGTCGGATTCAATTATGCAGTTTTCTGAACTGTTCGAGTCTTGTAATAACTTTACAGGCCGTATACTACTCTGAGGATGATGACTCCAAAAGCAAAGTTCACCATTTCGACGATACGCACAACTTCCGTGTAGAACACTTTTCCATCCGAGGTCGTCTGAATAATCTTTCGAGCCCATCTCCAACTTCTGGTCGGATTGACTTTGACAGCAAGCTTTCCACGCCGGCAAGATTTCCACCCCGGCAAGCTTTCCACGCCGGCAAGGTTTCCACCCCGGCGAGCTTTCCGCCCCCGCCAGGCTTTCCACCCCGGCAAGCTTTCCACCCCGGCAAGCTTTCCACACCGGCAAGGTTTCCACCCCGGCAAGCTTTCACACCGGCAAGGTTTCCACCCCGGCAAGCTTTCCAGACCGGCAAGGTTTCCACCCCGGCAAGCTTTCACACCGGCAAGCTTCCACGCCGGCAAGCTTTCCACGCCGGCAAGCTTTTCCTTTTGCTGGCAAGCTTTTTACTCGGATTTCTCGACTGAAAATATAGCCTGATCTTGATTTGCCTCTCCAGGTCGCATACGACCTCGGATTGAGACGATTTATATGAAAATCAACCGGCTCGACGAGATGAAGCTTTTTCGTGTTCTAGGTTTTTCGATTCAAGGCCATCTTGATGGCCAAATGACTCGCGCGACCCATCAGACAGGGTGTTTGGTACCTCGCGCCATATTTCCATTTAGGTTCAGTCTGTAGTGTATTGTCTCTAACTTTTGCATAGGAACTCGGATTGAGATGATTTATATATGAAAATCGATCGCCTCGACGAGACGAAGACAATCCATGTAGAGTGCTCCTTCATTCAAGGTCGTCTTGAAGGCGTAACCGGCCGAAAAGCACTCAGAACACTAAATTCTGCCACTCGGAGCACAGTTTCGGCCCCTAAGATGGGGTTGGACGATGATAACCTAAATATCAAAGTTGTTCCACTCGGCGACGTGAAACTTTTCACGCTGAAAACCCTTTCACTCGAGGCCATCTCATTTTCTTTTTATGCCGTGCCAAAATCTGATGTCAACAGGGGGTCAGCCTCCAAGGGTTTGCCGTATCTCTTGGGGTGCCCCTGGCCCCTTTATATATGAGGCCCATGGGGGGGGGGGTTCGGCCGACCCTGGTGGAGGGACTTTCCCTCCATGCGGGGGGAGTCCTACTAGGACTTGGCTCCCCTGCCTTGCCTCCAAAGTCTCCACTTGGGCCGGCCGACTTGGGCCCTTGTGGTGCCTCGGCCCCACTCCAGCGCGCGCGGGGGGGGGGGGGGGGGGGTGGGTTGGCTGGAACCATTCCAAAAATATTCCAGAAGGTTCCAGAACCTTTGAGACCCTTCCGAAAGCTTCCATGGCCTTTCCAGACACTCCTGGGATAATCTGAAACATTTCTTGAGCCCATTCTCTCATTATTCTTTATCTCCTAGTTCTCTTAAATACCACTAGTCGTTAAGATTGTGATCCTACAATTTCGAAAACATGTTGACATGTCTGTAACACCTTTCGGTCAATAATTATCAGTGGGATCTGGACACCCTTGATAATTCCCACATATTTATGATGACCATGATCAAGCGAACCTGTCGTTATCGTATACAATTCCCTTTGCATTGCGATACTTTACAAAACCCGAGGCAAGACTTTTATGGTATCCCCGTGATCAACACTTTGATCACTATACATAGTTATCCTCGTTACCGGTTTGTACTTTTTTCTTGTTTTCGTATTCTGGTGTCCCCATGACTAACACCTTAGTCACTAAGTCTGGCCTGTGTATATACTACTTCATACCACTATCCTTTTTTATATACTACATACTACTACTTCCAGTTGGCATGTAACGCCTGCATTAAATTTACTTCGTCCTTTACTCCATAATAAATTTACTTCGTCCTTGCCGGAGACCGGCCGGCAGCGTATATACGCCATTTTTTATGTACTCCCTCCAATTCAAAATAAGTGTCGTGATTTTAGTGCAAATTTAAACTAAAACCACGACACTTATTTTGGATCGGAGGGAGTACATCATTATTTTTATTATACATTAGTTATTAATGCTATATACTCTATACTTCCTCTAAAGGGACATACTCCATACTTTTTTGAAAATATATAACACACTATATACTCCATATGTTCTAAAATAATTACTCCATTCTATATACTCCTCCTTCACTACTAGAAAAAAGGCTGTTAGTGGCGCACCAGTTTTTGCTATTAATGGCGCACTATAGGTGCGCCACTATTAACACGCCACTAGTAACAAATAGTAATGGCACACCTCTGGTGCGCCATTAGTATCCCAGATAATAGTGGCGCACCACATAGTGCGCCATTACTATGTCCAACAGTGCGCCATTACTATGCCTCCTAGGGGGCCATATTTACCTTCACGTATGCCCCCAAGTGCGCCATTACTATGCCCCATAATGCGCCACTGGTATTTAGCCTTGGTGCGCCACTAATGCTCAATATGGTGCGCCACAACTGGGGGCCATATTTGCCTTCACCTATGCCCCAAGTGCGCCATTACTATGCCCGACAATGCGCCGCTGGTATTTATCTTGGTGCGCCACTAATTCTCAATATGGTGCGCCACTACTATGAATATTAGGAATTATTATTTTTTGCTTTTCTGGTATTTGCACAGGTTACAAAATACGTTACAGCACAGAATATAAACATCACACAATAGAATTCATCATATTAGTCTCCAAATTCGAAATAGCGAACAAAGTTCAAACATTAGCCAAGTTTACGTCTCGAGACATTAGCAAAGTTCATCATATTAGCCGAGTTTGTCGTCACATTACAAAGTCGATATCGATCATCTAAACTACCATCACATAGAAGAGAGTTGCGGTCACGATGAGCATCATCGCGATGAAACTGGTCTTCATCCGGTTCCTCCTCCGCTCCCTCCTCTCTCCCGCTAGATAGCGCGCGTATCTAGCTTCCGCCTCCGCCCCAGTGGTGTACCCTTTGTAACTGTTACCGCTGAAACGATGAACCTGTCTCCGACACTCCTCCTAGTCGTCGTAGACTCTGGGAACCTTACCCTTGTACACGACATACGACGGCATCTCTATGCACTAGACAAACAAAACGTTAGTAGCAATTCACAGCTAATATATAAGCAATATATAAGTATGCAACAAAAGGATCGGAAGAGAAAAGCAACACATTAATAGCACGATTCATGGTCCTACTAATAAATAGCATCGATTACATATAAGTTGAACGACTGTCCAAACTAAAGAGACATACAAGTTCACTAAAGTTTAATTACAACATGAGCTAATCGATATTTCAGAACTACATAGCATCAATACTTTCGACTCGACTAAGGGACCGGAGCGTGGATGAAGCCGCCGTCTTTCGTGATGATCATGAATGTGCGGTCGTTGTCAGCCTGCATTTGTAGCGTTGTTTCTATTTCACTGTTGGACGGTTAATATTTGAGGTAGAACTGCCCCGAGGTACGAAGGACATCTTGATAGATGATTTTCGCAAACTCCGACTGGATGCGAAAGAATTCTTGTCTGATGTCCTCGTCCTGGATTGCCGACAAGCGTGCGGCCCAATCTTTGAGATTATTTGGTAGCATAAGGTGATTATGGTCCCGTACGATCGCCCGCATGTGATGGAGGGCGTAGTAGGCATCCTTCTGACTGCCAGGCGGCTGCTTGACGCAGGGGAACGTCGTTACGTGGGTGAATACGTGCTTGCCGTACCTACAAATTGGCCTCCTTAAGGTGCCTCCAGATTTGGCGTAGCCGAGGAGAGCATCATCAAGAACTTTCTTCATATTTGTGTAGTCTTTCTTCGACTGACGGTTCGAGTCGAAATACGTGGCCATGGAATATTTCGGGCTTAAGAGGATGAGTGTGCAATGTGTGTCACTGCACAAAACACGGAATGTTAGAAAAAAAAAAAGAACGATCGAAATCTAAGAAATCATATGTTACGGGGCGGTGAGGGGATGACTTACTCGGAAAAGTAAGGCACGAGGAAGTTATGCTTATCTGGGTTTGCCAGAATGACGCCTTCGAGGTATGAACTCGCGACTTGCCGGTCCCCAGCGCTGCCCAAGATGTTGGCATGCATGTAGAAGGGGTCGACTATCACGATGTCCGGGGTCTTGTCTCTAATAATCCGCATCTCCATACTGAGCGAAAATAGCCGAATGAAGGTGTAGTGCAGCGGATGAAGGTTAAACATAGTGAAGATGTCATCAAACCGCAGGACGATCATATGCCCGATGGTGCTATCGACAAAGCCCTTGCCCTCTGGCACCGTGGCCACGAAAACCGGGTATGCCACATCATTCTCGGAGAGACGGCGCTTCTCCATAGAAAGAACACTGTCATGCAGACTCCGCATAGCACCGGTTGCAGCATTGAGCAGATTAGTCGGTAGCATCGGCCTAGCCGCCACATGCACCCTCCTCGAGATATCCTTAGGTATTGGTGGCCTGTCCTGAGCACGGATCGTACTCGGTGCCGGCTGGCTCGCACCCTTGTTATTTTTTCTTTTCCGTCCCTTCTGCTTCTTCTGCTGTAATGGGATCGAGTTCTGCTCAGAGACCACCTTCTTGAGTGTGTTGGGGCTGATAATATTTCACACCTCGGCTATTTGAGTCTCGGTGAAGGCGGCAGCTGGAGGCGTCTCCTGAGAACTGAACGCCAGACGACGCCTGTTGCAATTGGGTTTCTCCGCGGTACCAGCTAGATCGCGATCATCTTTTGCAGGGTTGGGTTCTTGAGAAGGAGGCCCCAAGAATTCGTCACCGTACCCATGTTCGTTGAAGTACTTATCGACGTTGGAAAATGTACCATCGTCGTCGTCCGGATCCTGTGCCATATGCATGTCCGGATCAGCTGACGGCGGTAGTGTTGCGGCGGTCTTGCCATGGCTTGGCGCCGGCACGACTGGCGGTGTTATCTGTGGGGTGGTGTCCCCCGCCCCCAAACGAATCTGGCTCTTCGGCCAAAGCATGGACCAGCTTAAGCAGGCGCTGAGGGTCATCACATCATCTTCGTCGGCCCCAGGGGGTCGAAACGGAGGTAACAAGTCGTCGCAGCCCCGCAGCACCCGAACCAGTTGAACCCTATACATGATGGGTGGCATCGGATTACCGTGGAACACGCGGTTGCCCGGTTGAACGATTTTGGCCTTGGCGACATCGATCAACTCGCCGTCCACGAAGTGCAGGAGAGTGCATGGAACGTCGGCGGCGCCCTGCGAAAACATGTAGGGCGTCAGGGATGCCCAGTCAAAGGCAAGGAGATGAAGTCATCGACCGAGGCTTAGTTACCGTGATGGCGTCGAGCTCGGCTAATATCGAGGCACCGCCAATGGCGGGCGTGCAAGTGACGGAGGGGCCGCTTGCTGCCGAGGTGCCGGCCGGCGTATTCTTCCCACACCCGGGTGCATTAAGCTCCAATGCCGGTGCCGACGCCGGAGACACCAATGCTGCCTCCGCTGGAGACACCAATGCCAGCGTGTTGTGCGAGTTGCTGCCCGTGAAGCTGGGAATCGGGTGCGGCCCCTGTTGGCCGCCCGCAATCCACGCCTGCAGCCCCTCAAGCAAGGTAGGCATAATGGCGATGATCCTCGCTCCTAGTTGGTCTCGCACTTGCTCTTGGACTATCTTCGGAATCCGCGCCACTTGTGCCTTGAGTTCTTTAACCTCGCGCTCCTGGCTTTCCGAGCTGGTCTTTCTCTCCTTTCGCCCAGCCTTATAGTATTCCGACCATTTCGTGGACAAGCCTTTGCCGGCCACACGACCAGCTGACGACGGCTTACTGAACTTATCCTTGTGTTTCATTACGTTCAACGCCCTATTTAAAGTGGTGTCCCAAGGGGCAGACGGGGAGCTCTGAGACCCCGCGCTACTGCTTTCAGTTTTCCTGCGGAAGGAACGTGAACCATTTAGAAATTTGGCTTCATTAATTAGAATGCAACCATATGGAGCTAATTACGCGGGGGTGTATTCCTTACCAGAACAAGCTCAAGCGCCTTCACCTTCGGATCCGTGGTAAGCTCCTTTGTTACCGGGTCCACCTTGTACTGGGCCCTGACATAGTTCCTGGTCTGCTTTTCATGGTATTTATCGAAGAGGGGCGGTAGGCCTTGCTCGGCACGCTCCGCGTCCTCCTTGTCCCATATAGGTTCCGCCACTCTGTAACCGCCGGGACCGAGTTTGTGGACCCCTAAGTTCAAGTCCCCCATATCTTTCCCCCACTGACTTGATTCCGCGGATGCGTTGCTCTCGCACTTGATCTTGAACTCCAGGTAGTCAGCTTCGCTGATCGAAGGATTTGTCTCCTTGATCTTCTCATAACTATCACCACTTAGAATCCTTCTCTTCACCACGGCTCTCCAAGTAGCCAGGGCCGTGCTCATCTTCGTGAGGGCGGCACTGTTCACTTTATTCCCTGAGAGGCGTGTGTTTGCGAAGTCACCGGGGAACTTGTATCGTTCGTGCAGCTTCGTGAAGAGGAGGTTGCGCAAATTCCCTCGGTCACGATGCCTTAGGTTCTCGGTGTTGATCGAGACGGTGCTCCGGAGAATGCACCCGAGTTGTCCCGCGTACCCACTGACTAATTCTTTGGGTGCTGTTGGATGCCCACTGGAGGACACTTCAGTAAATTCCTCCTTGACGGTGCCGAGCACGTTCGGGCGCCGGTCCTTCCGTTGCCTCTTTGGTTGGCTGCCATCTGTGCGTGCGCTGCCATCATCAGTGGTGGCATCCCCGGCGGCACCATCAGTGGTGTCATCCCCGACGCCACTAGGGGTTGTATAGTCGGGATCGGTGTCTTCCGTGGCGTCCTCATAGCGGTGAGGTTCTTCCTCCATCTCCTGGGACAGCTCCCAGAATGACTTGCCCGAACCACCGGCCTCATCGTTGTCGGCCATGTTCGCTCTAAATAGGAAAAAAGGCTAGAATGATTAATTGTAAGACGGTGGCGAAAGCATTTTGCCACGTACGCAAGTGAGGACGCCTAGGTGTTCGTCACATTGCTGAGCCAGCAGCGGCTGGGTAATAACAAGGTCGAAACCAGGGGCCATGTACTAGTTAAACTAAGCAAAAACTGTGTTTGTATTCAGACGTCGACATGAATCCAACTTGTGAGGCCATTCTGACCTTTTCAGATGCCAACACGTGATCTTGGCTTGAAGATTTGTGCTTACCAGCAACCTTAAGATGCTGGTTTGTAGAACTATGCCAATTCTGTGGATGGGTAAAGGGTATCAGATGCTGCCTGAGTGTATCAGATGCCACGCAGAAAGAGACATTTGTGCCTCTCATCTATGCCAGCACAACCTAGCTGATCTTTCACTATGTATGCATAGCTAACAGTCTTAACATCCTCAAGGGCAGTCCTAAAGCATCGTGTCGCGGCGAGCCTGGGCAGCAATGTGTCGCGACAAGCCTGGGCAGCGAGGTGCACCGCCAAGTGCGAAGGTCTAAGAATGAGACCAATGCCTAATGCATACCCCTACTCACTAGAATGAGACCAATGCCAAGTTTAACTCAGGCTAACAACAACAAACTTCACACCATGAATGAAACTGCAGTTGGACAAAACAGAAATGCCCCATTCAGTTAACTTAACTCACTTGCTGATTTAACTTAACTCACTTGCTGATTTGCTGATTTGCTTCGGTTGAGAATCGGGCACCTTCTAGGTCAAGAAAATTGGGCATGACCTTTGCTAATTTTCTTGACCTAGGAGTGCCCCATTCTCAACCGAAACAGAAATTAATCAACATTTCAGGAGAAAGGGGTAACTATTTGTCAACATTTCAGCAGCGGCACAGTGGCCATCGTGGCATGCCATGAGAGAGGCCTGATGGTTGACACAGTGTCTATCGTCACATGCCATGAGAGAGGCCTGAGGCCTGACGCAGCTGGTACACAATTATATATCATTGTATTGTATACCTGATGAAGCACGTACGAGCTGCAAACAAGTACTGCTGTCTGACTTAGCACGTTGCTAACAGCCTGCTAGGTGTATCTGCAGCTCGACTTCTTTCTGCTGCACTATCGAAAGAACAAACTTCTTTCAGCAGCAATCTAATTAAGCAGAGAGCGCAAATGAGCATACATGAGTTCCAATCATCAGACCACAAAGGAAAAAACATGCTTCAGTTAGGATTAGGGGCCATGCTGACCGTGCCGTTCTAGGGTTCAGAGGGGGTAGAGAGGAAGAGCAGCAAGGGGAGCCACGGCGGAGAGGAGGCGGCGCCACGGGTGGACGGAATGAGGCGGGAGGGGCCGCCATGGGGCGAGGGATGGGGACGGAGGGGGGGCGCGCATGGTAGGGGCCGCTGGTGGGAGGAGGGAGGGAGGAGGCGCCACGGGAGAGGAGCACGAGGAGGCGCGGGGAGGAGCGAGGGTGCGGGGATGCTTAACTTACCTGGGCCGCCGTCGCCGCCGGGATTCCACCGCCGCCGCCGCGCGCTCGTCGAGCTGCTGGAACTTGGTGAAATGAAACGGGGGGAGAGAGAGGGGGGGAAAGGAAGGGCCACCGCCTGACCTACTGCTCGATTGGGGGCAGAGAAGGCGAGGGAGGGGGTGGGTGGGGGCGGCGGAGCCCGGGAGCGAGGTCGCCGGTGGGTGGGGGTGGTGGCGGTGGGGGAGGGAGAGGAAGAATGGAAATGAGGGTGAGGGGGTGGCTGGGTCTTGGATATTACTGACGGAGGGTTAGCAATGGCGCACCTTTTAGGGGTGCGCCATAAAAAGGGGTATATCAATGGCGCACCTTTTAGGGGTGCGCCGTAAACACCGTGATAGCAATGGCGCACCTTCTCCTGGTGCGCCATTACAATTTTTTTTTTATTTTAATTGCATGTAATAATTTAAGATTTGAGATAAAAGAAAAGGAAAATGCAAATGGAGTGATAAAACCATTGTGCAAAGATTTAGAATTAGATGACATGGTTGAAATCAAGTGATACATGTAATAATTTAGTTGCATGTAATAATTGAGCTTGCCACTGACACACACACACGCGGCCGACACGTCGTGATTCGATCTTAGCTATCTTTTCACAGTCTTCTTGCCCTTCTTTTTCGCAAATGGAGTTCTTCTCTTGAACGGACGTCCTTTAGGTAGGGTGGTCCTGCTTCTTCTTGTGGTGTATGGTACTTCATCGTCGTCGTCATCTTCCATCTTCGGGTCGCCGTACTTGTCGAAGTCTTGCTCATTGGAGACTCCATCCATTCCGATGATGTTCCTTTTGCCTCTCCT
Source organism: Thinopyrum elongatum (assembly GCA_011799875.1). Taxonomy (NCBI): domain Eukaryota; kingdom Viridiplantae; phylum Streptophyta; class Magnoliopsida; order Poales; family Poaceae; genus Thinopyrum; species Thinopyrum elongatum. The sequence goes on along the minus strand of CM022299.1, from coordinate 676,655,632 downwards.
CACGACAACACGACTGGGCTTTGACGGGTCGGTAATGAAGAAGCATTGGTCCACTTGGTAAGCCAGTACCCATGGCTCATTTTTCGCGGTGATGTTTGCGCCCGCGGTCTTGGATTTGGCTTCGGGTATAACCATGGTGGTGAAATACCGGTCTTCTTTTAGGACACTCTTGGCCCATCTGACACGAAACATCGGGACCTTCTCTCCAGCGTAGCTCAGCTCCCAGATCTCCTCGATCCTTCCGTAGTATCTGTCCTTGTCGTTACCGGTGTAGGATTCCATCGTTACCCCGGAGTTCTGATAATCGCTCTTCATGTCCTTTTCCTCGGTGTAGAATGTGTAGCCGTTGATATCGTACGCCTCATAGGTCATCAGGTTGTGCTCGGCGCCCTGTGACAAGGCGAATATGAGTTTTTCTTCCGCGGAAGAATCCTCATGTAAAGGGTACGACAGAAGCTTCTCCTTGAACCAACGCGTGAAACATGAGTTGTGCTCTTTGATTATATCTCCGTCCGTCCTCTGTTGGCCTCGGTCATTGTACGTCTTCTCAATAAAGGTTTTGTGCTCTACCACCCAAGGATCGACCACGTCTATGTGTTGTAGCGCGACTAGGTTTGCTCTTTCAAAGTCGGCGAGTCGACCCTTGAAGTCGACATGCATTTCGCGGCGACCCTCGCGGTGACCCCATCCAGCGAGCCTGCCGAGGTGCCTGTTGACGGGCAGACCAACGGGGTTCTCGATGCCTAGATAATTCGTGCAATAGGAGATGCACTCTTCGGTCAGAAAGCCCTTGGCTATGCTTCCATCTGGACGTGCCCTGTTGCGAACGTATCCTTTGATGACACCATTCATCCTTTGGAACGGCATCATGCTGTGCAGGAACGTCGGCCCGAGTTGGATGATATCCTCCACGATATGGACCAGCAGATGCACCATAACGTCGAAGAATGCGGGCGGGAAGTAGATCTCAAGCTCGCATAGTATCACCACGATCTCTTCCTGTAGCCTTCTGAGTTGCCTCACGCCAACCGACTTCCAAGAGATGACGTCGAAAAAGTTGCATAGGCCAAATAGCATTTCACGGACGTGCGCGTCCATGATCCCACGGATTGCAACTGGAAGTATCTGCGTCATCAGCACGTGACAGTCATGAGACTTCATCCCGCTGAACTTCTGCTTCGGTGAGTCTAGGTATCTACTTATCTTCCCCGCGTAACCGTAAGGAAGTTTTACTCCTACGAGGCAGGTGAAAAACTGCTCGATCTCCTCCTGACTTAGAGTGAAGCACGCGGGAGGGCAGTCATATTCGATCTTCTTGGCCTTTTTGCCTTTGCGACGACTTTTCGTGTCCTTCGCCTCATCATCATCATCATCATCATTAGGGCGTTTTGCGTGAAGCTCCTCCCTGATGCCCATTGATTGCAAGTCTGCCCTTGCTTTCGGCCCATCTTTGGTCCTCTCTGGCATGTTGAGCAGGGTACCAAGCAGACTCTCGCACACATTCTTTGTGATATGCATGACATCAAGGCTGTGAGGCACACGGAGGATCTTCCAGTACGGCAAGTCCCAGAAAACAGACCTCGTTTTCCATACCTTCAGCAGCGGCTCTGGCGCCTTTCGCTTCTTTCCCGGCGGTGGGCACTCTTTTCAATTTTTCAACAGCTCGTCTATTTCCTCGCCGCTCCTCGTACGCGGGCGTCTTCGGGGTTCGGTTTCACCATCGAACAGATCCTTGCGTTTTCTCCATGCGTCATCGTCGCGAAGCCACCTTCGATGTCCCATGAACACGGTTTTCGAAGACCCGGGATCTCTATCTAGCTGGCGATACATTGTGTCATCCATGCACCTGACGCATGCACAAAATCCGTGGACCACCTGCCCCGCGACATATCCGTAACCGAGATAGTCGTGCACCATCGTGAGCAGTGCGGCTCTCATAGGGAAATATTCTTTCGCTGCGGCGTCCCACGTATTGGCTGGCGTTTTCCACAGCGTGTCTAGCTCCTCTTTCAGCAGCCCTAGATACAGATTGATGTCGTTCCCTGGTTGTTTCGGCCCTTCAATTAGCATACTCATGTGAATGTACTTCCTCTTCATGCACATCCAAGGGGGAAGGTTGTACATCCACACAAACATAGGCCAGGTGCTATGTGTGCTTCTCTGGCTGCCAAACGGATTGACTCCATCGGTGCTCGTGCCCAGCACGATGTTCCTTGGATCGTCCCCAAATTCTAGGTGTTCGAAGTTCAACGCTTGCCACTAGCTCGCATCCTTAGGGTGACTCAGCATCTTGTCTTTTTTATTTATCTCCGGATCATTTCCGTCATCTTCTCGCTTCTTCTCCTCCCTATCCGCGTGCCAACGCAGGAGCTTTGCTAGCTTAGGGGCCGCGAAATACCGCTGCAGACGAGGAGTGATCGGAAAGTACCACACCACTTTTCGAGGAGCTTTCTTCCTCTTCTTGTATCGAGTGACGCCGCACACCGGACATATGGTAGACTCCGCGTGCTCGTCCTGATAAATGATGCAATCGTTCATGCACACATGGTATTTCACGTGCGGTAAATCCAGAGGACACACGATTTTCTTCGCCTCCTCGAAACTGGTCGGGCACTTGTTCCCCTTGGGAAGACGTTTGTGCCAGAATGACATGTTCTCGTCGAAGCATGCGTTGGTCATTTTTTGTTTTACCTTCATCTCCAGAGCCATGAGCGTTACTTTTAGGCGGGTATCCTCGGGCCTGCATCCTTCATACAATAGAGTAACCGCATCTATCTCCAGTTGATCCAGCTTGGCTTTCTCTCGGGCGGCAGCTCTTGCGTTACCCGTCTGCTTGAGAAGCAGCTCTTGAATATGAGGATCCTGCATCCAGCCCATCGATGGTCCATCGTCGTCTGCTCCGGCATCTTCATCTTCATGATCATGCCCTTCGTCTTGATCTTCCTCATCATCATGTCCGGCATCTTCTACATGATGACTGTGTCCTGCATCTACTTCATGATCATGTCCTGGAGATTCTTCGTCTTCTCGCCCGCCCTCGCCGCTATTGTCTTGCTGCCCTTCCTTATTTCTTGCCCGGCCCCCATGGACGACTTCATAATCATCTTCATCACCTTGCCACCGATAGCCATCCATGAAACCACGCAAGAGCAGGTGGTCCCGCACCAGTCTGGAATCCGGGTCCGTAAGGCTCTTCAGCTTGCATCTTCGACACGGACATCTTATCTCCGTCTCGTTCTTTTGAAGCATCTCGGCCTTCGCGGAGCTCAAAAACCTATTCACGATGCCTTCGGTCATCGTGCGGACCATGGTCGCCTGTAGGGTAGAGCAAAACAATATTTTAGAACCAAAAAAAAATTTGGCATGACTTTGCCTAAAAATAGGACCAAAAAGAATGCATAGTGCCAAATTCTCGCCGAAACGGAAATGAATCAACATTCCGGCAAAATATTGGCAACTATCGCATTTCAAATACCGGTACCTGCAAACACAAACATATGCAACACCATAAACATACGTAGATCTAGGCCATAAAAAGTGTGTACGTTGTTGGAGGGAGAAAAAAGTAGATCTAGAACATAAAGAAAGCTTTCCCCTTACTTACCTATCAAAAAAAGGAAATTTAACCACTTAATTTGGGTGAATCTATGGTGCAAATGAGGTGAGTAGGAGGAGGCAGCCGAGACCAAGCTTGGTAGAGGTGGAGAGAATGAAGTGGGGAAAGTGAGTGTGGTAGGTGGCTGTCAAAAATATCTAGCTGCTCTCAGGTTACCAATGGCGCACCTCCTACCAGGGTTACTAATGACGCACCTGGTGTGTGGTGTGCCATTACTAGTTTTGAAAAAAAAATTGAAAAAAAATTATTAGTAGTGGCGCACCGTGGGTGTGGTGCGCCATTACTAGTTAAAACTAGTAATGGCGCACCAAACCACGGTGCGCCACTGGTAAGTCTGGGGAGGGGGGTGTGCCAGGAGAAACTTAGCGGTGGCACACCACACACAAGGTGCGCCATTAGTAATATAAACATTAGTGGCGCACCCATGTGTGGTGCGCCACTGCTATTTGGCAGTGGCGCACCACATACATAGTGCGCCACTAATGTCTATATTAGATATAGCCCTTTTTCTAGTAGTGCTTTGAGCATGTACTATATACTCCATACTTTCTAAAAATGGCACCATGTTCGTTTTATAGCAATACTAGATTTTTTTCTTCATATATTCCGTGTCACTTTCTGGATATGCTCTTTTTAGGATGAATATACTACTCAATATTTTGGTTCAAAGAAAAGTTATATGATTTTTTTCAGAAGTAAAAAATTTATATACTCCAATTTCAAAAGAAAATACACATACACTCCATACTAAATTTTGAAATATACTCCATACTACAACTAAGAGTAGTATGGACACTTGCCTACTAACGAGAGTAGTATGTACACTTCCCTAGAAAAAAGAGAGTAGTATGTAGACCCCGTATATTTCTTGAAGTATACTACATACACAATACTACCTTTTTGGGGCACTATTTTATACGCTATGGTATTTCACGTAAAGGCCATACTCCATACTCCAATAGTTGTTGGCAAAACCCTGCTCAGTGACGAGGTCCGGAGTGTCCAGGTAATTGGCTCGATCGGAACCAACTGAGGGTCGGAACCAGTAGGAATCCGACTGCGCCAAGGATCCGACTGGACTTGGGTCTTAGTGGAGCAGGAATTACAGATTGAATCACCCGATCGCATCACTGGTTGGCTGCAGTGAAGATACTCGGCCCAAGTAGTATGCCGGAGTGACCATGTGATCTGTATACACAAAATATAATGGTACAAACCAAAGGATTAATTTCTTGAAATAATTTAATATGTGCTGAAAATAACTAGAGCAGATAGCACCCGTAGTGTACGAGGGGCTTGCTGAGTTGCCGGGTCGGAACCAGCAGGAATCTGACTAGGCGAATCAAGAATCCGACTGAGTGAGGCAGTCGTGCACCCGGTTGGAGTAGTACTAGTTGCAGCATGGTTTCACAATCATACAATTCCGACTGAGCTTCAGCCCCTGGGACCGATGCAGCCCCCGTGAAAACAACAAAGGGAAATCAGTCGGAGCAGTTAAGAAACTGACTTAATATTTTTTTCCATCGAGGCTCACTCGGAATAAAGAACACATGGTGTTCATAACCATGACATAAGTAAATGCATAAATAAAAAAACTCAAGCATAGAAAGGACGTAGCTGAACGATGTTGATGTCGACTGCGTCAACTCTCATCTCCATCAAAGTAGGACTCCAGGATGGGAAAAAGTGAGTCGGAGCTTACCATGCCGACAAACCAAGACGCGGGATGGCAAAATCAAGGCGATGAGGAACGCCTAAGCCGCCGCTGGGGCACCTCATCCGCCTGCCAGTATGGAACCGGATCCTGCATGCACATGGTGCAAGCACCGTTGACGCGGAAGTGTAGGCTCCCTGTCTCCGGCAGCGCCATCTCAGCGAGCGCCGTGTCGGGGCGCCACGCAGAGTTTTCGGCGACAAAGTCGAGCGTACCAAAAACGGAGGGCACGCCCGGGAACCAGTCCGCCGCCGGTGATCCAAGAGATAACCATTTGCACCATGGCTCGATAGATGCCAGGCCCCACGGTTGACGCCAACTGTCGTGGATATAATCCTGACAATAGAGTAGGGGTGTGTTTGGAACGTAGAACTACTGAGATGCAAATGGGAATATGCAAGGATGTATGCAGGTTTATGCCCTCTGCGGAGGAGGTAATACCCTACTTCCTGTCTATGGCATTGTTTTCTTGCGTATGTTGCGATTACAAGGGTTCCCAACCCCTAGCACGGTGCCCCGGGCAGGCTTATATAGAGTACGCATGCATCGGAGTCATCACGGCTGGTCATAAGTGTTCACGACATATTGAATACCGACAATTTTATGTCCATTACAAGTGATAACGGCGCCTTAAACAGCTAGGGAGGCAGCTGGTAACGCTCGGCCTTTATTGCATAGTAGAGCCTCGTGCGTAATGCCTCCGTGAATGCTTCTGGCGGTTGGACTGGTGACATTCCGGCTGGTGGCCCACCCGTGTTGCCGATCCTTGACTTGGTCCTTAGCGTACATGGGCCTGGGCCTGCCTAAGGCCTTTAGCAAGGCCTTATGTCATCGTGGGCCTACCTGGTGGGGAACTACCTTCTATAAGATTCTTGAATAGGGTTTTGACTGGTTTTCCCTTTTTTTTCCTTTCCTTTTTTTTCTATTTCTTTTCTTTTTTATTTTCATTTTTTCTTTCTTAAGTTTATTTTTCCTTTTTCAAAGAATGTTTGGAAATTTCAAATATTGGTCGGAATTTCAAAAAAAATTCCTGTTTTCAAAATTTGTTCATAAATTCAAAACATATCTGTGTTTAAAAAATGTTCAGTAATTTCAAAAAATGTTAACATTTTCAAAAAAAATTCAAAATTTCAAAATTTGTTCACAAATTCAAAAAACTTGGGTAATTTTAAAAAATGTCTCCCTTTTTCAAAATTTGTTCCTGTTGTCCAAAATTTGTTCACAAATTCAAAAATATTCAAGAATTTAAAAAAATATATGGCTTCAAAAATTATTCCAAAATTTCAAAAAATATTTCTGAGCACATCTGTGCTTTTCCGAGAGAAGCACGCCTGTGCTTCCTGAGCACATCTGTGCTTTTCACATTTTGGGAAGCACGGCTGTGGTTTTCACTTTTCGGGAAGCACAACTATGCTTTTTAACTTTCGGAAAGCACAATTGCGCTTCACGCGGAAGCACATGTGTGCTTCACTGTGAAGCACACATGTGCTTTTCACGCGGTGTGTTTCACGTGAGAAAAAAAAAATTGTTCGGACAACCAAGCAAAATCCAAAAAACCCAAAAAACCAGAAAAGAAACCGCGCGCGACACCAAGGCCGACGGCGGGTGTGCAGCTGGCATCCGAATCTGCGCCAGTTGGACTTGAGGTAACCTCCACTCCAGACTCCCACGGTCCTTCCTTCCCGACTCTCCTACCAGACTAGCAGCTAATTTCCTCTCTTGAAATGGAGCAATCCAACTCTAGTTTGTGTAACATCCCCAGGTAACCCCACTCTGGTTAAGCTACTTAATCTACCTTGTCATCATGATCAATCTAATAAAATTTCATTAGAAAATATTTTAACTTCAATTCAAAATTCAAATTTCAAGTCAAATATTTATTTCTTCAATCAGCCAAACAAAATTGTTCATGATGTTGCAAATATTCCCAAGGTATTTATAAAACTGAAACCAACTTCATATAAATTCCCAAAATGCCCCTGGACATTTTAACAGTAGTCCAGCAGCGTTTAATCTGTTCCTTTCAATTTCTATAAATATCTAACCTATTCCTTTGGCCTCCGAACTTTCTGTCGTAGTGTCTAAAATCACTAGGGATTTGTTGGGACACCTCCCATATTTTTACAAAGTGAAATAGTGACCCTAATAAATCCTATCCTCACTCTGTTTATTAAATAAAAGAAAAACAGAAAAAGAAAAGGCCATACGGCCACTTACCTGGACGCCGCGGCCCAGCTAGCAACAGAAGCACAGCCCACCACGGCGCTTATCCCCTTCCTCCCCGCGCTGTCGGGCGTGCCCGTCGACACGTCGCCGACGACTCACGCGTCGCCCATCTGCCGGTCTTCGACGAGGATAATGACCCCCCCCTCCGGCGCCTCTCTCCCCCTTGCGTCAACCTTAGCCTATTCCCCCCCCCCCCCCTCTCTCTATCGCCTCCCTCCTTCTCTGCCACCGACGCCCGACGCCGCCGCACGCCATTGCCGTGGCCTCTGACCTCCCCGCCACCTAGGACTGCGCTAGGAGCGCCGCCGCCGTCTTCCTCATCAACTGCAAGGACCTGCCCGAGCCCGGACGCCCTCGAGCCGTCGCCCACGGTCTTCTTCCCCGACGACTCGCCGCCGCTGCTCGACGCCGATGCGCGCTGCCCCGACCAGCCCCGGCTTCCCCGAGCTCCTCTTCGACATCCGCTGTGAGCCCCGGCCCTCCTCGACCTCTCCCCTCTCTCACCGTGCCCCGTAGCCTCATCTCCGAGCTCGCCCGAGTCCGCCGCCATCCACCGTAGCTACTCTGGTCAACTCCGGCATCCCTCGCTCGAACCAGTACCGCGGATCGACGTGCGCCTCTGTCCGCGATCGATTCCGCCTCTCCCCGCGTCGAATGGATGTCGGAGGCGTGATCCCGATGCCCCGTCGCCGCTCCTGTGGTCGCCGCCGACGCGCCACCGTGTTTAACCACGGTTGGGTCGCTGCTGCGTGGGACCCCCTCGTCAGGAGCTTAATCAACCCGCTAATCCAGCCCCTAACCCCACTGCCACGTGGGCCCTACTACTGTAGCACCTAGATTAAGTTAAATAAACCTTTTAGTAAATTCAGACACTGACAGACTGGGCCCACGTCTTAATTGGAACAATTATATTAGCCTAATCACTGTTAAGTTAACCAGAGACTGACCACTGGGTCCCGCTGGACCCAGTTGACCAGTCAACTAGCTGACTGGGCTGGACCCAGTCTATGATAGGTGGGCCCCACTGGACCCACTGTCCAGTCAACGCTGACCCAGTCAACTGCTGACTGTGCAGTTGATTGGGCCCACTGTCAGCCTCTCTGGTGCACACTGGGTGCAGTGCACCGAGTGCACCTAGTCTTTTCTGCACTGTGCATTTTCGAATTAATTTAATTCCAGGAATTTCAGAAAATAGTTTAAACTTTCAAAATTCATAACTTTTAAACCGTAGCTCGGATTGAAAAAGTTAAAACATGAAAGTTGCTCAGAATTACGAGACGAACCTGAATGCGCGGTCCGTTCGTCCATCACACGTCCCTAACTATCCGAACATGGAACCGTCCCCCTCCGGTCATCTGTCTGACATATGTCCGGAACCGGGAAAACATTCCCGGATGAATTCCCCATTCCTCGGTGACGTGCAACCATGCGTTAGGACACACCTGACACTGCGTATTGCCATATCATACTTTGTGTAGCACTTGTTTGCTTTATATTTATACTGTTTCCTCCCCCTCTTCTCTCTCGTTAGATCTCGGCGCCGACGTAGCCTCCGAGATCGACGCAGCTCCGGTGATTGGTTAGAGTACTGACGACCTTGCCCTTACCGCCAAGCAACCAGGCAAGCCCCCCTTTGATCATCTCGATATCGCCTATTCTAAATCTCCTACTTGCATTAGAATTTTGCTACTGTTACTGTTTTTTCCTATTTCTGCTGCATAGCCTGTTTATTGTAGCCTACTGTTGATAACTGCCTGCTATCCTAAACTGTTTAGTAAGACTGGGTAGAGCCCCATTAGTGACCCCCACTTTATCCCGACTGCCCCGCTGGAGTTTCAGAAGACCCGATCGACGGGATTGAAGATCAGCCCCGGCACCGCACCTCACTTTCCCCTTAGTTGCTCGACACTACTGGGTTACTATCGAGTGCCGAGGGTGATACCTCGTCAGCACTTCTGATGATAACCTTGTAGGTTAGTTAATCGGTCATGGTAAGCGAGGGTGATACCTCCTACACCACCACTGATACTGACTAAGCCGCGCAACACCTCACGTGTGGACCTCGAGGGTGATGCCTCCTACGTCCAACTTGTTGATACATCAGGTGGGAATCCAACGAGGGTGATGCCTCGGATTCCCCTTGATATGGTAACCACACGGATGCCTTGTATTACTGTTGATACTAATACTTAAAAGGTGGGTCGACCCCGAGGGGTACCCGCGAGTGATGGATAGTTACCCGTGAGTTATTCCACGAGGCGCGGCCGGGCATTCTTAGCCCTTGCAGCAAGTCCTCGAGACGGGGCGACAGGGTCACATCTTTCGTGAGTCTCTGCTCGTTACCGCAAGCCACTAGGACACTACGATTTGGATATATGATCTGAGCCGGCCTCTGGTCGGATAGCACTAACCATCACGTGGGCATAGTATGGGCGTTCTGCATCGTAACATCAGCTGAAAGCTCAGTCAGATGTCCAGTTCAGCACTGCGGCCGGGCTGGGCCGGCGCCATCCATGTACAGAGGTGGTGCCGTGATTCGCTCTGCATGCAACGACCCGGAGGGCGAGGGGCGATGGCCCAAGACCCCCTTGCGCTTAGGAGGTAGACCGGCGGGGACCTCTCTGCTGAGCTGTAGGTAGGGTTGCGATGTGTCAGTTGGCCGAGGCCGGGCATGACCCAGGAAAGTGTGTCCGGCCAGAGTCAAGCGAGCGTGGTGGGTAAGTTGGTGCACCCCTGCAGTGAAGAACACATCTATCGATAGCCGGTCCTACGGTAAAGGACACTCGGAGTTGTATCCCGATCGGTACAACTAGAACTTGAGACGATACTTGGAAATGTGGCTCCGGGATCGCTTTCTCGCAGGGAGTCGAGGAAGGATCTCTGGGCGAGACTGTTACTTGACACTTCTACTACTTTACATTATGCTGCTCTGTACTCATCTATTTGCTGCAAGACGCTCGAAGATGCTTGAAGATGCTGAAGATGCTAGTCTTCGATAGGACTAGGCCTTCTCTCTATTCTGGCTTTTCTGCAGCCCAGTCCACATATACAGCCATCCCTTGATAATGTTGCATATGTAGTGTAGATCCTTGCTTGCTGAGTACTTCGCAGTACTCACGGTTGCTTTGTTTTCCCTTTTTCTCCCTTATCAGTTGTTGAGATCCGATGATGGAGCCCCTGAGATCGCTGCCCCATCGACGATTATTTCTACGACCCCGAGGACGGCTACTACTTCAAGATGGCTATCGACCTGGAGTAGGATTGGAGGGTCCTAGGCAGGAGGCCTACGCCTTTCGATCGTAGTGTTTCATTTTTGTCCCGCCTTTTAAAGGCCTTTCTGTTTTTCTTATATCTGTACTCAGATATCTGATGCTTCCGCTGACGCTTGTATGCCATCGAGCTATGTATTCGAGCCCTCGAGGCCCTGGCTTGTAATATATGCTTGTATGACTTTATTTATGTTTTAGAGTTGTGTTGTGATATCTTCAAGTGAGTCCTTAGGCTTGATCGTGTGCATTTGCGTGTATGATTAGTGCACGATTAAGCCGGGGCCGTCACAGGTTGGTATCAGAGCCGACTGCCTGTAGTAACCCCCCTTCCCAATTCCTTGGCCGAAGTTGAGTCTAGTGGTCCAAAACTGTTTTACTAACTTGGCTGTGTGGCTTACGGGCCCACGTCACCAATTGGGTGGTATTAGGATCTTTTACTCCTCACCTTTATTCTGGGACTCTAATATCTCTTCTATTCGGGTTTAATAAATTACTAACACCGACATTAGGTTCTCGTAACCACTTCCTCCCGGAGAGCCCCGACATTACCGATGATCGCTTGCTTCATCAGAAGACTCCGAAGATACTCCTCGAAGTTCCCGAGACCCTTGTGCCCACTGTCTTTGCAGTTCCGGACCACCGACAAACCCCCATGGACAACTAACCATTCTTGTCGTTTGTATCTTCATATCTAGTCGCTCACTTATGTGCGAGATACCCCGAATTACTCCCCATTAATCCGGGAATCCTTTGAGCCTACTGCCGTGCATCTTCTTTCGCACTGCGGTTAATTCCTCTCATTACCAAGGATCTGTTCATCCCCAGTTGTTCCTGTGATTCCTAAAGCACTTTGCAATATTATCTGATCCCCCGAGAATCCTCTGCAGCTTACTGCTCCTAAAATTCTTGCTTGCTTGCATTATGGTTAGCTCCATATGTCAAGTAATTATTGTTAATATCCCTTGTCGTTATCATTCCGTTCCCATTGATTCAACATGTGTGCGAATACTCGCAATCATCAGTTCTTCCCTACTAATTCATCCTTCTGGCTCAGACATCATTTCGGATATGAGCTGGAACTCGGCCAGTCAAGTTGCAAATGATTGCCCATCTAGTTCTAACCAACTTACTCATCCATTGATTAAAGCCTCTGCTTTTGATCCTTCGTTTTGAGAATACTAACCCCTTTGTGCTTAGGCACCGAATTATTTTGATGTTTATATAGTCCGATGCCTTTGCATCCTTTCCTCATTTGATTGATTGCTGATACCCACAATCTTATCTTTTCCGGTCCGCCAGATCTTTTGGTGGAACATTATCTGATAATGTCCTCCATATTCCATAACCTTGATAGATATCCCCCGTTACCCAATACCTTCGATACATTGTATCACCCGCTTTGACTCCGATACCCTGCTTCAGTTCGCATCCCTTGCTTTGGCATCTGGTTATATAGATTCGTAAAATCGTCCCGATGGGTTGTATCTATGCTTCTGCCATCTACGAGAACGCAGAAACTCTTATGAGTCATCCTCTTCTGGTGCTTCACCAGATAAATCTTCAACACTACAATTTCCTCGAAAATGAGAAGTGAATGAAAGGTTATGCATTGAAGAAGTGGGACTCGACCTTGAACCTTGTGTTCATGCCCATGGACCCGATGTAGAACTTATCATGGAAGCTGCTCGTTAAAATAATTATTTCCTGATACAAGTTCATCTTGCATCTACGAATTGAACCTTCACAATCGTGGTCCCGACCATGCATGTTCCTCTTTGATCCCATTTCTCGGACAAGTCAAGGCACTTGTCCTCTACAAATCAATATGCCTGCCCAACCTCTATCTTATCTTACCTTCGAGTATTACCCCCTGGTATCTCGAGAATATTATAGGAACCCCTTAACTTTTGTGAGTTCTTCATCAACCATTACTGATCACCAATTCCAATTTTTCCCCGGGTTCTGAGTTGTTTGTCACTTAAGAACACCGGTAAGTGAATCGATTGCCCACTCCGATTCAATAACTCTAAATAAATTTTCGTTGCTTACGAGTGCAATAATCCTTCAAGCCATCCCTATCCTGATCGGCCATATCATTTTCGTGCCAACTTTTAACTGTGCTACCTGGTCCCTAAAACCCGGAGCACAATTTCTCACGATAAGCTAAGCTTACGTCGATCTCTTTCATTTTATCATTTCACCTCGAACAACAAGCTTGATTCCAAGCTTGTGTTATATCCGTGGTTTCGTTGACCTCGAACTTCATTCCAGCTACTTTGATCATCTCATCGATTGATTCCCTTTTCTTAGAACCCCTCTACAAAAGTGTCATGATCGCCGTCAACATATTGACTTCTTCTGAGATGTCCCTTGAATTCATGGCTAGATCTACCATCCCTGCCCCTCGATGATTTGAGATATCATCGATGCCATCCTTGATTTTTGACCAACACAAACTTGGTTGTGTTTGGTTATTCCCTACGTCCTGAGATACCCTTGTAATTGTTTCTCGGTACCTCTTAAGATCTTCGAACCCAATCTTTTACTTGACACCATATTAATGCTACCTCGAAGCATGACTGTGGTATTCCGATTATCGACAAGAACATTGGAAGCACATGGCCAAATGTTTCTTGATCTATTATCCAAACACCGTTGAATGGGTAATATCATGATTTTTCCTTCGCCCCTCTATCTAAATGCTTTTGAATTTGCTATTCCATCATGTATATCGTGCTCCACCCTTCGTTCGGAAGGATATACTCCTGATTCTTGTGAATAAATACATTTTTCTTTCCACTATTTTGTTTAAACCTTTCTTATGGTCTATATGATCTAAGCAGTAATAATCTCCTGCTTATGTAAACACCTCGGTCTACATCTCTGTCGATGAGACCCTGCCACTAATGTTGTTGATATTCCGGTAACCACCGATGGACGAGAACTTTGCCTTTTGGTCCGCCTCGTTCAATGAGCAGGAAAATGGTTCTCTTCGTCCTTCGCCCTTGGTACCGATCTTGTCGCTGACATAACTGACAGGCTATCGCCTGACATACCTTGTTGTCGAGACCAGTAAGATATCACCGTTCTCCCTACCTTTGATCGACACCCCACCACAGTTCCACAGGATCGGAACCTGACTCTCCTGAACCTCTTTGATTCCGAAGTACCCTTTGCTCTTAGCTTTGTGTGTTATCACAAGCCAACCCTCGAGAGATGATCTACTCCCGATACCCTGGACCCCTGTTCACACTTTGTTCAGGTATCGATTGAATGTTCATTCGATTGATACTTCTTGTTGAACCTTCATATTTTGCTCTCGATGTTTCCCCAAATTTCAACTCGAGAGATTCTTCTGTCTCACTCCCTAAATTGTTTCCCAGATAAACGACCCGATAAAGATCAGTTCTTCCGAAATTACCCTTGTCTTCCCCACTTAAATCTCGGGACGAGATTTCTTGTAGTGGAGGAGATTTGTAACATCCCCAGGTAACCCCACTCTGGTTAAGCTACTTAATCTACCTTGTCATCATGATCAATCTAATAAAATTTCATTAGAAAATATTTTAACTTCAATTCAAAATTCAAATTTCAAGTCAAATATTTATTTCTTCAATCAGCCAAACAAAATTGTTCATGATGTTGCAAATATTCCCAAGGTATTTATAAAACTGAAACCAACTTCATATAAACTCCCAAAATGCCCCTGGACAGTTTAACAGTAGTCCAGCAGCGTTTAATCTGTTCCTTTCAATTTCTATAAATATCTAACCTATTCCTTTGGCCTCCGAACTTTCTGTCGTAGTGTCTAAAATCACTAGGGATTTGTTGGGACACCTCCCATATTTTTACAAAGTGAAATAGTGGCCCTAATAAATCCTATCCTCACTCTGTTTATTAAATAAAAGAAAAACAGTAAAAGAAAAGGCCATACGGCCACTTACCTGGACGCCGCGGCCCAGCTAGCAACAGAAGCCCAGCCCACCACGGCGCTTATCCCCTTCCTCCCCGCGCTGTCGGGCGTGCCCGTCGACACGTCGCCAACGACTCACGCGTCGCCCATCTGCCGGTCTTCGACGAGGATAAGGACCCCCCCCTCCGGCGCCTCTCTCTCCCTTGCGTCAACCCTTCCCTATTCCCCCCCTCTCTCTCTCTATCGCCTCCCTCCTTCTCTGCCACCGATGCCCGACGCCGCCGCACGCCATTGCCGTGGCCTCTGACCTCCCCGCCACCTAGGACTGCGCTAGGAGAGCCGCCGCCGTCTTCCTCATCAACTGCAAGGACCTGCCCGAGCCCGGACGCCCTCGAGCCGTCGCCCACGGTCTTCTTCCCCGACGACTCGCCGCCGCTGCTCGAGGCCGATGCGCGCTGCCCCGACCAGCCCCGGCTTCCCCGAGCTCCTCTTCGACATCCGCTGTGAGCCCCGGCCCTCCTCGACCTCTCCCCTCTCTCACCGTGCCCCGTAGCCTCATCTCCGAGCTCGCCCGAGTCCGCCGCCATCCACCGTAGCTACTCCGGTCAACTCCGGCATCCCCCGCTCGAACCAGTACCGCGGATCGACGTGCGCCTCTGTCCGCGATCGATTCCGACTCTCCCCGCGTCGAATGGACGTCGGAGGCGCGATCCCGATGCCCCGTCGCCGCTCCTGTGGTCGCCGCCGGCGCGCCACCGTGTTTAAACACGGTTGGGTCGCTGCTGCGTGGGACCCCCTCGTCAGGAGCTTAATCAACCCGCTAATCCAGCCCCTAACCCCACTGCCACGTGGGCCCTACTACTGTAGCACCTAGATTAAGTTAAATAAACCTTTTAGTAAATTCAGACACTGACAGACTGGGCCCACATCTTAATTGGAACAATTATATTAGCCTAATCACTGTTAAGTTAACCAGAGACTGACCACTGGGTCCCGCTGGACCCAGTTGACCAGTCAACTAGCTGACTGGGCTGGACCCAGTCTATGACAGGTGGGCCCCACTGGACCCACTGTCCTGTCAACGCTGACCCAGTCAACTGCTGACTGTGCAATTGACTGGGCCCACTGTCAGCCTCTCTGGTGCACACTGGGTGCAGTGCACCGGGTGCACCTAGTCTTTTCTGCACTGTGCATTTTCGAATTAATTTAATTCCAGGAATTTCAGAAAATTGTTTAAACTTTGAAAATTCATAATTTTTAAACCGTAGCTCGGATTGAAAAAGTTAAAACATGAAAGTTGCTCAGAATTACGAGACGAACCTGAATACGCGGTCCGTTCGTCCATCACACGTCCCTAACTATCCGAACATGGAACCGTCCCCCTCCGGTCATCTGTCTGACATATGTCCGGAACCGGGAAAACATTCCCGGATGAATTCCCCCTTCCTCGGTGACGTGCAACCATGCGTTAGGACACACCTGACACTGCGTATTGCCATATCATACTTTGTGTAGCACTTGTTTGCTTTATATTTATACTGTTTCCTCCCCCTTTTCTCTCTCGTTAGATCTCGGCGCCGACGTAGCCTCCGAGATCGACGCAGCTCCGGTGATTGGTTACAGTACTGACGACCTTGCCCTTGCCGCCAAGCAACTAGGCAAGCCCCCCTTTGATCATCTCGATATCGCCTATTCTAAATCTCCTGCTTGCATTAGAATTTTGCTACTGTTACTGTTTTTTCCTATTTCTGCTGCATAGCCTGTTTATTGTAGCCTACTGTTGATAACTCCCTGCTATCCTAAACTGTTTAGTAAGACTTGGTAGAGCCCCATTAGTGACCCCCACTTTATCCCGACTGCCCCGCTGGAGTTTCAGAAGACCCGATCGACGGGATTGAAGATCAGCCCCGACACCGCACCTCACTTTCCCCTTAGTTGCTCGACACTACTGGGTTACTATCGAGTGCCGAGGGTGATACCTCGTCAGCACTTCTGATGATAACCTTGTAGGTTAGTTGATCGGTCGTGGTAAGCGAGGGTGATACCTCCTACACCACCACTGATACTGACTAAGCCGTGCAACACCTCACGTGTGGACCTCGAGGGTGATGCCTCCTACGTCCAACTTGTTGATACATCAGGTGGGAGTCCAACGAGGGTGATGCCTCGGATTCCCCTTGATATGGTAACCACACGGATGCCTTGTATTACTGTTGATACTAATACTTAAAAGGCGGGTCGACCCCGAGGGGTACCCGCGAGTGATGGATAGTTACCCGTGAGTTATTCCACGAGGCGCGGCCAGGCATTCTTAGCCCTTGCAGCAAGTCCTCGAGACGGGGCGACGGGGTCACATCTTTCGTGAGTCTCTGCTCATTACCGCATGCCACTAGGACACTACGATTTGGATATATGATCTGAGCCGGCCTCTGGTCGGATAGCACTAACCATCACGTGGGCATAGTATGGGCGTTCTGCATCGTAACATCAGCCGAAAGCTCTGTCAGACGTCCAGTTCAGCACTGCGGCCGGGCTGGGCCGGCGCCATCCATGTACAGAGGTGGTGCCGTGATTCGCTCTGCACGCAACGATCCGGAGGGCGAGGGGCGATGGCCCAAGACCCCCTTGCGCTTAGGAGGTAGACCGGCGGGGACCTCTCTGCTGAGCTGTAGGTAGGGTTGCGATGTGTCGGTTGGCCGAGGCCGGGCATGACCCTGGAAAGTGTGTCCGGCCAGAGTTAAGCGAGCGTGGTGGGTAAGTTGGTGCACCCCTGCAGGGAAGAACACATCTATCGATAGCCGGTCCTACGGTAACGGACGCTCGGAGTTGTATCCCGATCGGTACAACTAGAACTTGAGACGAAACTTGGAAATGTGGCTCCGGGATCGCTTTCTCGCAGGGAGTCGAGGAAGGATCTCTGGGCGAGACTGTTACTTGACACTTCTACTACTTTACATTATGCTGCTCTGTACTCATCTATTTGCTGCAAGACGCTCGAAGATGCTTGAAGATGCTGAAGATGCTAGTCTTCGATAGGACTAGGCCTTCTCTCTATTCTGGCTTTTCTGCAGCCCAGTCCACATATACAGCCATCCCTTGATAATGTTGCATATGTAGTGTAGATCCTTGCTTGCTGAGTACTTCGCAGTACTCACGGTTGCTTTGTTTTCCCTTTTTCTCCCTTATCAGTTGTTGAGATCCGATGATGGAGCCCCTAAGATCGCTGCCCCACCGACGATTATTTCTACCACCTCGAGGACGGCTACTACTTCAAGATGGCTATCGACCTGGAGTAGGATTGGAGGGTCCTAGGCAGGAGGCCTACGCCTTTCGATCGTAGTGTTTCATTTTTGTCCCGCCTTTTAAAGGCCTTTCTGTTTTTCTTATATCTGTACTCAGATATCTGATGCTTCCGCTGACGCTTGTATGCCATCGAGCTATGTATTCGAGCCCTCGAGGCCCTGGCTTGTAATATATGCTTGTATGACTTTATTTATGTTTTAGAGTTGTGTTGTGATATCTTCAAGTGAGTCCTTAGGCTTGATCATGTGCATTTGCGTGTATGATTAGTGCACGATTAAGCCGGGGGCGTCACAGTTTGTGACCGCGCAGTGTGGATTTGTGGATCTCTGGATGAGCGATTGGCAAGCACCCCCTAGCTCAGTCTTGTTGCTAGCTTAGTTTCCGCCACATCGATGAGCTGTGACCGCGTTGGGGTTCCCCTGTGGAGGCAACCTGTTCGACGAAATGCTTCTGAGATAAACATGTGCAGCGGGTGCTTGCAGTGTAAATTCCTAGTTATACTCGTTCGAAGGATGTTCTTTTTATCCGTTCACCTCTTCAATTTCAATAAAATGATTTCTGAGATTTCTGGTCACGTCACATGCTGAATTCAGGCTTACGTTTTGTGGCAAGGCAACTTCACAGCGCATCTTCTTACTGTCTTGTGTCATGAATTTGGAGCCCAAAATGCCAGAGAAAATGTTTTTAACGGCTTATTAACAAGTTCTTACCCTGATGCTGTAACCATGCAGCATGAAGTTGAGACTTCAGAGTTGTTTGCAGGAAGTTCTAGGTTACACCCAGGCTAAATCCAGTCTTAGATGTCGTAACTCTACTAGTCTACTATGCTTTAAAAAAAAACCTCTTGCATTAGAAATTCGGGATCCAAAATGCCAGAGCCTCTGCCAAAATCGTTTGAAAACCTATTAGTCGGCGTCGCCGTTCCATAACAAGGCTTCGGTCGCTGACGCTATTTCGCTGCTCTCCCTCACATGCCAAATCTCGTAGCCTTGCCTGACGTCAGCCTTAGCAGGGCAACCTTGAACCAAACTGGTGACGGCGCCACTCTGACTCGAGGTAATCTCTGCTCCAAGCCCTTGCTCTGGTCCCATTTCTTTTTGTGATCATCATGCAGTACGCATCTGTGGGCTGCTGGATGAGGCATGGAGCATCACAAGTTTAACTCTGTTGGTTATTTTACTAGTTTCTGCTCTCAAATCGTCCGCTGCTACTATGTTGTGTTTCCTCATGGTGACGTGATGGATGAAAATACACAACTGGTGTTTATCGAGTCCACAGGATGTTCTGTTAATCTGTTACGACTTACTTTCACAGATGATTCATATCTTCTCACATTACATGCTGAATCCAGGGTCCAGGCTTGCCTGCCAGAACAACTTCACAATGTTTTTTGTTTACTGCCTTCTGTTAGAAATTTGTAATTCAAATTGTAGGAGCAAAGAAATGAAAGGCTCAGCAGGTATTTTAAACCGTGTTGCAGGTTAATTCATCGCCGAACCAGATAAAGAGGTTCTTGTCAGAGTAATCAATCAGCATGAAGGTTAAAGTTGTTTGCAGGAAGCTATATGACTACGTGCGATTTGATCTTAGAGAGATCGCGTTTCCGTCTTCTCTGCCAGACCCTCCGGGCTACAAGAGGCGTCCTAAGCTCACACTGAAAGAAAAATGGTGTATCCTCAAGGAGGCAACCAGGCTCTATGGAGCATCCTTGGTGAGGGACATCGGTCCCTGAGTTCAGGCCCAATGATTACAAGAAGGTCAAAGAGGAATCTGACCCTAACTGCACCAAGGAGGGGAAAACTACAAGTGAGCCTAATCTGCTTGAGGACCTCGCCGTGGCGGCAAAGGGTGGGGCGTAGACCCTGAAGCCTGCGCTGAGACGCATATACATGACCCGCGCCTCAACCTACACGAGTGCAGTGAAGAACTATGTGGAGACCTATCAGGAAGGGCTGATGGATGTCTTGGACGAGAAGGCTGCTGGGAAGGGTCACCAGCAAGGCAATGAGCCAAGGAGATCATCAACGTCGCCTCCACCGCCATCATCGTCATGAATTTGTACGAGTTTCCAGGGAAATATTATCATTAGGACTCGCAGCTTATCCTTCATATGTACTCGATCGTAGTTGATGGCTGTGTAGTCTGGTCTGGGTTACGTGAACTGTACTGTAGGATGTAATTCTGTACCCTCTTTTATTTGTACGGCACCAAGCACAGTATTTGAATGAGGTGCCATTTGCTGCTCATGGCTTATTTATATATCTGCCTGGTTGTGTTCGAGTGTACAAATTTAGCAGTACAAGTTACTGATTGATGTAAGTTTGCTTAGTCGTGGTTACTCTAATCGTAGGTCTAACAAGTTACTCTCTGCAGTGTCTGACAAGTGACAGACCACCAGAGAGCAACTTTACAAAACTGTACCACACTCCCCTCAAAAAAAAAAAAAAAAAAAAAAAAAAAAACTGTACCACACAGGAACATAGTCAAAACTGTGCTTAGTACATGCTATTTGTCCTTGCAACAGGAAGTCTAGAGTCTAGAGTCTAGACTGGAAATAATAGATGACAGGTAATGTGTCATTTCCGAACATGGCAGTACCCCTCGACGATCCTCATTTTTTGAGGCATTAATTTTTTTATTTTATTTTTGAAACATCTGACGGCGATACTATCAGGTCGCAGAAATTGCAGAAGATAAAAATAAAATAAAAATGCATCATTGGGCTCTGGTGATTCAATTTTGCATCCTTAAGCAAGATGAGAAGTTGACCCGTTATCATGGCAATGACTGTAGCGACAGGCAGGACAGGAGAGGCTGGCGTCATGGGTTGGACCAGGCCGGTCTTTTTCTTTTTTCTTTTTTTTGAGGGGTGGACCAGGCCGGTCAGGTACAGCACGTGCTGCCGTGGGCCCAAGCCAGCCCAGGCGACCATGGGGCCTACAAAGGATTAGTTAGTACTGTAATGGGGTGCTTG
Source organism: Thinopyrum elongatum (assembly GCA_011799875.1). Classification (NCBI taxonomy): domain Eukaryota; kingdom Viridiplantae; phylum Streptophyta; class Magnoliopsida; order Poales; family Poaceae; genus Thinopyrum; species Thinopyrum elongatum. The sequence continues at coordinate 676,634,617 of CM022299.1, read as the reverse complement.
GCCATTGTGAGCTTTTATATCCTCTCCGAGGACAACTCTGCTGACCATACAAACATGGTAATCACTGGTTAAGGCACTCCTTACAGTGGTTGTACTGTCCTTATCTCAATAAAGCAGTTTTCGTTCTAAAAAAAAGTTTAATCCAACTCTATAATTATCCATCAATTGTGGACAAAAGTTATACCTTCCCCTAAAAACTCATCCATTTATAACATATTAATTATAATTATTGCCTCGTATTACTCTCTAATTTTATTTTATTTTATTCAATTGTTTCTTCGTACTTTCTTCAATACTTCCACAATATAGGTAGTTTAGGACAATGTCAGGCTCTTCAAACTGACAGTTAGACCGCTATTTATTTTAATCTATGTTGTTTAAAACAAAAATAATTATATATTATGAAAATATATATCATGACAAATATAGTAATATCAATTATATAATTAGTAATTCTTTCCTTTTTGGTCAAATAAAAAAATATTTTGACCGACACAAATTATGAAACTGGTTATATTATGAATCATAGGAGTAGTAAAAAATTCGTGTTTTTGCTCTCCAGATGTGCCTGCTATTTGATTTTTTTAATAATATTTTTCTTAAAAAGCATGCATAATTACATGTTTTTGTATAGTTTTCTTCCTGAGCGATAATATTAAAGGTATTCCATCAATTTCGTAATGTAAGGGGTATTAGGTTTCGTTAAGGCAATGCTTTGACCAAGAATTCTGTGTTAACATGTAGATTATATGACATGAAAGTGGTATCACTAGATTCGGTTTTAAAAGTACTTACTAATAATTATGATTTTGTATCATATAAACCACGTGTTAATGGAGTAGTTCTTGCTTGAAGGCTTGTCTTAAGGAAACCTAATACACCTTACATTATGAAATAGAGGGAGTAAGAAAACATGTACAATTAATAAGAAAATATATTTATAAGCGTCAAGAAAACTGCATTTTTTTTTATGTTTCAGTTATGTTGTACGATGTACTTTACATGTCCATGGTTATTAGTTGCTCCATGATATGCAGGTTCATACATAATGGAATAAATATATTTAAAAAAGGAAAAATAAATGACTTTTTAGTATCCTCTCTGACTTTTGGAAAACATCCAGATGCACAAAGGCACGCATCTGTCACTTCCTGAAGTTTCCCCTGTAACAGTTGATATGTCTCTGAAAGATCATGCACATGCCTAGAGGGGAGTGGTTAGATGATTTTAACCAAGTTGGCGATTTTAACAGTTTTTAAGCTAGTCTTGCCTAAGAGCACCCTAGCATGCAAATTCTAAGAAATCAAACTAGCGGAATTGAATTTGCAAGAAAGTAAATGAGTAAGGGTGAAGGGATCGCAAACAGAAGATGTATCCTAAGGTTCAGATTGTTGGCACAACCATACGTCCTTGTTGGAGGAGGTTCGGACACCAAGTCCTAAGGTCACAAAGGCTCACCTATCCCTCCTTGAGCTAGGACACAAAGTCAATGCCTAATCACTCGGGGTAGATCTTCACACGAAGTAGGTGATCTCTGGCCTTCACAAACTTCTTGGCTCCTTCAGACGTCAAAGGCTTCCAAGCGACCCTAACCGTCTAGGAGGCGCACACCCTCCAAGAATAACAAGCCTTGCACAAGTCACTTTGAAGCAACCCTTGCCAAAGATCCTCAAGATATCACTCAAGAACCCCTATGGATCTCTCTCATAGGATTTCCTCACAAGGAGCACAGAGGGAGAGAGCACAATCACAAAGCAAGGAATGTGTGTGTGTGTGGGGGGGGGGGGGGGGTTTCTCAGCAAAGGGCCCACGGATTCAACATACTCTCAAGGGGTGGGTGTCTTATATAGGCAGGCCTCAAAATCTGATTGCTAGACGAAAAAGCAATGTCCCCGTAAGTTCCCGATACTGAGCCTGGAAAGTTTCGGATGCATTCAAAATTTGAACAGCCATGCGGGAAAACAACATTCCCAGAAGTTGGCAATTGCACCCGGAGGTACCGAGCTGTCCAGAAGCACCTAAAGAATCACGGCTACCTTGGAGGTACCAAATATGAACACTCGGAGGTTCCGGACAATAACTGCGACAAAGATGCAACACTCGGTATTACTGGAAATGCTTCACTCAAAAGTTCTAGACCTAATAGAGCACCCACTGAAAATGGATGGACAGAAAATGGTAAGTCCCAGTTTGGAAGTTCCAGAGCAAATCCACTCAGAAGTTCCGGACCTATACTAGAAACACTATGGTGGAGAAACCGTAACAAACTCAAAGGTAACAGACATAACATAGCATTGTCTGAAACAAAACTGGAGTCCGGTGGTTCCAGGAACCAAGCTCAGTAGTTCTGGATCCATAGTTTGGATATTCTCACCAGCTCTCATCTCACATGGTCTGGTAGTTCTGAGATAGTATTAAAAATGGAGATTGAGATTTTTTTTCATTGGAAAGCTTCAGGGGAATATTGAAGATTATGGCACTGTGATCATCCCTAGAATAAGTTCAAGTGCCCCTCTTGACAGTATGACTCTCCTTAGGACTCAGTGTGGAGATTGCTCCACTAAAATCATATGAAGAATTTGCAACTAAACCTTGATGTTCCTTTACTCAATTTTGGGGGTCACCATTGATGTTTTCCAACTGGCATGGGGACTAAAAACTGAAATGCTTGATAAAATCATTAGTCCCTTAATTGTCTTATCGTTAATCAACCAAAACCCATTAGGGGGTCTAGATACATTTTCAATCTCTCCCTTTTTGGTGGTTGATGACAATATAATTAAAGCTTACATGGAGTATAAAATGTGTGAAGCTTTTAGATCCTATCATATAAACTAAGCACCCCCACCCCCCCCCCCCCCCACTGTAGGAGATATGCCCTAGAGGCAATAATAAATGTTATTTTTTATCTCGATGTTCATAATTATGTTTGTGTTCCATGCTATAACTGCTATGGTTCTTGAGCCAGCAATAACCACGAGGCTCGGAGGAAGACTCAGATGCACGTGTGGAATAATAAACGGTAAAATGTATTCCTAGTCTTGCTGGATCAAGTATTGCATGATGATCTTGTTTTCCTGATCATGGGCATGTCTATGCCGGCAATTTTGAGGGCACAATTTAGGAGAACACTTGTGTTGAATCGACCCGATTGATGTTATGCTATGAGATACATTCGTCACAAGTTAATGGTTAATAACACAGAGAAGTTAACGTTTGCATAATTCCTTAGTGTTGGGTAACGTAGCAGAATTTTAAAATTTTCTACGCATCACCAAGATCAATCTATGGAGTCATCTAGCAACGAGTCAGAGGGGAGTGCATCTACATACCCTTGTAGATCGTGAGCGGAAGCGTTCAAGAGAACGGGGTTGATGGAGTCGTACTCGTCGTGATCCAAATCACCGATGATCCTAGCGCCGAACGGACGGCACCTCCGCGTTCAACACACGTACGGAACAGAGACGTCTCCCACGCCTTGATCCAGCAAGGAGAGAGGGAGAGGTTGGGGAAGACAACTCCAGTAGCAGCACGACGGCGTGGTGGTGTTGGAGCAGCGTGGTATTCCCGCAGGGCTTCGCCAAGCACCGCGGAAGGAGGAGGAGGTGTTGGAGAGGGGAGGGGCTGCGCCAGGGATGTCGTCCTGCAGCCCTCCCTCCTCCCCTCTATTTATAGGGCAAAGGGGGAAGGGGGCCGGCCCCTCTAGATGGGATCTAGAGGGGGGGCGGCGGCCAGGGGGAGGTGGCTTGCCCCCCAAGCCAAGGGGGGCGCCTCCCTTAGGGTTTCCCCTAAACCCTAGGCGCATGGGCCCTAGGGGGAGGTGGCACCCAGCCCACTTAGGGGCTGGTTCCCTTCCTCCTACAGCCCATAGGGCCCTCCGGGGCAGGTGGACCCTCCTGGTGGACCCCCGGAACCCCTTCGGTGCCCCCGGTACAATACCGGTATACCCCCGAACATTTCCGGTGACCGTATGATGACTTTCCATATATAAATCTTCACCTCCGGACCATTCCGGAACTCCTCGTGACGTCCGGGATCTCATCCGGGACTCTGAAAAACATTCGGTAACCACGTACAAACTTTCCCTATAACCCTAGCGTCATCGAACCTTAAGTGTGTAGACCGTACGGGTTCGGGAGGCATGTAGACATGACCGAGACATCTCTCCGGTCAATAACCAACAGCGGGATCTGGATACCCATGTTGGCTCCCACATGCTCCTCGATGATCTCATCGGATGAACCACGATGTCGAGGATTCAATCAATCCCGTATGCAATTCCCTTTGTCTATCGGTACGATACTTTCCCAAGATTCGATCGTCGGTATCCCTATACCTTGTTCAATCTCGTTACCGGCAAGTCTCCTTTACTCGTTCCGCAACACATCATCCCGTGATCAACTCCTTGGTCACATTGAGCTCATTATGATGATGTCCTACCGAGTGGGCCCAGAGATACCTCTCCGTCACACGGAGTGACAAATCCCAGTCTCGATTCGTGCCAACCCAACAGACATTTTCGGAGATACCCGTAGTGTGCCTTTATAGCCACCCAGTTACGTTGTGACGTTTGGCACACCCAAAGCATTCCTACGGTATCCGGGAGTTGCACAATCTCATGGTCTAAGGAAAAGTTACTTGACATTGGAAAAGCTTTAGCAAACGAACTACACGATCTAGTGCTAGGCTTAGGATTGGGTCTTGTCCATCACATCATTCTCCTAATGATGTGATCCCGTTATCAATGACATCCAATGTCCATGGTCAGGAAACCGTCACCATCTATTGATCAACGAGCTAGTCAACTAGAGGCTTACTAGGGACATGTTGTGGTCTATGTATTCACACATGTATTACGATTTCCGGATAACACAATTATAGCATGAATAACAGACAATTATCATGAACAAGGAAATATAATAATAACCATTTTACTATTGCCTCTAGGGCATATTTCCAACAGTCTCCCACTTGCACTAGAGTCAATAATCTAGTTACATTGTGATGAATCGAACACCCATAGAGTTCTGGTGTTGATCATGTTTTGCTCGTGGAAGAGGTTTAGTCAACGGATCTGCTACATTCAAATCAGTGTGCACTTTACAAATATCTATGTCTCCATCTTGAACATGTTCACGTATGGAGTTGAAGCGACGCTTGATATGCCTGGTCTTCTTGTGAAACCTGGGCTCCTTGGCAAGGGCAATAGCTCCAGTGTTGTCACAGAAGAGAGCCATTGGACCCGACGCATTTGGAATGACTCCTAGGTCGGTGATGAACTCCTTCATCCATACTGCTTCGTGTGCTGCCTCCGAGGCTGCTATGTACTCCGCTTCGCATGTAGAACCCGCCACGACGCTTTGCTTGCAACTGCACCAGCTTACCGCTCCACCATTCAAAATATACACGTATCCGGTTTGTGACTTGGAGTCATCCGGATCTTTGTCGAAGCTAGCGTCGACGTAACCCTTTACGACGAGCTCTTCGTCACCTCCATATACGAGAAACATATCCTTAGTCCTTTTCAGGTACTTCAGGATGTTCTTGACCGCTGTCCAGTGTTCCTTGCCAGGATTACTTTGGTACCTACCTACCAAACTTACTGCAAGGTTTACATCAGGTCTGGTACACAGCATGGCATACATAATAGACCCTATGGCTGAGGCATAGGGGATGACACTCATCTCTTCTATATCTTCTGCCGTGGTCGGGCATTGAGCCGAGCTCAATCTCACACCTTGCAATACAGGCAAGAACCCCTTCTTGGACTGATCCATATTGAACTTCTTCAATATCTTATCAAGGTATGTGCTTTGCGAAAGACCTATGAGGCGTCTCGATCTATCCCTATAGATTTTGATGCCTAATATAGAAGCAGCTTCTTCAAGGTCCTTCATTGAAAAACACTTATTCAAGTAGGCCTTTATACTTTCCAAGAATTCTATATTATTTCCCATCAATAATATGTCATCCACATATAATATGAGAAATGCTACAGAGCTCCCACTCACTTTCTTGTAAACACAGGCTTCTCCATAAGTCTGTGTGAACCCAAACGCTTTGATCATCTCATCAAAGCGAATGTTCCAACTCCGAGATGCTTGCACCAGCCCATAGATTGAGCGCTGGAGCTTGCATACCTTGTCAGCATTCTCAGGGTCGACAAAACCTTCCGGTTGCATCATTTACAACTCTTCCTTAAGAAAACCATTAAGGAATGCCGTTTTGACGTCCATTTGCCATATCTCATAATCATAGTATGCAGCAATTGCTAACATGATTCTGACGGATTTCAGCTTCGCTACGGGTGAGAAAGTCTCATCGTAGTCAACCCCTTGAACTTGTCGATAACCCTTAGCGATAAGCCGAGCCTTATAGATGGTCACATTACCATCCGCGTCAGTCTTCTTCTTAAAGATCCATTTATTTTCTATGGCTTGCCGATCATCGGGTAAGTCAGTCAAAGTCCATACTTCGTTTTCATACATGGATCCTATCTCGGATTTCATGGCTTCAAGCCATTTGTCGGAATCCGGGCCCGCCATCGCTTCTTCATAGTTCGAAGGTTCACTGTTGTCTAACAACATGATTTCCAGGACAGGATTGCCGTACCACTCTGGTGCGGAACGTGTCCTTGTGGACCTTCGAAGTTTAGTGGTAGCTTGATCATGATCATTATCATTAACTTCCTCTCTAGCCGGTGCAGGCTCCACAGAAACATTTTCCTGTGCTGCGCTACTCTCCGGTTCGAGGGTCATCTCATCAAGCTCCACTTTCCTCCCACTTACTTCTTTTGAGAGAAACTATTTCTCTAGAAAGGATCCCTTCCTGGCAACAAAGATCTTGCCCTCGGATCTTAGGTAGAAGGTATACCCAATAGTTTCCTTAGGGTATCCTATGAATACGCATTTTTCCGACTTGGGTTCGAGCTTCTCTGGTTGAAGTTTCTTCACATAAGCATCGCATCCCCAAACTTTCAGAAACGACAGCTTAGGTTTCTTCCCAAACCATAATTCATACGGTGTCGTCTCAACGGATTTTGACGGTGCCCTATTTAAAGTGAATGCGGCAGTCTCTAAAGCATAACCCCAAAAAGATAGCGGTAAATCGGTAAGAGACATCATAGATCGCACCATATCCAATAGAGTGCGATTACGACGTTCGGACACACCGTTACGCTGAGGTGTTCCAGGCAGCGTGAGTTGTGAAACAATTCCACATTTCCTTAAGTGCGTGCCAAATTCATGACTCAAATATTCTCCTCCACGATCTGATCGTAGGAACTTTATTTTCTTGTCACGTTGATTTTCAACCTCATTCTGAAATTCCTTGAACTTTTCAAAGGTCTCAGACTTGTGCTTCATCAAGTAGACATACCCATATCTACTCAAATCATCGGTGAGGGTGAGAACATAACGATAACCACCGCGAGCCTCAACACTCATTGGACCACACACATCAGTATGTATGATTTCCAATACGTTGGTTGCTCGCTCCATTGTTCCGGAGAATGGAGTCTTGGTCATCTTGCCCAAGAGGCATGGTTCGCATCTGTCAAATGATTCATAATCAAGAGACTCCAAAAGTCCATCTGCATGGAGTTTCTTCATGCGTTTAACACCGATATGACCAAGGCGGCAGTGCCACAAGTATGTGGGACTATCGTTATCAACCTTGCATTTCTTGGCATTCACATTATAAACATGTGTAACATCACGTTCGAGATTCAATAAAAATAAACCATTTACCAGCGGGGCATGACCATAAAACATATCTCTCATATAAATAGAACAACCATTATTCTCAGATTTAAATGAGTAGCCATCTCGCATTAAGCGAGATCCAGATACAATGTTCATGCTCAAAGCTGGCACTAAATAACAATTATTGAGGTTTAAAACTAATCCCGTAGGCAGATGTAGAGGTAGCGTGCCGACGGCGATCACATCGACCTTGGAACCATTCCCGACGCGCATCGTCACCTCATCCTTCGCCAGTCTCCGCTTATTCCGCAGCTCCTGTTTTGAGTTACAAATATGAGCAACCGCACTGGTATCAAATACCCAGGAGCTACTACGAGCGCTGGTAAGGTACACATCAATAACATGTATATCACATATACCTTTGGTATTGCCGGCCTTCTTATCCGCTAAGTACTTGGGGCAGTTCCGCTTCCAGTGACCGTTTCCCTTGCAATAAAAGCACTCAGTCTCAGGCTTGGGTCCATTCTTTGACTTCTTCCCGGCAGCTTGCTTACCGGGCGCGGCAACTCCCTTGCCGTCCTTCTTGAAGTTCTTTTTACCCTTGCCTTTCTTGAACTTAGTGGTTTTATTCACCATCAACACTTGATGTTCCTTTTTGATCTCCACCTCCGCTGATTTCAGCATTGAATATACTTCAGGAATGGTTTTCTCCATCCCCTGCATATTGAAGTTCATCACGAAGCTCTTGTAGCTAGGTGGAAGCGACTGAATGATTCTGTCAACGACCGCGTCATCCGGGAGATTAGCTCCCAGCTGAGACAAGCGGTTGTGCAACCCAGGCATCTTGAGTATGTGCTCGCTGACTGAACTATTCTCCTCCATCTTACAACTGTAGAACTTGTCGGAAACTTCATATCTCTCGACTCAGGCATGAGCTTGGAAAACCATTTTCAGCTCTTGGAACTTCTCATATGCTCCATGTTGCTCAAAACGCTTTTGGAGCCCCGATTCTAAGCTGTAAAGCATGCCGCACTGAACCAGGGAGTAATCATCACTACGCGACTGCCAGGCGTTCATAACGTCTTGAGTTGCTGGGAAAACAGGTGCGTCACCTAGCGGTGCTTCAAGGACATATGCTTTCTTGGCAGCTATGAGGATAATCCTCAGATTACGGACCCAGTCCGTATAGTTGCTACCATCGTCTTTCAGCTTGGTTTTCTCAAGGAACGCGTTGAAGTTGAGGGCAACATTAGCGTGGGCCATTTGATCTACAAGACATATTGTAAAGATTTTAGACTAAGTTCATGACAATTAAGTTCATCTAATCAAATTATATAATGAACTCCCACTCAGATAGACATCCCTCTCATCATCTAAGTGATACATGATCCGAATCGACTAGGCCGTGTCCGATCATCACGTGAGACGGACTAGTCATCAACGGTGAACATCTCCATGTTGATCGTATCTTCTATACGACTCATGCTCGACCTTTCGGTCTCTTGTGTTCCGAGGCCATGTCTGTACATGCTAGGCTCGTCAAGTCAACCTAAGTGTATTGCTGTGTAAATCTGGCTTACACCCGTTGTATTCGAACGTTAGAATCTATCACACCCGATCAACACGTAGTGCTTCGAAACAATGAACCTTCGCAACGGTGCACAGTTAGGGGGAACACTTTCTTGAAATTTTAGTAAGGGATCATCTTATATGCTACCGTCGTTCTAAGCAAATAAGATGCAAAAACATGATAAACATCACATGCAATCAAAATAGTGACATGATATGGCCATTATCACTTTGCTCCTTTTGATCTCCATCTTCGGGGCTCCATGATCATCATCGTCACCGGCATGACACCATGATCTCCATCATCATGATCTCCATCATCGTGTCTTCATGAAGTTGTCTCGCCAACTATTACTTCTACTACTACGGCTAACGGTTAGCAATAAAGTAAAGTAATTACATGGCGAATTTCAATGACACGCAGGTCATATAATAAATTAAGACAACTCCTATGGCTCCTGCCGGTTGTCATACTCATCGACATGCAAGTCGTGATTCCTATTACAAGAACATGATCATCTCATACATCACATATATCATTCATCACATCCTTTGGCCATATCACATCACAAAGCACTTGCTGCAAAAACAAGTTAGACGTCCTCTAATTGTTGTTGCAAGTTTTTTTACGTGGCTGCTATAGGTTTCTAGCAAGAACGTTTCTTACCTACGCCAGAACCACAACGTGAAGTGCTAATTTCTATTTACCCTTCATAAGGACCCTGTTCATCGAATCCGATCCGACTAAAGTGGGAGAGACAGACACCCGCTAGCCACCTTATGCAACTAGTGCATGTCAGTCGGTGGAACCTGTCTCACGTAAGCGTACGTGTAAGGTCGGTCCGGGCCGCTTCATCCCACAGTGCCGCCGAATCAAGATAAGACTAGTAACGGCAAGAAGATTGACAAATCGACGCCCACAACTACTTTGTGTTCTACTCGTGCAAGATACTACGCATAGACCTAGCTCATGATGCCACTGTTGGGTAACGTAGCAGAATTTTAAAATTTTCTACGCATCACCAAGATCAATCTATGGAGTCATCTAGCAACGAGTGAGAGGGGAGTGCATCTACATACCCTTGTAGATCACGAGCGGAAGCGTTCAAGAGAACGGGGTTGATGGAGTCGTACTCGTCGTGATCCAAATCACCGATGATCCTAGCGCCGAACGGACGGCACCTCCGCGTTCAACACACGTACGGAACGAAGACGTCTCCCACGCCTTGATCCAGCAAGGAGAGAGGGAGAGGTTGGGGAAGACAACTGCAGCAGCAGCACGACGGCGTGGTGGTGTTGGAGCAGCGTGGTATTCCCGCAGGGCTTCGCCAAGCACCGCGGAAGTAGGAGAAGTGTTGAGAGGGGAGGGGCTGCGCCAGGGATGTCGTCCTGCAGCCTCCCTCCTCCCCTCTATTTATAGGGTAAAGGGGGAAGGGGGCCGGCCCCTCTAGATGGGATCTAGAGGGGGGGGGGGGGGGGGGGGGGGGGGGCGGCGGCCAGGGGGAGGTGGCTTGCCCCCCAAGCCAAGGGGGGCGCCTCCCTTAGGGTTTCCCCTAAACCCTAGGCGCATGGGCCCTAGGGGGAGGTGGCGCCCAGCCCACTTAGGGGCTGGTTCCCTTCCTCCTACAGCCCATAGGGCCCTCCGGGGCAGGTGGACCCTCCCGGTGGACCCCCGGAACCCCTTCGGTGGCCCCGGTACAATACCGGTATACCCCCGAACATTTCCGGTGATCGTATGATGACTTCCCATATATAAATCTTCACCTCCGGACCATTCCGGAACTCCTCGTGACGTCCGGGATCTCATCCGGGACTCCAAACAACATTCGGTAACCACGTACAAACTTTCCCTATAAGCCTAGCGTCATCGAACCTTAAGTGTGTAGACCCTACGGGTTTGGGAGGCATGTAGACATGACCGAGACATCTCTCTGGTCAATAACCAACAGCGGGATCTGGATACCCATGTTGGCTCCCACATGCTCCTCGATGATCTCATCGGCTGAACCACGATGTCGAGGATTCAATCAATCCCGTATGCAATTCCCTTTGTCTATCGGTACGATACTTTCCCGAGATTCGATCGTCGGTATCCCTATACCTTGTTCAATCTCGTTAATGGCAAGTCTCCTTTACTCGTTCCGCAACACATCATCCCGTGATCAACTCCTTGGTCACATTGAGCTCATTATGATGATGTCCTACCGAGTGGGCCCAGAGATACCTCTCTGTCACACGGAGTGACAAATCCAAGTCTCGATTCGTGCCAACCCAACAGACATTTTCGGAGATACCCGTAGTGTGCCTTTATAGCCACCCAGTTACGTTGTGACGTTTGGCACACCCAAAGCATTCCTACGGTATCCGGGAGTTGCACAATCTCATGGTCTAAGGAAAAGTTACTTGACATTGGAAAAGCTTTAGCAAACGAACTACACGATCTAGTGCTAGGCTTAGGATTGGGTCTTGTCCATCACATCATTCTCCTAATGATGTGATCCCGTTATCAATGACATCCAATGTCCATGGTCAGGAAACCGTAACCATCTATTGATCAACGAGCTAGTCAACTAGAGGCTTACTAGGGACATGTTGTGGTCTATGTATTCACACATGTATTACGATTTCCGGATAACACAATTATAGCATGAATAACAGACAATTATCATGAACAAGGAAATATAATAATAACCATTTTACTATTGCCTCTAGGGCATATTTCCAACACTTAGACCATGAGAGTGTCGAGTTCCTTCATGCTTGATTCATGAACTTTGCGGTTTGTTAAACGTCATCCGTAACTGGGTGGCTATTACGGCAGCTTACGGGTTCATGCGAAAGTATGACAAGGGACTAGATAGCTCAAGATTGGGATTTGCTCCTCTGACGATGGAGAGATATCTCTGGGCCCTCTCGGTGTTATGGTATCCATCATTGTCTGACCAGACACAGGGTGATTTGATCACAGGGATGCCGGAACACGGAAACGAGAAAAGAGAACAAAACCGGTAACGAGGTAACTTGCATAGTGGACAAGTTGTTGATCCACGGGGATGCAGATAAATCTCACCTCAGGTATTTGTAACATATTGCGAAGCAACAAGAATAGCAAACAGCAACTGGAGGTTCACTCGAATATTTTTTCGTGTGGGTATAGGGGTCAATATGGGTGTCCACGGCTCCGATGTTGATCATTGATCGGAAAGTGTTCCGGTCATGTCTATACTTCACCGAACCTATAGGGTCACATGCTTAAGGGTCATCTATCTACTGAATACTAGACAGGGAGTCTGAGAGAAAGTCGCCGGAAAAGTTTCGGAGACAGCGAAAAAGTTTCGGAGAGAGAACACCGGAATAGTTTCGGTGAAACTGAAAAGTTGTTTCAGGGTATACCATTAAGTCAAATTGGTTCCGGCACATGCCTGGAAATTCTTGGAGGGTGCCAAAATTGTTCTGGAAACTTCTGGGATTTTTCCGGGATAAAAACCGGAAATATTCCGGAGCAGCCGGAACCGCTATGGTAGCTTTTCGCTGAAGAAAAACATTATTCTGGAATTGTTTCAGAATGCGTTCAAAATTGTTTTAGTGGATACTGGAATTGTTCTAGGCACACAGAAATAATTTGGGATTTAACGGACGCAGAAAAATGTCTTCATGAATAGTGAAAGTGCTTTTTGGGTTACTTTTTGAAAAGCCATTGTTTTGGGCTTTGTCCCAAAAATATCTAGGGATGACATGGATGGATAGGAGCCCCTTTGGGGGGGCCCACTTGAGGGGTGGCTGGCCACATGTGGGGGCTCCTCCATGGAGCCCCACTTGGCCCTTGCTTTCCCCTTTATGCCTTGTGAAGGACTCCATTTTATGTGCATTTTGGGTTTTCTTGTAAAACCACCCTACCCCTTGGGATTTCCTATAAAAGGAGGTGGAGAGGAGCTCTCCACACTCACTCTCTTTCAACATACACATGCCATTTGACTTGTCTGGCTTCTCTCTCACTCCCAGCGAAATAGTTTCGTAGAGCCGAAAGGCTATCTGGGTTCCAGTGGGAACTAGTTCTGGATGGCGAAGCCCTGCCGGATAGATGACACCGTATGTGTGCAACTCTGTAGAGAGATCGTAGTTTCGGTTTTAGTTCGAGAGTGCCTCCCGAAGGGCTGTCCGTGTGACCGTCCGAGTTTCCAGGTCCTCCCGAAGGGCTGTCCAAGTGACCGTCCGAGTTTCGGAGGTCGTCCCGGAGGGCTGTCCGTGACACCGTCTGAGGGACTGTCCGACTGCCTCCGGAGGGCTGTCCGAGGGGCAGACGAGAGAGTACATCCTCGCGGTTGGGAGGTTGTAAAATCCTAACTGCGGGGATCTGCACCGCCGATCATCATCGACTCTACTTCCGCTGCGCTATGAGTTGGTAACGAAAAGATCAAACCTTGTATGCAGTCTCCATAGTGGTCCTGGGCTGGTGCGTAATAACAACCATCGCTTAAGATCTTCCTCTCCAAAATCCAAGAGGACTCTAGGCACGATCCGAAGAATCCAAGACAATGTAAATAACCTCCAGGACTAAATTTTTTGACCCACAACTGTAACAATGACTTTTGCGGCTACGGCTCATGGGACTCATGTGGGCGGAATAGTTAACTTCTACCCAAGGGTCCCACTTAGCCGTATGTGGCGCCTACGTGGCAATCATCAAGTTCAAGCCAAGTCAACAAAAGTCCAAGCAACAAGTCATGGTCAAGAAGTTAAAGAAGGAGTCAAGATAAAAAGACAAAGTTAAATGAATGTCTAAAGAGCAAAGAAGCCCAAGTTAAGAAGAGGCCCAAGAAGATAGAAGCCCACCATGGTGGAGGGATGAGAGGGTTGGTCCACCATGGATTATGGACCTTCTCTCCCATCTAGTCCACCTTAGACTAGTATACCACATATTACCTCATGTACCCCTCCTACCTACCACCTCAAGGGTAGCCTTAATTATTTGTCAAGGAACCCTAGCCTATAAAAGCGCCCCCCCCCCCCCCCCCCCCCGCGCGCACGTAGCAGTACGAAACAATTAATTAACTTGATGATTTCGTAATAAGCCAAATCAATTAATTAAGCATAAGCCCCCTAGCTTGTACTTTGCAAGGACTTCAATTTTTCTAGGCAAACTTTTTTTGTTTCCAAACTGGAGGGACTTCAATTAAGATAACCAAAATTTTGTTGTTGAAGCAACTGGCACTGAGAAAATTAAAGTAGGCTTAGCAGGAAAGCTACATGGTGACAAGAAACGACAGATCCATCGGAGACACACATGCATAATAGAGGTTGTGTTGCTTTATTTTTTTTTTTCCTTTTGGGACCAGACTAGAACCAGAAGCAGCGTAATCTGAACGACCATGATTGCTGCTCTCAACTCACTATTCGCTCATCCATGCACCACGCCTCAATTTATTTTACAAGCAATCATCTATATACATTTTTTTACAAAACTTGTCAAGAGGGCAGGATGCTCCTGCTATTTCATATAGAAAACTGGCCCGATATATAAAGAAAACTAGACCAAAAACCTTACAAAGTGCGATAGATTATAGGACAACCATGCAAAACCCCCGACAAAGGAACAAAACACATTGCTACACTAGGTATGGAACACAGACTGCGTTCTCTGATGCCGTAACCTCAAACCCCAAGCTGGCCACCACAACCAAACACATCCACTGCCCGAGTTAGGGAGCCAGATGGAACTCATCGGTGACACCTCCTAAGAGGGAAATGACATCCGTGGATGCCATCATCGCCAGCATTGACCTCTGTCGAGACAAAGCATTCGCCTAGAACACCGCACACCGCCAGCACACTGAACCAAAGCTAAGGGTCTAGCCGCGCCTGCGGCCACTGTGGCCATATTCAATCCTTTCAGCCATGGCGCAATGCAGGGATGAGAACAAACTCTTGGACAACACCTCGAAGGAGGAGATAGACGTCTGCGAGCGCCATCATGGCCGGTACCCACCCCGTCAGAACAAAACTTTCACCCAGAGCGCTGCATCCCTTCATCTCACCGGACCCGTGGTATCCGCCACTAGGGCCTTGTCGAAATATGAATCCATGCGTCGCGTCGTCAGGGAGGCCAAAGGTGGACCAAGAAGAAGATGAACATTGTTATGTGGCCTCACCGGATCTGTTAGGACCGCACCTCGTTGTACGGTCGCAAAGGAAACTCACCACGAACGGCAGGGGCTTGGGGCCGGGGAAGGCCGCATCCGCGAGACAGCGGCCACGTCTCGGCAGACAGTCGAGCCAACACCACCGGCAGATGCCGGCACCCCAGCTCGCATGCGTGTGATTCCATGGACAACCTGCATGAAAATAGATGCCGCCGAGATTGCCCCATCAACGCCGGCAAACACCAAACAGAAGGACCTCACCAGACCGGCCGATCTGCGAGGGACACAACACACTTGCCCCGTGACGTCGCTCAGAAGATCGCCAAGGCCCGAGGAACATTATTCTGACCACCGCCGAACGCTCCAACTCTCCGCTGGCAATGAGGACACAAACCTAAGCAAACGGTACATATCTACACACCGACGATAATCCAGGGCTCCTCTCGCCCCCGCCACCAGCAAGCAGCGACACGGCACCTCGAAACAACCATGTACTTTTGCTGCCTGTTCACCCTGCGGGGCAGTTCCTTTTTTTTTTTTTTTTTATCTGGAACACCAAACAGTTCGAACTGCACCATCCACCACCGCCGAACTGCCCCGCAAGCGATAAGTGCAGCAAGGACGTAGACATGTGCATGCATGTACGTACATTGCGATTCAAATTCAGGCGATTTACTATGTGCTGGTACGGGTTGAACAGGCTATGGTATGGGTAGGCGCAGGCTGACTGTAGTACAGCTACGTTAATGCAATTCAAATTCAAACAAGCTTTATTGCGCCGCCCAAATAAATGCCAACCCCAGTCTCACGTCTGGCTTGCCAGGAGTTAAGGACTTAAGGGCCTACTCCCTCCGTCCGTAAATAAGTGTACACCTATTTTTTGTCCTAAGTCAAAGTTTTAAAGTTTTGACCAACTTTACAGGGAAAAGTAGCAGCGTTTATGGCACTAAATTAGTATCACTAGATCCATTTTAAAATGTACTTTCACAATATACCAATTTGATGTCATATATATCACTACTCTTTTCTATAAAGTTTGTCAAAATTTTAAAACTTTGACTTAGGACAAAAGGCGCCGTTCGTTGCCTGCGGGTGTGGATCCAATGATCTAAATGGATTTCTACAAACAAAATATGAATTAATTAATCACACAGAGAGTACAATGATGCATAGTGTATTAACATAAAATTGGCGAATCTCTAAGCACGAGGTGGGTTAGCCCGCTATGAATAAAAAATCCCAACTCTTTATATATGGTACTACTTCGCATGTGCAGCGGCCAGCAGCGTGCAGCACCCCAGATTCACAATTTTTTTGGTGGCCAACACTAAAATGGCGTATACACACCTTGGTCCTCCCCTAGTGTAAGAAGATTAATTTAGATGCGCTATCTATCTATATCTATATCTATACTAATTATAGATTCTCTAGAATTTTTCATGTTAATATCTATACTAATTATACACTCTAGAAATTCCCACGTTAAGCCATCCATTTCGTGGGACCAAGTTATAATGGCTCGGATTAGATCTAAAAAGGCTACCATACTACGTTTATGCTACCGATCGCGTGGGAAAAATAATACACTTCCCTTTCCCGTATCTGGTCTAGAAACCTACCTTTTGAAGTTCAAAACAATTAGAAACCTAGACGTTCTGTCCTTTGCTCTCTAATGTAACCATGGCGCGGCTCAATCCGGTGGTCGCAAGCGCCGTTCTGGTATGGCTTTCCTGCGATGGCTACGTTCTACACGCATGAAGGAAGAAAACCGTAGCAAGGATAAACAAGGTACTACCTCTGTAAAGTAATATAAGACGTTTTAGATCACTGAAATAGTGATCTAAAACGGGATAAATCACGTGTGTACATGCGGCCACACGAGGTCGTTATCAGCACCACTCGTCCCCACGCGATTCGTGCTACTCTAATACAACGTTGCCGTATAAACTACCCTGGGCAGCGTACACCAGCTGGTATAGCGCTCGTATTTGCCTCTGCGCGCCGCAGTAAAGGCCCACATGGCAGCCGCACGCATTGAAATGTCTCGCGCGTCGAGAGGAATTCATTGCACGGTACTGCCAACGGCTAGCTGCACCAGGCGGGAGCGAGACGCGCGTTGATCACACTTCAGTCACAACTCAACGGCTAGCTGGGCGACGCTCCTCTCTGTCTTTTTAAACGCCATGCTTCTTGCTTCGACTGGCCATTCTAAGTTGCTCCCCTTCTCCATTCTTCCCAGCTTAGAGGTCGGTCCATCGCCACGTCGCACTTCTCGAGCAGAACCAGTCACACTAGTAGAAAACAGGGCATCAGTCCTGGTTTCAGAGGGCCTTTAGTCCTGGTTCTGCAACCGGGACTGAACAATCGGGACAAAAGGCCCCAACTTTTAGTCCCGGTTGGGTTACGAACCGGGACTAAAGGAGCTCCACGTGGCCGCTGTGGGTGCCCAGGCAGGAGCGATTGGTGTACCAACCGGGACTAGAAGGCAGCCACGCGTCAGCACCTACCAGGCGCTGGAGTTTTTTTTTTTTTTTGAAATGAGGGGTTTAGGGGTTTCATATTGTGTTTCCCCTTTTCTTTTTGTGTTTACCATTCAATTCTTTTACATTTAGGGTTTTTATTTTTATTTTATGTTTTTCATTCAACTCGACGCTAGCTACTACATATAGCAATGAAGGAACCATTACACACAACATCGTCATGATCAATATATAGAGAGAAGTGACCTCTTTTTCTCCGTGCTTGGTCGAACAACAAGTTTTCGTATATCTATTCGACGCTACTACATATAGTACACGTTCATGCATATATACAATATAACATCTCTTACGATCCCTAATATCTAATTACCAAAATCGCATTGCAAATCCCGATGGTATTCTCTGTCTGTAGGTATGACATGCTCAACAAAGAATCCCGCCAATTCCTCTTGAATTGTTCGTATGTGATCAGTTGGTAGGAGTTCGTCCCGCTTCCGCCAGATCTAATTTAAGGAAGGGGGTCTATATATATATATATATATATGAATGAAACTCAACACAATTGATGGTAATAAAATAAAAATGTGAATATTGTTTATGTACTTCAAATTGTTCTGAAGATCTGCCCCGCTCAGAGGTCGAGTGACGAATGAACTCGCAAACGTAGTATGCACATAAATTATTCCCGGGTGCCTGCTACAAGCACTTTACGAGAATAGAGTTCAATCAAAATGATAATCAAGCATGATAATGGTATTGAAACTAGAATCAATGAGAGATGTGCGGAACTAGCTAGTAGTACTTACTTTGGGGTGTAAAAATCGCAGCTCCTTTTTCCATTCACCCCTAACCTGGTTGGTGAACTTTTTTCAAACCCTGCCCGGCAAAGAAAATGATTACTTGATATCAGGAAATGAACGAAAGTTGCCGATATGGTGCAATAATGATTGAACTTACTTCTGGAGCATTTGACTTATGTCCGCCCACTCCTTACGCTCTTTACGTCTCGAGTCCAAGACAATTACTAGTCCTGCGTCAAGCTGAATGGCTAGCAGAATCCAGTGGAACCTGCGCACGCATAACTCATCAATTACACTTAACCTCGAGTAAGCGAAACAAAATGTGCACAAGACAGTAATACTCACCGGAAGTTGTTAGAAAATAGTATTTCCCTTTTGTTTTGTTGTCCAAGTAACGCCTTTAGCAAGTTTTTCTCTGTATCATCGGGTTTTTTTTGTACCGTATATTCATTTACGGTATTTGGGTTAATGAATCTAATGTCACAGATTTTTCTTCTGCATTCGCGGATCTTCAATCTACATAATATAGTGTGAGGATAATTATACATGCAATGAACGAGCTGAGCTAGAGACTTAATTACAGAAAAAATACTTACATACAATAGCAACTGACGAAAGTTTTGTCGAGGGCGTCTTGATTGTATAACTGAAATAATTCTTCAAATTCAATGTACAACGCCTCGACTCCATTGAAGTAGTGCTCATCTTTAATTCCCACGTAGATACTGCTGGTCCCTTCCTCGCAGGCTTTCAAGTACCAGTCATGCATCATCATTGATAGATGCGGGAGCTGCTCAGGTCTGACGAGAGGCTTCCCGTGCTCGTATCTAAAGGCTACCTCAGCCATTTCGAACTGTACCTCATTGCCAAAGTAATCACCAAGAGTGTAACTAGGATGAGCGGCTGCTACCCCCGGATCATTAGCGATATCGGGAAACACCTTGAGCGGGGGGCACGATTGTTTTCCTGTTCGTCGAGCTGGGGAATTGTTTTCCCACTTCTTGCAGCACTGCTACTTCTGCTACTTCCCGACCTTTTCACTTCATCAAATGTCTTTACAATACAGCGGTCATAGTGTGATAGCGGCGGAGGCGGTGGTGGTCGCTTAAGGGATTCTAGACAGCGCTTCACTTTTACCGAATCTATTTTCTCCTTTGGATCTGGACGTTTCGGTGCAAACTGGCATTTCACATCGGCAGCCACGATCTTGTTGTTTTCCTTCTCAGTCATGTCGTATGGTAACTTGGCAGGAGCCTTCTTGACGCTTGGACCAGCTCTGGATTTCTTCGTTGTTGTACTGCTAGCCGCCGGAGCGGCGGCGGATCTCTTCCCCCGTTGCTGAGGCGGCGGAGGAGGCGGAGTCAGCTGACGTGGCGGAGGAGACGGAGTCCCCTGAGGGGGCGGAGACAGCTGAGGCGGCGGAGGATTCTGCTGAGGGGCCTCCTCCGGCGGAGTCCGCTGAGGCGGCGGAGATAGCTGAGGCGGCGGAGTGTGCTGACGCGGCGGAGACGACTGAGGCAGCGGAGATAGAGCTGGACTGTGAGGAGTCTGCTGAGGGGCCTCCTCCGACTGAGTCTGCTGACGCGGCGTCCATTGTGGAAGTACGATGTATTCCTTTCTCCATAGAATGGTAGTCCTTACGGCATCTACCAGATGAGTCTCCCCTTCACCTGTAGGGTACTCAAGCTCCAGCCCCTCGAATCCCTTGGTAACTTCATCCACCCCGACAATAGCAAAGCCATCTGGAATCGGATTGCAATGGAAAGTTCCATCAAGTCTAGGAGGTAAGACATAGCCGACCGCCACCTTCAAGGTTAGGTTGATGCATTTCGCCATTAGCTCACAATGTTCCCTCTCCGTGATATCATCCACGGGGTAGCGAGGAGCCGTGGTATCAGGCCGAAAGAGCTCCGTGGAAGCCACGCTGCTTTTCCACTGAGATGGTGGGGTAGCTTCGTGGGCAGTATCGAATGAAGGATCTTCGTGCTGCTGAGATGGTGGGCTGGTAGCTCGCTGACTGGTAAGTGCCTCTAGTTTCTTCTCCTGCAACGCTAATCTTTGTTCTACATTCTGCATCTGGTCTGCTTCCTTTTTCTTCTTTCTCCCTCGGCTTCTATAACCAGTGCTGTCGGGAAACCCATGCACCCATGGAACGGAGCCTGATGTGCCTCGTGTTCGTCCAAGGTGTTCAGGATTCCCAAGGGCGAGTGACAGCTCGTCCTTCTCTCTGTCGGGATGGAACCTCCCTTCCTGCACATCCTTGATTGCTTCCTTAATCTTTATGATGGGTGTTTCAAGTTGTTCTTTCGTGTAAACACACTTCCCTGTTTCTGGGTCCAAAGTTCCCCCATGCCCGAAGAACCAAGTCCTTACCCGTTCGGGCCAGTTCAATGTCTCTGGTTGGATCCCTTTAGCAAGCAGGTCGTTCTCAGCTTTCTCCCACTTAGGCCGGGCAGCCTTGTAGCCACCTGACCCCGTAACATGGTGATACAGCTTCTTTGAAACATTTAGCTTATTTGTCTGTGACCTGTTCTTAGCTTTCTCTGATTTCTTGTACGCCATAAATGCGGGCCAGTGATCTATTATCTTCGCATATTGACCGGTGAATTCTGGAGTTTCATCTTTCTCGATAAACTATTCGTTCAATTTTTTCTTCCAGTTCTTGAATTGTTCCACCATCTTCTTAAGAGCCAATTTTTTTGACTTTTCGCTGTATAACTGGGTTATTTGGATCCTCCTCTGGCGGTAGGCTGAAATTTATCATGAGTGAGTTCCAAAGCTCATCTTTGCATCTATCGTCGACATAAGAAACTCCATCGTCCTTTTTCTTATTCCATTCTTGGATGCTGATCGGAACGCTATCCCTAACAACAACTCCACACTAATGTATAAATCACTCTTGGGTCCGCTTGGGAACAGTCGGTTTGCCATCCGGATCGACTTCTTCGATCGTGAACATTTCATTCTTGCCCAACCTTTTCTTCGGGCCTCATCTCCTTATAGAAGTTTGGCTCGATCCGGAGGGCTAAAAGAAGAAAGAAGCGTTAATATATGTACATACAAAACAATTAATGCATCTAGTCAGCAGAGGCTTAATTAATATATATATCTTGACGGACTTTGCAACAGTTAAGGCTCCAACACTGGCGGAGCCGTCATCTTCTCTTCCCTCACCATCGGAGTCGTTGAGATACTGTGAGGTGATGATATCATCATCTCTGTCGTGGATTATTTCCTCCAACGCCTCTTCTTATTCTAATTCTCTGTCGTGTTCCATAGTTTCTGCAAATATTATAACATGGCAATATACAACCATGAGAGATGGATTAGTGGCAAACATATACCTAATCACAACACGGAATCATATGCATATGAGCAATGGATTAGTGGATTATCGGGGTTATTATGTTTTAACGACCCCCTCCCCCCTCATGTCGAAGTTATACCGAAATTATCGGGGTTATGTTTTAACGATCCCCCCCTCTCATGTCGAAGTCAATGTACAACATGAAAATTTGTAAGTGATTGCTAAACTTTTATGCTTCATTTATATGAAGATCAATTATCCAATATAACTATGTTCGCGATATGAGGCATTGGACATTATCTAGAATCATATCTGATGAGTCGTCTTATCTTTTGGGAGAGGATACTTTGCGGACCGCCTCTCTCATGCCTGTCCGACGTGCTAATCAGGTTTTCATATGCCTCAAAATCAAAGTTATCGGGGTTATGTATTAACGACCCCCCCCCCCTCATGTCGAAGTTACGACGATATTTGTACAAGATTTATACATAAGATGAATACAAGATTTATACACAAGATGAATACACAACTCAACAAATGAACCAACCGTCATCCTATGAACAAAACTCAACATACAACAAATGGACACCTTTTGTCGAACAGCGGAGGGACGATCAGGGACCAACTCCACGGAGATGCAACACCACAACCTGTAATTCCACGGAGATGTAACACATGGCAAAACAAGCTTACTAAACTAATTCAAATGACCCCTAGATCAATGGCAATCATCATGATCAAGTTGACAAGTATCAACAGATTTTCAGACTTAGTGATATTTGCATAGAGTGGGAATGCAAAACAGTAACATCATGATGAAGTAACCACTCATCATATGCCATCTCCATCTCATCTCATCCATCTCCATCACATCTCATCCATCTCATCTCATCTCATCTCAATGAACAAAAAATTATATTACACATGAAAATATCACAAATGAAATGACTTTGATCATGAATAATGCTATAAAACATTTGCATAAATATTACACATGAATAATATCAACGACTTTGAGATCATGAATTAATAATGCTATAACTCTTTTCCACCTTACAAAAATATTTCTACAATATTTACTAAAATTCCAAAGTTGGAATTTATTTTGTTCATGGTTTCTTTGGTTTACAAAGGAACCATATTTTCTACAAGTCTTCTGCTCCCACCAAAATTATCCTAGCAACTAGACGGTACCTACAACCCATTTCACCAAAGACTTTGGGTTTCACAGTTCAAAAATTTCAAATTTCCTTTAATTCAAATTTGGACCAGAAACAAACTCTCTGATACAAACTCAATTTTTATAGCTCCAAAAATTATGAAACTTTGCCAACCTCTCGTATATACATCAACACCTCACCACAAAAATTCCTCAAAATTCCTAAAATGCCTAGACCTCTCTGTCATTTCATCATATAGGTGGTGTGCACACTGCACACTGTTCACTGTCGAAAAATTCAGTTATCTGAATAGGAGGAGGAGGAGGGGATCAGGGCGGCACTCATAGTGAGGAGTCGTCGGCGACGGCGTCGGGGCAGGGCTCAGGGACGGCTTCGGGGCAGGGCTCGGCCACGACGTCGAGGCAGGGCTCAGGGACGGCGTCGGGGGCGGCGACGAGGAGCGGGCTCGGGGAGGAGGGCGAGGAGGTCCGGTGACGAGGAGGGCGGGGAGGTCCGGAGACGAGGAGCGGGCTCGGGGACGGCTCGGAGGCGACGGTGATGTCTGGCAGCCTGGCAGCGTCGAGGTGGTCTTCGGCGTCGGGGGAGAGGGAGATCAAAAACTGCAGATGGTGTTTGGAAATTTTTCTAAGTGTTGCTTATATACACAGAGTTTTAGTCCCGGTTGTTGGCTCCAATCGGGACTAAAGGCCCCCCTTTGAAATTCACCTTTAGTCCCATTTGGTGACTCAGACCGGGACTAAAGGGGGGCCTTTAGTCTCGGTTGGAGCCACCAACCGGGACTAAAGGGTGGCACAGCCGTGGGGTGGTGAAAGTTTAGTCCTACCTCGCCAAGCGAGAGGAGATCGCACTGGTTTATATACGCGGCTGCGATATCTCTCCCAAGCTCCTCTCTAAAGCAGGCAGTTAATTGCCTAACCTCTGCCCTGTTGGGCCTACTAGCCCCGCGGGCCTGCATCCTGGCCCATATATAGTTGGGTTTCTAGTCGTATGCAGGCCGTGGTGTCTGCTAGTAGGCGGGTATTTTTTTATTTTTTATGTTATTTTTTGCATATGTTATGTTTTTTTATTTTTTATGTTATTTTTTGCATATGTTATGTTAATTTTAATATTCTTTCATAACCACTATAAAATATATGGCACATGTTATGTCTTTTTATTTTTTATGTTATGGCAATTTTAATTTTTTACATATGTTATGTCTTTTTATTTTTTATGTTATGGAAATTTTAATTTTTTGCATATGCTATGTTTTTTTATTTTTTATGTTATTTTTTGCATATGTTATGTCAATTTTATTTTTATTTTTATGTTATTTTTTGCATATTTTAATCTCCGATCAGAAAAACCACCTAGTACCTCCAACTTTATGTCATACAACGTTTCTCTCTTATCATCTCCGATGCTTCTATTGTATTCATCTATGTCAAGACGTTTAAGCCATGTCTATATTAACCTTGTTATTTTATATGGAGCCACCAATCGGGACTAACCGCGTATGATCAACCTTGCAAAACATGGGACTGAAAGGATAGGAATAATTAAAATTTCATAACTTAATAAATAATTATTCTAAAATCATGTTTCAAATGCCAAAATGCCCTATCTAGCTCTTACAAAGATTCCCTCTGGTTTGTCCGAAGTGGCACTTTCTAGCTATAAGTCCAGAAACTCACACTAGAGAGAAAGTGATGGCGGTGAAGCCGGTCACATCCCAGAGTGGGTTCTTGGGGTATAAAACCATTTCTTCGCGTGTGTCCCTTGCTTATTGCACCATAACCATGGATAATCTTCATCATTTAACAGAATGCTTGGGTCAGTCTTCACTCTAAAGGGAGAAATTTCATGGAACTTTTCATAATCTTCTGACATATCTGTCTTGTCCTCCACTCCCATGATGTTTCTTTTCCCTGAAAGAACTATGTGGCGCTTTGGCTCATCGTATGATGTATTCGCTTCCTTATCTTTTCTTTTTCTCAGTTTGGTACACATGTCCTTCACATAGAAAACCTGCGCCACATCATTGGTTAGGACGAATGGTTCGTCTGTGTACCCAAGATTGTTGAGATCCACTGTTGTCATTCTGTACTGCGGGTCTACCTGTACCCCGCCTCCTGACAGATTGACCCATTTGCACCGAAACACAGGGACCTTAAAATCGTATCCATAGTCAAGTTCCCATATGTCCTCTATGTAACCATAATATGTGTCCTTTGCCTGGTTGGTGTTTGTTGCATCAAAGATGGCACCACTGTTTTGGTTGGTGCTCTTTTTATCTTGGGCGATCGTGTAAAATGTATTCCCATTTATCTCGTACCCTTGGAAAGTCAATAAAGTTGAAGATGGTGTCTTGGCCAACAAGTACAGCTCATCTCCAATAGTGGTGTTACCCATGAGATGTGTTTGCAACCAACCACCGAAAGTCCCCATGTGTTCACGTGTAATCCAGTCGTCAGACTGCTCCGGGTGTTTGGAGCGTAGAATATTCTTATGTTCATTGATATACGGGGCCATCAAGGTAGAATTTTGTAGAACTGTGTAGTGTGCTTGAGCCCAAGAATGCCCGTCCCTATATATTATTGCTTTCGGTCCTAGCGTACCTTTTCCACCCAGTCTCCCCTCATGCCGCGATTCAGGAACACCAATCGGCTTAAGATCAGGAATAAATTCAACACAAAATTCAATGACCTTCTCTGTTTGATGGCCCGTGGAGATGCTTCCTTCTGGCCTAGCACGGTTACGAACATATTTCTTTAAGACTCCCATGAACCTCTCAAAGAGGAACATATTGTGTAGAAATACAGGACCCAGAATGGCAATCTCGTCGACTAGGTGAACTAGGACGTGCGTCATAATATTGAAGAAGGATGGTGGGAACACCAACTCAAAACTGACAAGACATTGGACCAAATCATTTTGTAACCTTGGTAGGATTTCTGGATCGATTACCTTCTGAGAAATTGCATTGAGGAATGCACATAACTTCACAATGGCTAATCGAACATTTTCTGATAGAAGCCCCCTCAATGCAACCGGAAGAAGTTGCGTCATAATCACGTGGCAGTCATGAGACTTTAGGTTCTGGAATTTTTTCTCTGCCATATTCATTATCCCTTTTATATTCGAGAAGCCAGACAGGACCTTGATACTTAGCAGGCATTCAAAAAAGATTTCCTTCTCTACTTTGGTAAGAGCGTAGCTGGCAGGACCTTGATATTGCTTTGGATGCATGCCGTCTTTTTCGTTCATACAGTGCTGGTCCTCCCGTGCCTCCGGTGTATTTTTTGTCTTCCCATACACGCCCAAGAAGCCTAGCAGGTTCACGCAAAGAATTTTCGTCACGTGCATCACGTCGATTGCAGAGCGGACCTCTAGGTCTTTCCAATAGGGTAGGTCCCAAATATAGATTTCTTCTTCCACATGGGTGCGTGTCCGTCAGTGTCATTCGGAACAGATTGTCCGCCAGGACCCTTTCCAAAGATTGCTTTTAAATCCTTGACCATATCAAGTATATCATCACCAGTACGGAGGACAGGCTTCTTCCGGTGATCTGCCTCACCTTTGAAATGCTTGCCTTTCTTTCTTAAGGCATGCTTGGTCAGAAGAAATCGACGATGTCCCAGGTACACATTCTTCTTGCATTTGTCCAAATATATACTTTCAGTCTCATGTAAACAGTGCATGCATGTGTTGTATCCCTTGTTTGTCTGTCCTGAAAGGTTACTAAGAGCAGGCCAATCATTGATGGTTACAAACAGCAACGCTCGTAGGTCAAATTCCTGCTGTTTGTGCTCATCCCACACACGTACACCTTTTTTACCCCACAACTGTAAAAGTTCTTCAACTAATGGCCTTAGGTACACATCAATGTCGTTGCCGGGTTGCTTAGGGCCTTGGATGAACACTGGCATCATAATGAACTTCCGCTTCATGCACAACCAAGGAGGAAGGTTATAGATACATAGAGTCACGGGTCAGGTGCTATGATTGCTGCTCTGCTCCCAAAAAGGATTAATGTCATCTGCACTTAAACCAAACCATAAGTTCCTTGCATCACCTGCAAAGGCCGGTCACTTTCTCTTGATTTTTCTCCACTGCGACCCATCAGCGGGTACTCTCAACTTACCGTCTTTCTTACGGTCTTCTTTGTGCCATCGCAACAACTTGGCATGCTCTTTGTTTCTAAACAGACGTTTCAACCGTGGTATTATAGGAGCATACCACATCACCTTGGCAGGAACCCTCTTCCTGGGGCGCTCGCCCTCAACATCACCAGGGTCATCTCGTCTGATTTTATACCGCAATGCATCGCATACCGGGCATGCATTCAAATTGTCGTACTCCTCACCGCGGTAGAGGATGCAGTCATTAGGGCATGCATGTATCTTCTGCACTTCTAATCCTAGAGGGCAGAGAACCTTCTTTGCTTCGTACATACTGTCAGGCAATTCGTTATCCTTTGAAAGCTTCTTCTTCATTATTTTCAGTAGCTTCCCAAATCCCTTGTCAGATACACCATTCTCTGCCTTCCATTGCAGCAATTCCAGTGCGGTACCGAGCTTTGTGTTGCCATCTTCGTAATTTGGGTACAACACTTTTTTGTGATCCTCTAACATGCGATCGAATTTCAACTTCTCCCTTTCACTTTCGCATCCTCTCTGTGCATCAATAATGACCCGGCGAAGATCATCATCGGGCACATCTGATGCCTCTTGATCTTCTGTTTCCCCCATTGCAGTATCACCGTATTCAGGGAACATAGGATAGTTGTCATCATCCTCTTCTTCTTTGTTGTCTTCCATCATAACCCCTCTTTCTCCGTGCTTGGTCCAAACATTATAGTGTGGCATGAAACCCTTCTGAAGCAGGTGGAAGTGAAGGGTTTTTGAGTCAGAGTAATCCTTCGTATTCTCACAGATAGTACATGGACAATACATAAAACCATTCTGCTTGTTTGCGTCAGCCACATCGAGAAAATTATGCAGGCCCGTAATGTAGTCGGAGGTGCGTCGGTCACCGTACATCCATTGCCGGTTCATCTGCGTGCATTATATAATTAAGTATATCAAAAACCATTACAGAACATCATGAATAGAGAAATGACCAAATTAATAAAAATTCATCATCACATTAAAACCAAAGTACAGTAGTGATCAAATGTTATTACTGAAAAAATAAATACATAAAGTTCATACATAGTTCTCATAGAACAACATACATTGAAACTAACATACAACTATGTAAAACATTTAAATGCAACAACAAATGCGATCAAGAGGCTCACCACGATGGTGCCGGCGATCGACGGCGGTGAGGACGGGGACGGGGACGGGACGACACCCTACACATGTGCAAACTAAGAAGTTAATTTGAGCTCAAATTGTGCATCTAAATCAAATAAACTGACACATACACTCCTCCACTAAAACCCACAAACCACACTACTTCTAGAGCATTTGAAATGAGCTAAACTAGCAGTGAGAGATGAAAGGATGAAGTTACTAACCTTTTTAGAACACTTGGATAGTTGGTGCACCGCCAAACCTAGACAAATTTTGGGGAAAATGGAGCTTGGAGGTCGAGCTTGGAGGAAGAACAGAGGAGAAAGCTTAAGTGTGGCTCCGGCATTTCATCGAACACCTCATGTGCATATATAGGCAAAAAACAGAGTAGCCCACACCTCCACCCTTCCACGGCCAAAAAACAAAGAAGATTGGGGAGGGGGGGGGGGGGGCGTGGATATATATAGGCAAAGCTTTAGTCCCGATTTATGTCTAAAACCGGGACTAATGGCCTACCCTTTAGTCCCGGTTCCAGACACCAACCGGGACTAAAGGGCAGCAACCCCTTTAGTCCCGGTTGGTGTCTGGAACCGGGAGTAAAGGTCCCAGCCGAACCGGGACTGATGCCTGCCGAGGCCCGGCCGGCGTCCTAGCCTCTCAAACCGGGACTGATGCTCCCATTATTCCCGGTTCGTAACACGACCGGGACTAATGCTCTGATCTGGGCAGGACGAAAGCCCTATTTTCTACTAGTGTCATTGCTGAAGAACATTTTCGTGGCGTGCCTCGCGAACTTGCTGCTCATGGTCGCTATCTTCCTCCGCAAGTTCTGAAGCATCATTCCCTCTGCGTACGGAGTGCCGTAGTCATATATGTGTTCATCTTCCTCTGCTCAGTGCACTGCATGCACCCCGCGCACGGCCATGGGCATGAGCTGCCTCCTCAGAACTCTGTAGGGTATCCCCTCTGTGTAGGGACTGCCGTTTCTTTTTCACATGTTTTACTTTTGCTAGCCGAACTGCATGTATCACCCAGTACGTTTAGCTTGCTCATGCAGGCTGCGAGCTGGTCTATCAATAAATTAGCTAGGCACCATTGTGAGCTCGCGCCCTACCTTAATTAATCTATCCCTAATCAGAAAACAGATGTAAACACGTCGAAGGCTAATGTGCATACACCAAACAGCAGTGTTGTCATAAATTACTGGTGGCCACCCAAAGGAAGTCATTGCCCAGTCGTCGCCCGCCATTCACTCGAATGCACCAATAAAAGAGGGCACTGCGCACCATCAATACTACCAGCTCCCCTGCACCGAATAATGGAGCCCGCGGGCCGAATCGCAAACGGACAAGTTCTCAACTAGTCATTCCATCAGATGATCAGAGAGCACTAGAAGGCCACCGATAGGAAACACAATATGTACGACCTGAAGGAATTCAGCAGACACAAATAACAGGCACACTATAGATTGACACGAGTACTTGATTCATGCAACCAGCGCATTCGTGTGACCACCAAAAGAAATAAATGCTGCAACAGATAAATCATAGTAATAACCAATGATTGTACCAAAATGTTGTCACCAGCACAATTATGGGCATCTAAAAGTTCACACTTCCGTTGTCATCCAAACGGATCCAATGACACGTACAATACCAAGTCATGAACAAATGCAGCACAAACGCTCACCAAGTTGAGAAAATCAGATGTTACATGGAATTTGAGTAGTAAGTACCTCGAACATGAGGCCGACTGGGAGAAGAGAAAGCCCTGGTAGTCCGATCTGGGCGACACGGCTGGCGATCCGATCCGGCTCTTCTGCGTCCCTCCCAACCTTTCTCTCTCCTCGCCGCCGCCGGGCAAAGCACGCGGTTTCGTTGGGCTGAGGCGGTAGCACGTGGCACGGCAGCTGCGGCCGCGAAGCACTACCGTGGCAATGAAGCGATAAGGCGGAACGTCCGGGGCAGCCCGGCGCACAACAGTGGATAGGCTGCCGGGGAGGCCCGGGTACCTCCAGATCTGGCGTCTCGCCGGTGTTCTGGGTGAGGACGGCCGCCTAATCGCCTCCGGTAACCTGCAGTGGTGGCTGTCCTATTCAGGGATCAAGGCTTTCGCTGACGGCCCACGGTTGAGGCCGACGGCTCAGGCACTCCAGAGCTGGAACGTGGAGGTTGTCTGCTAGGGGCGGCACGCAGTGATTAACTGGAGGCTGTGAGCTTAGAACCACCTCCGGGCGCCTCTAGCGACAGCGACGATGGTGTGGGGCTGCTGGATGGCCCGTCGTGGGCTTTTGGTGGCACCGACGACCTTTTATCCACGCTCGTCGTCGTGGGCGGTGGCAGGGACGGAGCCAGGAATTTTGTATAGGGGGGGCGAGTTGCAGACTTGAGCTCTTATAGGCAGTTGGGCATCGGTTAACCATAAAAAAAGTTTGTGCTTGCAAAAACCTAAGCCTGAACTAGTGTTTTCATTAGTGTGAACACTACAAAAAACTATTAAAATGTGCATTTTTGGCAAGACAAATTTAGTTTCCAAATTGATTGCATTACGAATTTGGTAGACAATACAATATCTATCTATTGATTCCAAATTCAGTTTTCATGTTGATCAATTAACAATCATTCATTTTAACCCACAAAAATCAGATATTTGAAGCTGATGTTAATTAAATTATGAGAGTGGACGTACCATACACGCAAAGAGGATGTCAGATTCCGTGCATCATCTCCTCTGTGGTCGCTCATGGTGGTGGTGTTTCTCCTAATATCCTTTATAGTGGCTGAGGAAATGATCAATTGGGATTTCTAGACTTGAACGGTTGGAAGCAAGTGCCCTAGGAAACGTTTTCCATTCTTCTCTTCCTCTTCGTATCTACACACAACAGCCTATATTTCCTACTGTAATTAACTTCTCATGTTCGTAGGTTTTTTATGGAACAACCACACAAATTAGAGCAGATTAAAGATCAGGAGATGAAGTAAGGGACTAACCGTGCAGGTAATCAGCCGTGGCGGATCTCGATCAACCCCCCTATGATCTTCGCTTGGAGACTGAAGCTAATCTTGCGGGTAGGCGGAGATTGGAGGCGACGACAGATGGGAAGATCGCACGAGCCGCAATCTGCGTGCGTTCAGTTGCAGCGATATAAAATCGTGTCGATCGCCAGGATTGTAGCAGACTGCGTTGGTGCTCCTGGTCGCAAGCCCTTGACCGGTGGACTATGTTCTCTTTGACCTCGATGGTGGGCCCTTTCTTTTGCTGGGTTGTGATCTATTGTTTGTTGTACATGGGCTGCCCGAGGGGTTTCACGGTGTTACACGAGACAAGTGGACAGGGGGGGCGAATCAAGTCAAAAGGCCGGCTAATAAACGGATCTAACTAATCGCTATTGAGGAAGACAACTTCGTTGGGGGGGGTCTAGCCCCCCCTCGTCCCCCCTTGTCTCCGTCCCTGGGCGGTGGCAGGTGACTTGTTCATTGGTGGTGGCCCTTGTCGCTTCTTGGCAGATCGCTTTCGTGTGCATGGTTATTGGTCCCATGGCGATGTTCACGTCAGGGCTGTGCACGTGACCGGCTGTATCCGAAGGCATACCTTCCCATCCTGGAGATATCTTGGCTACATTGGCTCTCTCTCGAGGTTTAGGAGGTATGGAGGTGTCGGCTCGGTAAGTGGAGGTTGCAACACAAGGTGACTTCGGTTTGGTGGTGCTCTTCGAGTACTCAATCTCGAGCTCTGGGGGTGAAAACCCTAGGTCTAGCCTTAGTTGGTTGTACCTCGCAATGCGGTGTTTACACGCCGTTCTCCTTGTTGAAGGCTTTGCTTGGAGTCTGCTCAGACTGGCTCTCCAGGGTAAAAACCCTTCATCTGGCCTTTAGTGGTTAGATCCGGCGACGGCGGCATTGGCGTGTCGTTCCCTTCCAGGAGGCGTCGCTTTTTGGAGAACCTTTATCGTAGTTTGTGCGTTGTCAAGGAATTGGCAGATGCTGATGCTTGTTGCTGTGTGTCGTTGTTTGCTTCAACATGCCTTTTCCGTTTCATGCCCTTTGTTTTTTTTTTAATAATGTGGTTGTGTGGATCCTCAATGCCTTGACTAGTTCTTGGCATTGTATTGATACAGAGCACGGGTGTAATTGGTATCAACTTTATATTAATATATTGCCTTGTATAGAAAAAGGTGTCACACCGGAGGCTATTGCATCATGGAAAAGGAGGCCGGGGGCCGGGTTACATCAAAAGAGACAGACGGAAGATGCAGGCAATCTTTAGCTTGCAAGTCCCACTAGATAAACAATAGAGAAAATATGTTCATAGATGAAATGGCAATATCACACCATTAAGAACAATAAACCATAGAGAAATATGTACAATATAAAAAAGGGGTAAAGATCTATTCCATGATAGATGATGGAAACGACTATAATCAATTCAGTGGCATATAACTGTTCCTTTTAGGATTTATTTTTTGTACAACTGTTATCAAGGACCCAAATATGCTACAAAATATTTGACACCATGGTTTAGAACACAGACATTTTTGCATAGTGATAGGAGAACTGAGAACTGAAATATGTTCTCCAAAATTTCTACTGAACTTTTATGAAAGCCCTACTTCGATGGAAGACACGTACCTATACATGCAGACTCTGAAAATGCATTTCGTTAGTACATTGTTTTAAAACTATTCATACCTTGAAAATTTATAGTCACCCCCTCTGTTCAAAGATAATTATGGTGGTCTATGTTTTTTCCTATAACATTTTATATTGTGCAACAATGTTCCTAAGTTATACCACTATACCTTATTTTTAACTTTGGAAGTTCTTATATTCCATTAGTAAAGAAAAATCTTTAAGTTCCTAAGTCAAATTCCGTGGTTTTCAAACAGACTGCTAGAAATGTCTTTAAAGAAAATTTAGATCCCACATAGAGGAAAAATATTCAATGCTCTATTTAATAGCCCATGCGCATGCACGGATTGGCAGCTAGTGTTATTAATCAGGACTCAAAGGATATACATATATATGCTGGGCCTAAACCTATCTTAACTCCCTTCCCCATGTGGGACTGAACGATTTCAACAAAATACCAATATGGGCAACCACATGGTATATTACACAACCCATCGACCAATCAGTCGTGAGATATAGCGGGAGCTTGTACAATATCAACAACGAAGCAGATGAAATATCGTAGCGAGAACTAATATATAGTGGCAAACAATCATGGGAAGAGCAAGAAAGATTTGGCGAAGCCCAAAACGATTCATTAAGCACAGCTCAAATAACTGCAATAGATCACCACTCACTCACAACGTACTCTTGGGCATTCTAGTAACCTTGAATTCTTTCCATGTACAAAGATCTTATGCAAAAGAATTCCCTAGTTCTAATCGTCACAAGGCATATTTGCCTTTATATATTTTTTTTTGCGGGGACTATTTGCCTTTATCTTGCTGTTGATACACGTGGGTTGGTTTGGCTTGATTGTGTTTTTGTATTCATATGGCCACCCTTCATGGATCTATATGGAGTACAAATAGGATCATGCATTTTCTTTTTTATGAACACAGTATAATCGAAGTCGCTCACATATGCGAGCATACACTCACCCCTATGAACGCACCCACGAATACCCTACCCCTATGAGCACCTCCGAGAGACTGAGCCAGCATAGCATCTTGAGATTTTACGAAGTCACCACAGGCGATTAAAAACCTCGCAGTCGAAGGGAACGTCTCCTCCCACTAAATGAACATCGCT
Source organism: Thinopyrum elongatum (assembly GCA_011799875.1). NCBI lineage: Eukaryota > Viridiplantae > Streptophyta > Magnoliopsida > Poales > Poaceae > Thinopyrum > Thinopyrum elongatum. Next base: position 676,600,399 of record CM022299.1, on the reverse strand, counting down.
GGAAGCCTGAAATAAATTCAGGAATAATGCGAGCACCAATGTCAAGTCTAGGAGTTGAACTCTGGTGGGCTGGAGATACAACTGTCCACCTAACCATCCAACCACGGGTTGGTTGGCGGATCATGCATTTTCTACCCTTATAGTGTTACGCTGCCTTCGTAAATCCCGTGCGGGCGACTCCGAAGCAGGAACAAAAATAAACATCACTTGCGGCATGAATATAGAAAAAAAATCAGTGAATACCAGACTTAATTTGTCTTCCTTTTTTTTTCCTTTTTGAACAATTTGTCCATTTCATTTTCATATAGATCGATTTTTGTGTTTAAAAAAAAAATGCCATATTGTATCATGGTCGATTTAACCAATTGTTTTAAGATTTTTTGATGATACAGAAATCATAGGAAACATCATCAGAATACAGAGCCGGATATCTTCGGGCTTTCTATGGCATCACATCAAATGCCCCTCAAAGAGCAAGTAGAAATCCTTACTGTAAATATATCCTTGAAGCTCACCACTTCAAATCCTGAGGATCCAAATCCTATAAAGATCATACACACATCCCATCACATATGTCCACATACATAATCAGTTTGATTAAAACACTTCGTAACAAAATAGTAATGCCTTACAAATATGTACTTGATTTGTAAAGGGGCCTCATATGTCCCCGGGAGCGTGGTCGGCAGCTCTCGCCAGTGCAGAGACAATGGCGGCGGATCTGGCGTATTCGGGACGGCAATGGCCGGTGATGGCGGTGCCGGGCCTCCCACGCCCATATCTGCGGGAGTGGCGGCTGTGTTGACGAGGCTGTGCCAGCGGTGGCAGCGGCTTGATGGGCGCGCGGCCGTGGTGGTGATCTTAGGTGGGAAGGCGTCCCACCCATCTGCTAGCGCCACTCGGGAGGCGGTCTGCTAGGTGGCTCCTTCGAGCATGCACCTCATTGACGCATGCTTGCGAGGAGTACCGAGAGAGGCATGCGGCCTTCTCCGGTGGACGGCACGGAGTACTGGCTGGCGCGGCGATGAAAAATCCGTCATCAAAGATGGTAATTGGGACACCGCTTCATGTCCGGGGTGAATACTCTTGTTCTGGTATTTATTGAGCGGGCTCAGCAATGACGAACTTGCATCATTACATTGTTGAAGGCGTTGTCTCCATTCTGATGTTCTGATCTTGATTGGTTGGTCTCGGCAACTAGGATGAAATTCCATGTCCTCGGCATCTCCGGCCAAACGCGGTGACGGTGGCACGAGTGCGTTATCCCTTGTTGAAGGCGTTGCCGTGGAAGAAGTCGACTTAGTCGTAGGTGTTTAGTCCATATCTTGTAATGGTTCTGCCGTTGTTGTCCATATCATGTACTCTGCTTGTTGATGACGTTGACCTCGTTGCCGTACATAAACTTTAATATATTATGGTTGTGCGCATCTGAGGATGCAGAGGCCGGGGGGTTGATCCTTTCTTTTCGAAAAGAAAAGAAAAAAATGTAAAGGGGCCTCGATTCATGATGAACTGATGAGTTCCAGGTGAATGTATGGTCATGGGGTACTGTAATTAGCTATGTGCGTAAATGCAGTATTTTCCATGATTGTCCTCTCCTACCTGTATATTTTTAGGAATAATCTTGAATTGATGTGTTTGAGTCTGTTTGGTAGTTTGCCGTGTTCGAGTACGAACAGGTTTTGTTAGCTGTACGCCGATTTTTTTATTAATAATAAATGATAATGATGTAATTCCCAAACTAGTAATGATAAGTTGAAATTTTGAAAAATAGGAAGGACGCCATGATTAGTAGTGTCCAGGCCTGGTCTCTGTTGCAAAGCACGTCCAAACCTGGACGCTATTCTTAGCAGCGTCTGGTGTTTGGTTCAACCTAGCCCAGAAACTCCTCGCCTCCGTCCGACCTTAACACAACTCCGACGCGGTGACCCAAACTGACACATATTTTCTTTGTTCTTTGTTCGTTTGGATCGGTCAGGCGGACATCAATGTTCATTTTTGTCTGCCGGTCTAATGGTGTGAGTAACACGGACGGACGCATTCCACATTTGCGCTGGATTTTGGATATAAAAAACAACCAGCAGAAGTTCAATTTACATTACTTAAAATTTAAAAAATATTAAATGATTATTTTTCAAAAAACATTCAGCGGCGAGCGGTAGATCTAGACGTCGTCGTTGTCCCTCCTCCTCATTGGTCAGGTCGACGTAGAGCGGCGTCTCCATCCACGGGAACGCCTGTTGGAAGGCTGGCGGTGTCGCCGCTTGCTGCACCACCAGCTACTGCTTCGCCTGCCGCTCGGCCTCCATCGCGCGCTTTGCCGCCTGCCGCTCAGCGTCCTTATCGATCGCGCCCACCCACACGGGCGTGCCACGCGTCCCAGTTCGGCGAATCCACTGTGTACGCTAGGTCGCGACGAAGGTCGGTCGGGAGTAGTGCACAACAATGGTGGATCTCCGTCAGCTGTGTGCGGCCTGAGTCCGGCACTGCCGGCACCGGAACCCTATCGAGGTCGAGGTGCCACCCATGCAGCAGGTCCACGTCGGGCTATGGCACCGGCACACCATGCTTTCAGAAGTACTGGCAGTGGTGCACTGACACGTAGAGGCGAAAGCGCGACCGCTGACTCAAGATCGACTTATCTGTTGTCATAAACTAGCCAATTACCAATTGTATTGCCCAAGCGGCCAGTGAGACGATGTTGCTCCTGCGATGATTGGTGATGTCCGTGCTAGAGCTTGCTTACCACCCAACATGGTAAGAAGTGACGGTTACAGGCATATTAGGGTTTATAGGTCATCAAACCTCTATCTATCAGAGGAAAACGACTCGGTTAAGCCTAATCAAAACAACAATCGAAGGGCATGGCTGGACGCTGTCCGTACTAGCGTCCAGATCTGGACGCTCTTAGCAATAGAGTCCATCCTGGACGCTGTTATTCCTAGCGTCCTTCCTATTTCTACAATTTCCACCGGCCCTTTATCAGTTTCGGAATTACGTAATTATCATTTACTATTAATAAAAAAATCGGGCTGTACGTGTACGAGTTAGTTTGCTGGATTTAGCCCAAGGATCGACCACATCAAATATCACGAACGCACATCAAATATCACTCACGTGCCTTATCCTTTTTTCTGTATTTCTTTGAACTCAATAATCTCACGGTACAAAAACTACGATGTTGTGTGTTTATATACACACGTACAGTCTCTTATGCCCAACTCGACTAGGAGTAGTCCAACGGCGCTAACCTGCAGGCGGACTCCTAATGCACTGCAGGTTTAACTCCTAATCCTAGTCAGACTCCAGAAGCTAAACCCGGCAGCTAAACTAAACCTACACGAAGGACTTGATACAAAACAGACTAGTACCCTCGCTGAACCACACACCTCCTAAGCATGCGCTTTGGCATGGCTCTACTCGAACTAGTACTAACACGTAGACACCTAGCTAGCTCAAGGAAGCTAACTCGTACATGTACGGCTAACAAAAGCTGTTCGTAAAAGAAAGTAGGAGAGGACCAAAAGGGTGCATCTAAGTTTTGGAAAACTGTTAGTATCTGTTATGAATTAGAGGAGAATGTTCAAAGTATCTATTATAGGGCAAGTGGTGATGCTCTAGTTTGGCAGTATGAAAATATTAGGGTTTATTCTTCACAATCTTTGTATGCAATCATTAACATTCGTGGGGTTGTTCCTGTTTACATCCCTGCGATTTGTAAAATAGTGGCACCACCAAAAGTGTTGATTTTTATTTGGCTGGTATCTCATAACAAAGTTATGACTAGATATAACCTCTCTTAGGAAAAGAGGCTTGGAAAAGCCAGTGGAGTGTGTCTTTTGCAATGAAAATGCGACAGTTCATCAGTTATTTTTTGAATGTGTGGTGTCCCAGCAAACCTGGAATGTAGTTTCACAATTCTTTAGGAGACGTCTGGGGGATGATTTGGAATCCATTTCCAAATTCTGGGTTGCTGATAAGAAGTGACCCATTCTCAATTTAATCACTGGTGTTGTTCTTTGGAGTTTGTGGAAGACCAGGAATGGCTTTGTGTTTAATAATGTGCAATGGATTCACTTGGAACAGGTGTGGTGGCTGATTCTTTCCACTGTGAAACACTGGAAGTTATTGGTCAAATTCTGCCATTACTTACGCTTGGTGCTGAAGGCTCCGTTACCTCTGATGAGATGGTGATGTGAGTTGGTAATCTGCCAACTCTCCCAGGAAGAAAGCTGCAGCGGCCGTTGAATGGAAATCTCTCAGGAGGATCATCTGATGGCACACTGTCTAGCACGTTTCTTGTGCAGCATTATGTTGACGAAGAGATGCCCAAAGTGGATGCGGCCTGACTGGCATGATGCTTCTGTCTATCTTCGTTTTACATGTTGAGTGCGCCGTTGAATTTTTATGTTCTGTTTTGCTTTATCTCTAAGGAAACGAATACTGTCACGAGGCCGGACTTGCTTCATCTTTGCACAACTTCAAGTGTCTTGCATCAGTTATTTCCCATGTTTCTCTTTTAAACGAAAGGAAGGGTAAGCTATCCTTCCAGCCTATACACAGCATTGAAAAACAACAACAAACAAAATGTCATCCTGAAGCCATCATCTTTGGAACTCGCAATTGGCCTCGTCACAGTCTTAATTCTTCTACATGATCTACTGTAAACCTATCGCCGGGAACTAATATCCACCCGCTTGATGGCATGATAGCCAGAACACAGTACTCAAAGAAAACACATTCAAGAAGGGATGCTACTTGTACGCTACCAGAACAACCAACAAAGGTAGACTTGGGGTTATCACTCCCAAATCAAGAGCTTTGATCCAACACCTTCAACAAAAGAGGATGGCGCACGTACATGGGTTTTCAGCCTGAGAAAAATGCCTACTCGTCTTTGAAATTATCCAGTGTCGCCATCCACCATCTCTACCGTCGCTGACTGAGAGGACCTGAAGCTATCTATCTATCAGCCCAGGGAACCCAGGAAATTTTTTTTTGGTCATTGAATCAGTCTATTAACCATAATAGCCCATAGCATTCCCATCATGTATATAGTATATAAATCTTGAAGAAATATGAGTTAGGTGGAATTTGGTTTTCTCAAAATCTGCGTTGGCAAATAGCATGATTAGGGCAAGTTTAAAAAAAATCCTTGTAAGACCACCTCTAGCCTACACGAAGGAGTACGCCCTTTGCTATCTAAAATTTTAATTAGTAAGTTGCACTAACCAGTTCATCCTACCTCACATTCTCACTAATCATGTCTCACTCTCATCTCTCGCTCTTCTTTTCCTCTTTCTCTTTCTCTGTGATTCCCATATATTTATTCCAATCCCATGAGGACCATGAGGAGCCTTAGCTAGCCAGCTTGCTCTCTCATCTCCCACTACCCCCAAGCCTCTATCGAACACAACCTTTAGCCACACCAGAAGGAAAACACACACAAGGCAGCTGCACAATGGAAAGGAGCTAGCACAAGACTCACTTTCTCCAGATAACATCACCACCCACCCACCATGATCTTCCCCCCTTCCTTCCTGGATTCCTCAAGCTGGAATGATAACCAGGTAATTTCATTCCCCTTTCTTTTCCCAAGATTTTGTTCACTCTCACTTTTGCACAAGCATAAATAAAAGTAGAAGAGAAAGTTGTTAGGAGTTAATATTGATGCAAAGAACATAAAACTAGGGCTCTGGCTAAACATTCTGATTCAAATACTACATATCTTGGTATATATTTGGCACAAATTTTTAGCCTGAATTCTGGTTCTTGTTCACTACATCTTACATCGAGCTCTTGATTCTTGTTCTCATGCCATAGTTGGATTTTGAGCAGCACCCTCACCACCAGCAGGTCACGCCGGCCAGTGGTGGCAGTGGTGGTGCCGGCGACGGCGGCTGCAGTAACCATGAGCTCCTGCAGCCATCAATCATGCAGCAGCAGGGGACACATCCTGAAGGTGCTGGCGGCGGCAGCAGCGGTGGCAGGCAGGTGGTGGGGTCGCTGAAGCCGATGTCGATGTCAGAGTGCGCCCGCCTGGCTCGGGTGCTGCTGCCGAAGCAGGGGTTCAAGTGCCCGCGCTGCGACTCTGGCAACACCAAGTTCTGCTACTTCAACAACTACTCCCTCTCGCAGCCGCGCCACTTCTGCCGCGCCTGCCGCCGCTACTGGACCCGGGGCGGCACGCTCCGTAACGTCCCCATCAGCGGCGGGTACCGCCATCACGCCAAGCGCGCCAAACCAAAGCAGGCGGTCGCGGCAGTGGGGCCACCTGCGGCCAACGGCGCTGCTTCGGGTGGGTCAACATCCGCTTACACAACCACGGCCAACGCAGCTCCAGTGTTCCCGGCCATGCTGCAGAGCGGCGACGGTAACCTATCCAGCTTCCTGCCCCCGTTGCTCCGTCTTGCTGATTTCGACACCATGAGCCTCGGCTCCACCTTCTCCGTCATGGGGAAGCCGTCCGCCGACGACGCGGCGGCGGGCTGCTACCCGGTAGGCGGCGGTTCCGCCGGGGCCGGGCTGGAGGAGTGGAGAGTGCAGCAGATGCAAAGCTTCCCATTCTTCCACGCAATGGCCGACCAGCAGCACACACTGGCGCCAGCTGCAGCGCCAGCAATGGCGATGCCGGGAATGTTCCACTACCTAGGCTTGGACAACGGTGATTTCGGCCGCAGCGGCCGCGAAGATGACGGAGGAGATCAACATTTTCATCACACGATGACGACGACATCAAAGAAAGAAGGCTACCCAAGATCTAGCAGCATCGCCATGTATGGTGGTGACCACCATCTCACTGCTGGCTACACAAGCTCCTACTCCAATACTGCCACAGGTAGCCATCTCTTGTAATGAGGTAAGCTAATCACGAGCTCATATCAATCACAAAATTAGCTAGCTAGATGCATGGACTTTGGAGGGTGTTGTGAGATATAGAAAAGCTTAATTTTCATTTGTTTTACACTGTGTTTCATGGAAGAACTAGAGGAGATCATGGAAGGATATGGATGGTGTTGTGTGCTTGCTTAATGATCATGGTGAAGTTATGTGTCACTTTCGAGGTTGTCATCCCATCTAAGGAAAGCTTGAGGTTCAGTCGGCGCAGTCGCAGGCTCACTCTTCCTCTCACCAAGATCAAAGTCTTTGTCAGGGATCCGATTCTAGACCCCGAGGCTAACGCTCACCTCGAAGAAACTTGGATCCGCATCTAGAATGTTCCTTACAAGCTTAGGAAGCAACCAATTATCAAGGAACTGGCCAATGTTCTAGGAGTGGTGGTGGCTGTCAATGAAGTTTCCATTGTCTGTGCTGGCCCGGTCCAGGTCAAGCTCTGGTGCCGGGATCCTTCTAAGGTTCGCGGGCATTTTGAGATCTTTCGGCATCAGGGCGGTTTTGTCATGCAAACCGAACAAGAAGGGTTGGGGCTTGCCCCCAACACGAGCAACCGGCCACCTCCCCCTCCTCAAGATCCATGGCCTTCTTCCGACAAAGACTAAGACGGGGCGCAGCATCTCCACTCCAGCTTGGGAGGCTACAGAGACCAAATTTGGGGCTAGTAGGGGCGCGACGGCCGCCTCCGAACACCAGGCTGGGACGGGTGGAGCCCAATAGACGGCACCGGTGATCATCACCTCGACGCCGGTGGTCCATGGTGGCTCGAGGCCGTGGCGCCGGTCCGCTCCAGCACCCGTTCGGCCTATGGTGCCCCTTCCTAAAGGAGCGCACTCCGTCGACATTCTGAGGATGTACCGCAAGTCATCGAGGGTGATCTCGCTGCCTGTGAACCAATACGGTTCAAACTTCCTGGAGGGGCCTTACTTCCGTGTGGAGCTGGTAGAGGAACTGCACGCGGTGTACGCTGGCCGTGAATCCCCTCTCCCAGAAGTGCATGCATCTGGCAAGGATAGCTTCCCTAACCCACCCCTGGAGCCGCCACCGCTTGACGACTCCATCCTTACCGATGATCATTCTCCATTCTCTGTCCCGAGCATGACAGAATCGGATGCCACTTTTGATTCATCCAAGTGCTCGCTGGGATCGGTGTGTCATCTCCGCGAGTCCCCATCGCGTGTTCTTGATATGGACGCGGCAGCACTAGGCTCCCCTGTGAAGCCGTGAAGGCTACCGAGGAGGAGGCCTTCATCGACAACACCATGCCTACCGAGGACTGCATCGAGGCCTTCAGTTTTTAGACCGGATCGAAATCAAGTTGCAACAGAGAACACTTATAATAAAAATAGGCATGGGTATGAGGACTTAATTCTTACAACCATATACTTGCGAACGTGATCATTGTGATATTAATTTGTGCCCTGGAAGACACCCGTCAAGATGTGCTTGCAACATATCGAAGTGGGGGATGTGTCCAAATTACGTCTTGACTGGAGCGCATCCTACATCAAGAGTCAGTTGTCCAACCAAAGGCCCTATCCGTCGCGCGGGGTTGCCTCAATAATTAAGATAGAATCAGACAAAAGCATTGGGCATTTAATGACTATACCTCATATCCCCAGCGATAGGATTCACGTTACCGTACTGAACCTTTCTGTCACTGGTGTTCAGAATAGCGCTTCACGGTCTCTCTGCCCTTAGCCTCCTCGTGGCTCGAACTCCGTGATCCTGGGTACCTGCAGAGACGAAGATCATGAGAGAGACAAGTGACAGCTACGAAGCAATTTTATTTCACACATATGAGACGTTAGTTCAAAGTCATTCCATCGACCCCGTCAGCAAATAGATAGGGTTACAAGGCTATGCCTCAACCCATGACCTTACCGAATTACTCACACATAGCGATCGAATCGCAAGAAGAAATCATTGAAGAACACATCAAGATGAATGCTTTATTGATAATATGTCTTACATTGGTTGCCAGATGTGATACACGATTACAAAGTATGGCTAACTTGGGGATGAATGCTGTGGTGATGGTGATGGTGGTGGCTATGGAGATGGAGATGGAAAAATGGCGGCTAGGGTTTGTGGATGCTACTGGTGACGAAGATGGAGATCTGGCTATTCCTCTGATCCGATTCTGGTATTGGCCCTCTAACAAAAGTTGAAGGGTTGGACGCCACGGTGCCGTGGGCACCTGGTACGAGCACTGGTATGAGCATGTGCACTCGTACCAGACGTCGTCTTGCCCTCTCGACAGGTTCCTGTACCTCCCACTTGATCTCTCTTATCTCCTCTTTGCTTGTTTCCATATATGTGCTTGATTTAGTCCATGTATTGCCCATTTTCCTATGGAAACAACATTAAGAGAGGATTTTGGAATCCTTTGCATTCATTAGCGATTAGTATAAATATCGAAGCGGATATCTCGGGTTTTATGTAATAAACCTATCTAAACTCAGATGTGATGAGCGTAAAAATAACACTCATCACTGCTATCTCCGGTGGCAAGTAGGGTGATTCACCCAAATCAATCGGTGTTTATTCAGGGTCGGAGTATCCTTGAGGGGATCTCTACTCTTCATCAAGTGCTCCACTCGGCCTACGCCTCCAAGGAAGAGATCTTCATCCTGATGATTGACTTCAAGAAGGCGTATGATAGGGTCAACAGGGATTGTCTGGAGGATGTTATGCATAAGAAGACATTTTTATCCCACATGGGTTAGTTGGGCTATGCAACTAGTTTGAGGAGGCCAAACCGCCATCGATATTAATGGGTAGCAGGCCCCTTCCTTTCAGAATTCAAGAGGAGTGAATCAGGGGGACCCTCTATCTCCCTTCTTATTCAACTTGGTAGCCGACGCTTTGGCATCTATTTTAGCAGTAGCCCGGGTTGACAGTGTATAGCATCGGGGGTGGCCTATTGGCTAGGAATTCGGTCACTGGGCCAGCCTCAGGGCCCAATAGGCCAGGGCATGGCCTGGGCCCTTCACCTCACAAAGAGGCCTCCTTCTAGAAGCTTACCATCTTGGCGTGCAAGTCAAGGGCTTCCAGTTCTATCCGAACCCTAGGTCGATTGGCAATCTTGTAACACTAGGCCTCATCCCCCTTTATATGGCGAGACTAAGGGATAGCTCAAGGCATCTCATATTGATCACCTTAGTCTCAATAGCAACATCTTCCTACACATTGTAACCCCCTCATATGAGGCTTCTTCCCCATTAATTTAATCCAAAGTAGGAGTACAGTATTACCTCCATGATGAGGGCCCAAACCTGGGTAAACTCCTCATGTGCGATCCCCTCTGGTACTTTATGTCATGCGCACCGCCCTATCAGGAATACTAATGGTTTTTAGTACAGTCACTCGGGCCAGCCAGTGGATACGGCGCCAGAAGATTGAACCCATATCGGATCTCAACCTCAAGCCGACATCTCCACGCCAGGCCAAAGCTTCACCTTTGGCTCCCTCAACTTCATTGTCGATGAGGCATGTCGGCTCTACACCAGCCCGCCACCCACCCCCATTCTAACCCTCTTCGTCGAAAGTCTTGGGTTCATCAATGACCACTACGGTGAGATCCTCCTTCGCGTTCCACCACTTCTCTGGGCACTGGACCCGACTCCTGAACATGTTCTAGAGCCCGCATCTGCGGCCCTAGTTCTAGCTCCGGTATCTGTAGGAGATATGCCCTAGAGGCAATAATAAATGTTATTGATTATCTCCCTGTTCATAATTATGTTTATGTTCCATGCTAGAACTGCTATGGTTCTCGAGTCTGCAATAACACGAGGCTCGGAGGAAGACTCATATGCACGTGTGGAATAATAAACGGTAAAATGTATTCCTAGTCTGGCCTCTAAGATTAGCTCAAGTGTTGCATGATGGTTCTGTTTTCCTGATCATGGGCATGTCTATGCCAGCAATTTCGAGGGCACAATATTGGTGGAACATTTGTGTTGAATCGACCCGAATTGATGTTATGCTATGAGATACTTTCGTCACAAGTTAATGGTTAATAACTCAGAGATGGTTAACATTTGCATGATTCCTTAGACCATGAGAGTATCGAGTTTCTTCATGCTTGCTTCATGAACTTTGGGGTTTGTTAAACGTCATCCGTAAATGGGTGGCTATTACGGCGGCTTACGGGTTCATGGAAAAGTATGTCAAGTAACTTGATAGCTTAAGATTGGGATTTGCTCCTCCAGCGTTGGAGAGATATCTCTGGGCCCTCTCAGTGTTATGGTATCCATCATTGTCTGGCTAGACACAGGGTGATTTGATCACAGGGATGCCGGAACACGGTAACGAGAAAAGAGAACAATATCGGTAACGAGGTGACTGGCATAGTGGACAAGTTGTTGATCCACGGGGATGCCAACATGTCTCACCTCGGGTGTTTGTAACATATCACGAAGCAACAGGAATAGCACACGGCAACTGGAGGTTCACTCGAATATTCATTCGTGTGGGTATAGGGGTCAATATGAGTGTCCACGGCTCCGATGTTGATCATTGATCGGAAGGGGTTCCGGATCATGTCTATACTTCACCGAACCTATAGGGTCACACGCTTAAGGGTCATCTATCTGCCGAATACTAGATAGGTCGTCTGAGAGAAAGTCTCCGGAAAAAGTTTCGGAGACAGCGGAAAAGTTCCGAAGAGAGAGGTCACCGGATGAGTTCCGGTAAAACTGAAAAGTTGTTTCAGGGGATACCATTAAGTCAAATTGGTTTTGGCACACGCCTGATAATTCTTGGAGGGTGCCAGAATCATTCTGGAAACTTCTGGGAATTTTCCGAAAGAAAAACCGAAAATGTTCCGGAGCTGCCGGAACCGCTTTGTTTGCTTTTCGCAGATGAAAATCACTAATCCAAAATTGTTTCAGACTGAATCCAAAATCATTTGTGTGGGTACTGGAATTATTCTAAGACCCACAGAAATATTTTCGGATTTAACGGTCGCGGAAAATTGGTTTTGTGAATAGTGAAAATCACTTCATGGTTACTTTATTTGAAAGCCACCTTTTAGGGCTTTTGCAAAAAGGCTTCTAGAAGACCTTAGGGACCAAGGAAGCCCCTTTGGGGGGGGGGGGGGGGGGGGGGGCATGAGGGTGGCCGGCCAAGGGTGGGGTTCCTCCTTGGAGCTCCACATGGCACTCATTTTTCCCCTTATGCCCTTTATGTATGACATAAAGTGTGGGTAGTTTTGGTATTTTTGTGCCAACTCTACCCCTTGGTTTTCCTATAAAAGGAGTGGAGGGGGCTGCCCAAACACTCATCCTTGCTCTCATACACATGCCATTGACTTGTCTAGCTTCTCTCTCCCTCCCCGCAAAATAGTTTCGTAGAGCCGAAAGGCGGTCTGGGTTCCGGTGGGAACAAGTTCTGTACGGCGAAGCCCTGCCGGATAGATGACACCGTATGTGTGCAACTCTGTAGAGAGATCGTGGTTTCAGTTTTAGTTCGAGAGTGCGTCCCGAAGGGCTGTCCGTCTGACCGTCCGAGTTTCGAAGGTCCTCCCGAAGGGCTGTCCGAGTGACCGTCCGAGTTTCGAAGGTCCTCCCGAAGGGCTGTCCGCGACACCGTCCGGGGGACTGTCCGACCGCCTCCCAGAGGGCTGTCCGAGGGCCAGACGAGGGTATACATCCTCGCGGTTGGGAGGTTGTAAATCCTAGCTACGGGGATCTGCACCGTCGATCATCATCGACTCTACTTCCGCTGCGCTACGAGTCGGTAACGAAAAGATCAAACCTTGTATGCAGTCTTCATAGTGGTCCTGGGCTGATGCGTAGATCGGAAGATTTTTGTTTTCTGCTGTGTTCCCCTACAGTATCCAAGCCAGAGCAGTTTGAGGATTCTACACCAAGCCTTATACCTGAAGCCCACACCATCGCCCTGGCCTCTCAGTTGAGGCGTTGTGCAGATACGACATCAACCCTCCAGCCCACCCCAACTTCTCATGTAGTCGCGATGGTGCGCACGACATGCCCACTGCTGGACGATCACGAGCCTGGACACTGCGTCTGGGGCGGTCACTTCTCTGACGATGATGACAACTCTGGAAGCTGTCCCCCGGCAACTTCGCTTGAAGGCGATGGCAGCCCCACAGCCATCGCTCTGGAGCAAGTCATTATGGTAGCCCCAGGTGGGGCCACAAATGAAGGACAGAGCATAGAGGACACCACCAGTAGCACCAACGCAAACACCGACACTCCCGCAATTCCAGACCCAGCAGAAGTGGTGCCTTCCAAAGCCGCACTGTGACTCCTCAGCATGCCCGTTCAAGGAACAGATCAAACCTCGATGCCAATTGAAGCCCTGCGCCAGGCCACGCTGGCCACCAACGTACGGCTCCAGAAGGAAAAGGAAGACCTCGCAGCATAGCGAGCTCGATGGTTGGAGACCATGGAGCACAAGCGGCGCAGGCATCCACAATGCCCCTCCCCCGGGCATTGGCAGTCCTGAGCCACAACACTCACGATACAATTGAAGGTTACAATCCTGATGAGCCCAAAATTCTTTAGACTTTCGCTCGGAACCTCCAAGCCGCAACTGCCTTGGTTGATCGACTCCAAGCGATAGCAAGGCAGCCCGGGGCAGAACTCATTGCCGGGCTACAAAACTAGGTGCACACCGCTATCGAGCTGCAAGAGAACATCAGTGACTCTCGGCTGTTCCTCAGCAACACTGATGACATATTATCAGCAGTAGGCCAGCCGCAGCAGAACAACTGTCCACTCATCCGCCCAAAGGCAATTGTGCCACGGGTGGAGGAAACAAGAGCTCTTCATCAACCGATCCACCTCGCCCCAACATGATCCAGTCTCCTTCCACCTCGTCCTCTTGCTGCCTTGGAGTGCCTCGGCCATCAGCCAGACCTGCGCGATCATCTCCAGGCTCATGGGAAGGAGCGTTACGGCTATGACTATTAGCCAGAGCAGCGATCTCAACACCTCTCACAACAAGCATAGCACCTCCCTGTTTCATCTATGAAGTGATTACATACCCCTTCCCGAAGTCGTTCATCATGCACGACATGGACATGGACAAATACACCAGCGACGTAAAGCCAGACCACTAGCTCAGCGATTACCTCCTGTCCATTGACATGACCGGACGAGACGTAGGCAATGCCCTTTGGTATGTGCCTCTGTGCTTAACTAGATTGGCTCAGACATGGCTTAACGGGCTTCTGACGAGCTGAGACAGTTCACGACTACATGGCCTGGTGGCTGAAGAAATAGAACTCGCTCACCACCGTCTCTGACGAGCAAGGCATATTGTCCTTCATTATTGCGGTACAGGAGCCATACCTTTGCCACAAGCTCAGAAGAAAATAGTCCAATGGGAAAATAAAAACCATGGCGTGTATCAAGAAGCTGGCAAAAGAGTATGCAACAGGTGAAGAGAGCATGCATATAGGCTGCCGCTAGATCTCATCGCTTGACGCCCCTGAGTCATCATACGCCAAAGCCAGATGAAACCACAACCGCAATGCAATAGAGACCAGAAGATAAGAGAACCAGAACCAGAATCCGACCTCGTGGCTGCAATCGATCAGCCCGGCTCCGGCAAAAGATGGCGGTGGCAAGAAGCAGGGAAAATGGGAACGAAAGGCTAAGCTCCTAGGACGGAGCTATGAAGAAATCATGAGTGGGGCCTGCAAATACCATAGCCATGACAATTACAAAGCCACACACTTGACTAGGGACTACACATTGAACGACCAGCTCGCCATGGAAAATGCCACCAAGCCCAATGCAGACGCAAACAGAGATGACGACGAGAACCCGCCACCTCCGGCTGGCGGAGCCGGCAATGCAGGGCGAGGTGCTAGTGGCACCGGAGGAGCCCCAAAGGCTTTTCCCAGATAGGTCCATAGAGTGAACATGATATTCAGGGGGCTCGAGTCCAAGCGTGCCCAGAAGCAAGCCATTAGAGAAGTATGCACCTTAGTTCTGGATGTACCACAGTACCTGGATTTGTCAGACTCCGTGATCTCCTTCGACCAATTCGATCATCCAGATTTCCTCCCCAACCCCGGCAAATCTGCCATGGTTCTTGACCCAATCATCGTTGGATGCTAGCTGACAAAGGTACAAATGGATGGCGGAAGCGGGATCAACATCATTTGTGCTCACACAATGAAAAAGATGGGCCTTCCTTCGACCGGCCTCTGGCCCTCACCGATGCACTTCCACGGCATTGTACCAGGGAAGAAGGCAGAGGCACTCTGCCAAGTCTCGTTGGAGGTCATATTTGGAACTGCTGAAAACTTCCAGGCAGAAACACTTTTCTTCGAGGTGGTCCCCTTTAAGGGGGCTACCATGCTCTCCTTGGCCGACCTGATTTCGCAAAATTCATGGCTATCCCTTGCCACGCCTACATGAAGCTGAAAATGCCCGGCCTCAATGGGGTGATCACCATTAGTGGGGATCCCAAGAATGCGAATGAAGCATAGGTCACCGACCTTGAGCTCGCTGAAGTAGAGGTTGCTATTGCCGAGCTCATGGATGTCGTTAATGAAGCAGAGACAGGCGCCACAGCACCTCCGAAGAAGGTGCGACCCTGCTCGAAAGGACAGGCAGACAAGACAAGACCCCAAGACCCCTCAAGCTCCACCAACATGGCATTAGCTGAAGCTGGTTAGAGACTTGACACACAATGGCGCCAGCCGACTCCATCAAGCTGGCGAAATGTCACCAAGCACATGCAGAACACCACCCATCTACATCGCTTTTATCCTAGACTCCCTTTTTTTTATATAAAGTCTTCGTTATGTGTTCTCATTTTAGCTCGATCAAACAATTATGAATAAAGGTGTTCTACCCTCAAATTAGTTTTGCGATCTCCTTTATTCCAGTATTTGTGATTGCTAAAATCGAACAAACCTTTTTTTATCTCCTCGGGGTAAACTTTGAGACTACATCCAACACGATCTCTCAAATGCCAGACTCATGGCCTGCATCACGCAAAAGTGGACCTTCCCATAGTCAGCTTAGAGGCTGCATCCAGAGACACCTCAAATTGTCAGGACCCGGGGGCTACATCATACTACCAGCCTCCCTGTGGATATTCCCGGGGACTATGTTAAAACAAAACTGGTCTATCAGTCTCCATTCTAATTGCTCACACATCACGAAACAACCCCGTGAAACGCTGAAGCTTAAACACAGAGATCACCGCAGACCAGCAAAACTGGTTGTACCGGCCTCACAAGGGAACTTCTTTTATCCAAACCTCATGCACACAAGTTTTGCTAGGTTGATAACAAGTTAGCTCAAGGCACAAAAATCAGGTTTTCGCAAGATGTTCAGGGCACGAAGTATCAAATTTGTCACCAAAGACAAACAACAAACAAGTTTTCACACATGAAACAAAGCTTTAACCCCGACATACTGAGCTGCTTAAAAACAAATGACCAGATGGCCCTACTGAATTATTTCATCTAGATCACAGGTCCCAGCAATTTACTTCATGTCGGCCTTCACGTCATCAAAATATGTGTCCGGCTCCAATCCTGGGGGCTTAGTCGTGGCAATTTTGTGTACGTTCATAGTTGGATGGCGTGCACTAATAAGGCAAGTGCCATTTGAGCTGTTTCAAATGCACCCGACAGCTGCCACTCCATTAGCCGATCCAGACAAGACTTTATGCGAACCAAAGCCAATGGATGCACACTGATGGACTCATCACCATACCAAAGTGTACCTGCCACGTTGATTAGCATGCCATTCATCAGCTTGGTCACCTCTGCCAGACGCTTAAGTCGGGCCTCAACTTCATCCCCTGGGATGTCAGGCAAGATAGCTAGAAAGGGCCATAAGGTAAAGCTTAATACTCGCAATAAGGAACAAAACAGACAAAAGTGAGAAAATCCAAGTACTCACATTTTGATGCTAGCTCAAGCCTTTGTCACAAGTCCCGCGCCTGCTGAAGTTCCGAGTCGCTCTTTTTACTAGCTTCAGCTGGCCCTACAATATAAGGCTCCAATTTCTTTTGGCCATCCTC
This sequence comes from Thinopyrum elongatum, assembly GCA_011799875.1. NCBI lineage: Eukaryota > Viridiplantae > Streptophyta > Magnoliopsida > Poales > Poaceae > Thinopyrum > Thinopyrum elongatum. Next base: position 676,583,485 of record CM022299.1, on the reverse strand, counting down.
ATGGACGGGCAGGGCGGTAGTCAGGGTGCCAATCTCATTCCTTAAGAGGCCCTGCGTGTCATTGTCACTCTCCATAGCAGCCCACAGATCAACAATCGTCTTCCGATCGGCATCAGTGGCAGCTTTCATACAATCTACAGTTTCCTCCAGTGCTCTGGCTACATCACCGGACTCCCGTGCCGCCAGGCCCAAGTTATTTCACTGTTTCTATGCCTTGGCAAGCAACTGTTGGAGCTGGCTCACCTCTGATGATGTTTCATCGGCAAGGAAACATTAATGCCTTGTCAACAGGATGAGCTCAAACAATAAAACAATGAATAAATATTGTCAAAGCTACTTACAAACGGCACCGGCTCGACTCTTCTCGAAGTTTTCATTGGCTTTGCGCTTCTCGGCCATCTGTTGACAAAGCTCTGTGACTTCAGCAGCCATGTCCCATCTTTTGTCAGCCAATTTCTGCAAGAAACAGTAAGCAGGAACTCATATCCAACCTACAAGGTGGCATAGAGTACCAAGGCTACTGCACGAAGTACAGTTCTAACGGAACAACCCTGAAGGCCAGCAGAACAACCGACCAGATACCTAGGGGCTACAGATATATGACATACCACAAGATTCTAGGCCCTCAGATTGGTCATAAGGACCGATTAGAATCCCGGGGGCTACCGCAAAGATCAAATTCTAAAAAGTTAGGCCCTCAGTCCGGTTATGTCAACCGACTAGATTCCTAGGGGCTATGGCTATGAGTAAAAACAAGATAGCATGATCACCTACATCTACTGCTAGCTACAAAAGAACAAGGCCCTGAGCCCGGTTTGGATGAATCATCCTCAAACCAGGGGGCTGCTACACCAGAAGATTATTTGTAGGCATATTGATAGACAAGAGCATAAAGTTATGCACTAAAGAAATACAACTAACCATTAATTTGGGCTCCACGGAGTTACTACGCGTGCGGAGCGATGCACACATTGCCTTTATTTTCATGGCGGAATCCTTCATTGCCACTTTGGTTTCATCGGGAATGTTAGGCCCCATTTCATCCCCCCTTGGGGAACAGCTCCATCGACAATGCCGCGAGGCTGGTCCCGGTGGTCTTCTTCTTCTTCAAGCCAAAGACCGAAGGCGTGACATCCCCCTAGGTGCTAGGCTTTGAGGCACCGAAACTCACCTTAGCCGCGATGAGCTCTGACAATGGCGCTGATGAGGTGGCTGGATCTACCGGCATCACCTTTTCCTTCCCTGTCACTAAATCGCTAGCCCCAGCCGCGGGCTTTGAGACCATCTCGATAACCCCAGTGTTGGCCTCATCATTTGGTGGGGGATCCAAAGTCAAGGTTGGCTCCCCCTTTGTACTGGCAGCTTGTGGTGGTGCACCTGGATCCACAATTCAGAAGACAAAGTGTTAGTCAAAGAAGTGGCCTCTCGCCGTGCCTTCAATAGAAGTAATCCTACCATCAATATGGAGTGTAGCACCCCGGCTCAGAGGAAACCGGAACGCCCCGTATTCCAGTCCCAGGGACAAGTCCACTGGAATACGGCACTGTTGGCATAGAACAAATCAGCTCTTTATTGCTATAAATACGGTTACAAGGGTACAAGGATTACATCGGCACGGCGACACTACGCCTGCTCAAAATAGCTCTATGCTAACAGCGGATCGACCTGAGGGAGCGAAGCAACTCTCGGCAGCGGAACAACGTCGACGGGGATGGACTCCATTCCGCAGGGACTCTGGCTGGAACGCGTATCCTAGCTCGCGCAATCAACATCTCCAACAAACAATCAATCATGGCATGACCTGCAAACTGGCATGACACGCCAGATGAGTACTTTGAATGTACTCGCAAGCTCACAACAAACATCAGCATTAAGGCAAGACAACATCATAGCAATCAAGATTAAGTTAAGATTTATTGTTACCGAAGGAATGGTTGAAATGAGCAATGACAGGCTACTCTTCCTGCATTCTGGTGACCAACTCATGATCACACCAAGAACATCCAACGATCATCCTCGAGATCGTTACCAATACTTGCCCATGGCATGACATCCGACTGTTACCAAACTCAGATGAGTTCTCCCATCATTACTGTCATTATAACGGTTGATCTCCTATAGAGGTCTGGACGGGCTGTCCAATTCCGTGGACACGGCTATTCGAATAGATTTAACACTCTGCAGAGGTTGTACACTTTACCCACACCACGGAACTCATGGCCTCGTGCTCCCATTCGGGTGGACCAACGACGTTCCGACGAAACCCGCCTGACCCGTGACTCTTCCATCGAACGACCGGCAATCATACTCCCTCTTGGAGTCAAGCCCTGGGTGGCCCCGTGTCCTCAAGACACCTGCCAGCGTCCTGGCCCAACAAACTATCCCAAACGGGGACCTGGATCCAATAACTCAACTGGGCTCACAGGGTTATCGCCGCCTACCGGGCCAGGGTAGCGCGCGCGCATAACCCTCCCTCTTTGGAGGTACCGGTGGAAGAGCACGCGATCAGACCAAGTCAAGGCCGTCCCATACCGGCAAATGTGGCTGCACGAATAAGCCCGGACAGATGACTCTCGATCAACCAACTAAGTTCACTTATTACCAGGTTGTTTCATCAAGTTAACTTAGTTGGTCAAATTAGGCATCTGATCCCCGAACAATCTTTCTGTCACAGCTGATACTCCGATATCATAGTAATCCAATAACCGGCATGCTTAGGCTACCGCTACTAGTTCATATCCATGAACTGCCAGATGAACTACAAAATAATCATAGACAGTAATCTCAAGCATCATAGTATCAACAAGTGGGTAAGCTACTAGTCACTAATAATCCAGTAATCAACATGGTAGTCACCTATCCGAAAATTAACTCCAACATTGCATAATCCAACTCATTTCACAGATGCTCATACTTGCTGTTAAAATAAATAGTTAAACTATGACATTGCAATGCGATGATGCAGAAGAGAGTTGTGGCTTGCCTGGAGATGAAGGAGTCATCGGAATGAAGTGCGGAAATGTCGCGGGGACGAATGCCGGAAACAGTTCTCTCTCGGAGGGGCTGTTTACGGCAAGGGCAAAATGGTCATTTTCACAGTAGGACCACATAGTGAAAATGATACCAACACGACGGGCTCGACGAGACGAAGACGTGGGCTTTGGTTTCACCTGCATCGGAGTTACGAACAAAAAGTTATTAGGGTTTCTCTGCCAAGGACCTTTCTATAAATATTTTATTTACTTCGGGGTCCCTGTCAGCTCGGCTGGTCACGCACTTTAAGGAAATACGTTTCCCTTTGGAGCAAACGGAAACCGCAAAAGGCGTCTCCACTTATCCGAGCTGGCGGGTGGGCCACCCTCTTCGGTCACCGACGGGTGGGGTCCACGGGCAGGGGGAGGTGCTGGCGCTCATCTCCTTCCTCCTCCCGCTGCTCCTTCTCGACGAAGCAGAGGAAACAGGGAAGAGGCGACGCCGGCGAGGGGTCCGGGCGGCTCCGGCCGTCTCCCGCCCGCCCGAGGCCACCGGCGGGCGCGGGGAGGAACGACGCCTCCACCTGGACGGTCTGCGGGCGCCGGGGAGGGGCATGGCCGCGGCACCACGCGGAGGCAGAGAGCGGCGGCGGCGGCCAAGCTCGGGGGCGCGCGGCCATAGTTGCTCCGGCGACAAACGAAGGAACTTGGGAGGCTAGCGGTGGTGGGTAGAGGCCTCTGGTGGTGGTGGAGTGAAGAGAGGGGCCCTGCCTCGGGCTAATTTAGCCAGGCACGGCCGGCAGCCATGGCGATAGAGGGAGGCGAGGAGAGGCGCTGGCGATGGGTTGAGGGGTCGGGGAGGACCACGGAAGAGTGGGGTGGAGAGGTTGGTGAGGACGGAAGGGCTCGGGGGCCTATAAATAGGCGAGCGACGAGGGTGGCCGAGCCTTGGCCGCGGTGACGCGTCCCCGGGATCTCGGCTCTTCCAGAGCTCGCCAGGAGAAGGGAGAGGATTCCAGGAGGGTTGAGGGGCGCCGGAGAGGGCTCGGGAGTGGTAGGGAAGGCTCGGGAGAGCTCGGGGTGACGGGACTCGTCGACGGCAGAAGCGGACAGGGTGCGGGCGCGGCTGTTTCTGTGCGATGGAGGTGACGGGAGAGAGGGGGACTGGTCCTGGAAGGAAGGCGACGATGAGAGGAACCTGTTGGACAAGACCAGACTCGCGGAAACGACGAGGAGGAGAGGGGCCCGAGCTGACCAGAACGCAGCTCGCGTCCATGGCATGCCAGAGCGGTGGTCACTGCGTGGACTCGGCGATGCCACGTGTCCTGGTCAACTCCGCCATGTCAACTCGGTCCGTCACTCGTCATATTTTTTCGAAAAGGGGCGCTTTATTACTTAAAAGGTTTAAGCATTACACCCGGCCTCTGCATAACCATGATGCACACAGCCAAACAAGTTCTCTCACACAAACGAAAATTAAGAAGGCGAAATACAAAGAAACAGAGTATGTATAACGCCTAGAGCGGAGGTGGGCCAATCCTAAGATCATGCTGCCACCCATGTTGGGTAAAAGTATCCGTCGCCGTATCCTCCAATCGTGTACACACCTCCGTAAACAGGCCTTGATTCTCCACACGTTGTAGAGAGGACCATAAACGAAGAGTCCCGGTACACCTGTAGATAACCTGCATCAGAGAAGTACTTTTATCGTTAAACACCTTATCATTTCTACATAGTCAAAGCGACCAAATAACGGCAAGCGCTCCCACCCTAAGAATAGTTCTGAACCTGTAATCTATCCCATGTAACCAGTTGCCAAATACATTAGCAACACTACAAGGAGGATACAAACCAGAAGCTATCTGGATGACTGACCATATAGAACGAGCCAATTTGCATTGGAAGAATAAATGTTTTATTGTCTCATCATGGTGACAAAAGACACATTGCAGGCTTCCATGCCAATTTCTCTTAATAAGGTTATCTTTAGTAAGAATGACTCCGCGACGAAGATACCATGCAAAGATTTTATTCTTAAGAGGTATCTTCATCTTCCAGATCTTCTTATTATTATCAACTGGCACATCAGACTGGATTAACGCTCTATACATAGACTCCACTGAGAATTGTCCATTCTCATGTAGATTCCATCGAAATACATCAGACCCATGTGACAAATGCACCGTGGACAACCGCTGGAGCAGGATATACCATGATTGAAGTCTGGGTCCAATTAAATCTCTTCTGAACGTCACATTTGGCGGAAATGATTCCATTACCGTGGCGATAGTATCACCCTTATGACGCACAATGTTGTATAGAGCCGGATATTGTTCTCAGAGTGTGGCATTTCCTAGCCACTTGTCCTCCCAGAATCTAATTTCCGAGCCGTCCTTAATTGAGAAGGATCCATAGGAGAAGAAATATTTCTTCGTAGCCATCAGACCTGCCCAAAAGTGAGAATCCCCAGGCTTCCAGTATACTTGAGATACCGCCTTGGAACCCACATATTTCCTTCTCAGGAGGGTTTGCCATACACCATCTCCTGTCATTAATTTAAACAACCATTTTCCGAGGAGGGCCCTATTCTTAACCTCAAGGTCATGAATGCCCAACCCGCCTTGGTCTTTGGGACGGCAAACCACACTCCATTTAGCCAATCGATATTTCTTTTTCTCGCTATCTCCTTGCCAAAAGAATCTTGATCGGAAATAATCCAATCTATGTAAAACTCCTTTCGGCAATTGGAAGAAGGAAATCATATATAGTACCATGTTACTTAGTACTGAATTTATGAGGACCAATCTTCCACCCAGAGACAGCAGTTTATCTTTCCAACTGCTAAGTCTTTTTTGCAGTCTGTCCTCAACGTGTTTCCATTCAGCATTTGTGAGTCTCCGATAATGTATCGGTATCCCCAAATATGTGATCGGAAACTGGCCCAACCCGCATCCGAATAGTTCGGCGTATAGGTGGGAGTCGTCTTGAGCCTCGCCAAAACAAAACAATTCACTTTTGTGAAAATTGATCTTAAGACCTGATAGTTGCTCGAATGCGGATAAAATTAATTTCAGATTTCTCGCTTTCTCAAGGTCATGATCCATGATGAGAATCGTATCGTCGGCATATTGAAGTATAGAGAGACCACCATCAACTAGATGATTTACTACCCCATCAATTTGGCCATCAACCTTGGCACGCTCAATCATGACCGCTAGCATATCCGCCACTATATTGAATAGCATGGGCGATATGGAGTCACCTTGTCGCAACCCCTTTTTCGTTTGGAAATAGTGTCCAATGTCATCATTGACCTTAATGGCAACACTACCTCCAGAAACGAAGCTATGGATCATAGCGCGCCACTCTGTAGAAAATCCTTTCATTCTGAGAGTCTGTTGAAGAAATGGCCATTTGACTTTGTCATAAGCTTTTTCAAAGTCTAATTTGAGTACCACCCCATTCAACTTTTTTCGATGTAATTCATGGATTGTTTCATGAAGGATAACAACTCCATCTAGGATGTGTCTCCCTTGCATAAAAGCAGTCTGTGAAGGACGAACCACGTGTTCAGCAACCGTATTTAGCCTGATCGTCGCAACCTTCATAAATATTTTAAAACTAACATTAAGGAGGCAAATAGGTCTATATTGTTGTATCCTTTCAGCCTCATTAACCTTAGGTAATAAAATAATCTCACCGAAGTTTAAGCGAAACAATTCTAGTTGGCCAGCATGTAGGTCACTAAACAAAAGTAGGAGATCCGGTTTGATGACTTCCCAGAAGTTCTGATAGAACTCAGCGGGAAAACCATCCGGACCCAGGGCTTTGTTGTGCTCCATTAAGAAAACTGCATTTCTAACTTCCTCCTCGGTGTACGGGGCTGTTAGAAGTCCATTTTCCTCATCAGAGACCTGGGGGATGTCATCTGTTCGGGACTCATCCATCGATAAGTTTCCTTCCTCTGGGGCTCCGAACAGATTTTTATAATAATTAGTGATGTAGGATTTAAGTTGCTCATGCCCCTCAATCGTGCCCTCATCCTGTTGTAGGGAATGAATAATTTTCTTCCGGTGTCTGCCATTGGCGACTCCATGGAAATATCTAGTATTCGAATCACCTTTCAGGATAAATTGAGAGTTGGAATGCTGGTACCATTTGAGTTCCTCTTCACGCAGCATGCTAGCTATCTGCGCATTCGAATGACTCTTGATCTCGATTTCATGCTCAGATAAAGGTCTAACCTCTGCCAAAGCTTCTAACTCATCAATGATAGATGAAAGACGAAGCTTCTCCTTTTTGAGGATACCCACCGTATGCCTAGCCTAACCACCAAGGAATTTGCGTAATGCACGCATTTTGTTATTCCATCTGTGAATTGGGGTATGCCCGGCCACTGGTTTCTCCCACACCTCGTTGACCATATCATGGAAGCCATCCCGAAGCAACCACCCAAGTTCAAATTTGAACTTGCGTCTATGTTGTGGTCGTGGCAAACCAGTAGTTAGGAGAATGGGTGTGTGGTCTGATATAGCCTCAATACGAGGTAGAGCACGAACAGACACCATGGGAAATTTAGATTCCCAGTCGGTATCCATTAAAACGCGATCTAGTTTCTCATATGTCGGTTCCGGAAGACTGTTCGCCCAAGTGAATTGTCTTCCAATCATGGAAACCTCTCGCAGATCTAGACTGTCGATGACAGCGTTGAAAAGGAAAGGCCAATGATTATCAAACCTACCGCGGCTTTTCTCATTTGGGAATCGAAGCAAATTAAAGTCCCCACCTATAAGAATGGGGTAGGGATTATCTTTTGCCAGATTAACCAATTCATGGAGAAAATCAGCCTTGAACTCGTCTTGGGCTGCCCCATACACGGCAACGAGGGTCCATGTGAAGTTGTCGGCCTTGTTGCGAATATGGAGTTTAATGTGAAACTCACCATCCGAACTAGCCAAAACATCCATAGTCCCTGTATTTACGCCAAGTAAAATGCCCCCAGGACGACCTCTAGGCGGTCGAGAAACCCAAGTAAAGTCTATCCCGCCAGACAGACGGTTTAGCAGACTTACTGAGAAATCACGTTTCCCTGTTTCAGAGATAGCCAAGAAATCTAAATTGTATTCCCTATTACATTCCGCAATGAATAAATGTTTAGCCAAGTCACGAAGACCTCTGCTATTAAAAAACATTCCATTCATGAGGAAACAATAGGAGATTTAGAACATTTCGCCCTCTTGTGGGACTTACTATCTTTTTTCGAACGTGCGGTCTTTGATTTACGCCCGGATGCTGTGAGCTCAATTAGTGAGCTAAGCCCGGGTTCATCTAGGCCCACGTCCAAAACCGCTCCTACTAAGTGAGAGAGTAGCTGACCATCTGATGTGGCATGCAGCTCCTCCTCATCAGTATGGGAGACATAAGACTTGCTAGAAACACGTGGAGTGACTTTTAGTCGGTCATATTCCAAATGTTTTAAAGCTTTAGTCGAAATAGAAATATCCTTCTCATTCTTTCCTAGACTAACACCCACATTATTCAACTTAGACGCAATGGCAACATTGGAAAAAGCTAAAAAGGATTTGGGTGATAACGTAATACCTTGGCTGTCGAGGTTCTGCGCTGCTTTGCGCCGCATAGCCTTGGCCAAAGAGTCCTCATCTGTGTCCATAGAACCGTCGTCAGCAACCATATGGCGAATACTTCGGCGTGTAGGTGTCACTGCCAGCGGAGGCCGTGGCGCCGGCTCTGCTGCCGGAGGAGGGGATGATGGTGTAGTAGCAACCCCCTCCCCGACAGTGTGCACCGCCGGCTCGAGCGACGAGGCCATCGACGCAACATCACGCGGCTGCACATCTAAAGGCCGTCCAACTGGTCCAAGCCCGTGAGCAGCCAGCGCAGCCGGTGGAGGGGTTGGCGGTGGTGTAGAAACCCCCTCCCCACCAGCGAGCACCGGAGACATGATGGATGATGTCGTCGTAGCCCGTGAAGTAGCACCATCCGTCGTCGTCGGAGAAACTGCCCCGACCGGTTCCACCGGCTCGTAAATAGGAGAGGTCGGATTGGGGGTGCAGCCTTCCAGGTCTGGTCCAACGTGGCCACATGACACGTCGACCACCTGTGCTAGTGTCGGCTGGCCAGGGCCTTCCTGAGTGTTGCCCAGGAGCACGGCAGGCTGGTTTGACACTCCGTATGGTGCATGCATGTGATGGGTGGGTGCATGTTGGATTTGTTTGGATTGTTGTGTATCCCGTACTAGTGCATGCATGTGTGACTGATCTGATTGCATCAATATTTTGTCATTACTTTGCACAAGTGCCCAATCATTCATCTGCACCGGCGTATGGACGGACTTCGACGGGGCCCTGTATTGCTGCATTTCCGGCGATCGTTCAAGACAGCCGTGTAAAGATGAGTTAGCTCTCAGTTCCGCCACTAGCTGAATGCCTCGAGGGGTCTGTGGGTTCGGGTTAAATGGGGTAACCGCTATCATTGCATGTTCAGTACCAGGCGCTGCTGAGGAAGGAGCACCAACCAGACCATGTTCACGGACTTGTGTCATGTGAACATCATTAGTAGGGGCAGAACTGGATGGCGCCAGGTTGGAGGAAAAACGGGTCTGCTCTGATGTATCCATCTCATCGTCCTTCTCCTTCCCAGTATTGTCATCATCAGCATCATCTCTCTTACGTTTCCAAATAAACGGAACAAAGTCCGGATCCGGAACATAGTCCGATGGTTCCCTTCTGAATGTGATTGCATAACCTTTGAGTTTAACAACCACATCTGTGGAAATAAAAGGCCCAACATCATCTTTCTCCTTCGACAGAATCTGAGTATTTGTCATGGCCACTAAAATGCGTACCACCCCACGTCGTCGCAAACTGATGAGATCAACGTCAACAGTTTTGCCCATTAGAGAGCCTACTGCCCACAGGCCCCAAAAGTGACGAACAGTGTGCGGAACACCCTCTACATGGAGCCAAAGTTGCTTGAGTTCCAATTTGTGCGGGATCTCCTGAGACTTCCATGCAGAAATAGTAATCTGAGCATTAACCGATGGCACATTCATTTGAATACCATCAACCCTGTCCAAATCCTCAAAAGAGGGGAAGCTAACAAGATATGCATTCTCCCCATGTGGTATAGCCTCCCACTTCCATTGTGTCTGTGTCGGACATCTCCTTGCAATCTGGCTCTCAACAACAGAAGCAGGTACCATAATACCGCTAACCTGGACAGAAGCAATGGGAGATTGAGCCGGTGCCAAATGATCCTTCACAACACAATCAGGCAATTGAGCAAAATATGTCTCTTCAGCTCCTAACCCCGAAACAAAAGCATTGGGTTTAGGGAGTTTCAGAATATGGCACTGCAACGTTGGATGAGCAATCTTGTCGCAAATGTAACAGTAATGTTGAACCTTGCAATCTTTTGCAGCATGTGTATCTACTGCACACTTCCAACAACGAACCCCTTTCTTTGCTTTGCCCTTGGTTATGGAAGGACCCCCCTGCTCATTAGCAGCCATGGTCGTGGATACATCAGCGGGAGCAACTTGGCCGTGCCCATGCGGTGTTAGAGGCTGCTGTGAAACTTGCGTTATCTGTTGCTGCGTCCCGAATTGCTGATATGGCCCTTGTTGTGGTTGCAACTGTTGTGGCATAACAAACTGGTTCGGAAACTGCTGCTGAACATTCACCTGCTGCTGCTGCTGATAATGGTATCCCTGCTGCAAATTTCCTACGACCTGTGGCTGTTGTGAGTGCGGCTTCTTCTTCTTCTTCCGTTTCTGAGTAATACCTTGTTGAACCACAGCGAAGGCCACCTGCTGCTGTGGAGCCGGTACCCCTCCCGGCTGAAACTGAGGAAGGGGAGTTGCTCCGGCAATATACTGCCCGTACGGAGGTGCCGGTCCACCGCTGGCAGCTACCCCGCGGTTTGAAAGGCCGTGTGCGCCCTGACCTTGTACCGAGAACTGGGGTCCTCCATACGTATACGAGGGTGCCGGGCCCCGTAGATGATGTTGTTGAAGAACCGGAGTGCCGGCGACGAACGCCGCGGTTGGAGGCCGAGCAGAACCAGCAGTGTCCCCCACGTACGTCGGAGCGTGAGCTTGTGGACCACCCACGGCCGAATTGTCCCGCTGTGGAGGGGCCGCCATCGGGCGCGGCAGGGCGGGCGGCGCCGCAACAGCCGCAAAGGAGCGGACGCTGCCGGCGGCAGAAGCTAGCGTCGATGGTCGAGCGGGAGGTGATGATGCAATCACAGTCGGTGGCAGCTCGTGGGAAGCAGACGAAACCGAGGTCGACGGCGGCGGCGTAGAGTTGTGAAGCGTAGTCGATGAAGAGTTAGGGTAGCCCAGCCATAGGGCCTTCATACGCGGACGTAGGCAGGCCCATGAAAACTCATGTGACGTGGGCCCAGCATCCGAAGCAGCAACGTTTTGAATCGCCGTTGATCGCGGATCGGAAAGTTCCATTGATCGCGGCGACGATCCCGGCATCGAGGAACCACCACGGCCCCCTGCGGGCACATGCTTGGCCGCAGTCATGAACTGGCCCAACACAGGCGGTGGTGTTATTCGTCTCGGCGGCAGCGGCCCTCTCCATGCGCCCATACGTGGAGGACGGGACATCCTCAACCCTGTCGGTGGCGAAGGAGAACTCCGGCGTGGCGGCACGGACGTCCCGGATTCCACTGCTGGCGGATTCCCGGGTTGACCGTTCCTCCCCTCATCCATGGCATCTACCTGCACCCTGCAAGACAACACCTCCGTACCTGCATGTTCCGAGGAGAACACAGGCGACGTACTTGATCTCCTCTCCCAGAACCGCGACGCTGGTGTAGGAAAACCAACATCCGTCCAGAAATCCTGCACGATCTCGGCCTCCGTCTTCTTTCTCCGACGAATCACCGGAGTCCACTCTTTGTTTGTTGCACCGTTGTCAAGCACATCCAACGCCATCCTGATCCCGATGGCCGGCGTGTTATCCTCCTCATCGGACGAACTGGACGCCGATCCGAGGCATGAGAAGCGAGATCCGCTCGAGCACCCCGGTTTGGAGGACGACGCCGGTGAGGAATCGGACGGCCGGAACGCGAGCGTCAGGCGCCGCCCGCGCATACCTCCTCCAAAACGTGATCGTCTCACTATGAGGTCAAGGAAGAGAGAAACAAGCATAGTGGCTCATGAGTTGACCTCAGCTAGCAGATTTTGTCTGGAACAGGAAGGTGTTTGTGCCGTGGTGAGGAAGATAGAGAAGGAACTAGACTATGATCTTTGGCATGGTGTGATCATACACTAAGATGATCATGATGGCCAAGTTTCAGTCCAAATGGAGGAGTGTAGATAGCACTTGCTGTTCAAATGACCCCATTGTCCAGAATTGCAAATCTTGATGTGGCACTCACATGCTGGCTTGGACTGAGCTGAATTTTGGCAAGGAAGGGTTATTTGGACATATGAAGATTCTGTAAAAATTTCATACCAAATGGACATGCCAAAATGGTACTTCCTTCAGATCTATCCTCTCTGTCCAGAAACTTGGAAGAATTCTAGAGAATTATTGGGAAGATGAATTGAGCCCAAATTTTGTGGAGAGGTGTAATATAGGTAGGAGAATATTCTGGTAAATTTTCAGCTTAAATGAAGCAATATAAAATATAGTTGCTTCACAACTGAAAAATATGGCCAGAATCTAAGAATTGATGTTTTTCTCACAGAGTGGATTGGATAGGGTTGAAACTTGGTGGAGAGTCATTATTTGAGTAAATGAAGATGCATGCAAAATTTCAACTCATTTGGATACTCCTAGCTAGCACTTGCTTCACAAAGATTCCAGTTGCCCAGAAACTTTGGAAATTAGCCAAGAGATATTTACTATCCAAATAAAGTTGAATTTTGGCATGTGGCAATGATATGAATAAGAAAGAGTGCACAAAAAGTTTGAGAGCAAGCAAGCAAATATAAATGGTACTTGCTTCACAAACTGACAACTAGGGCAGAATCAGAAAAGGAATTTTAGTGGATTATTTTTGGACATGGCAAGGAATATTTTGACATATCTAGATAAGATATGTCCCAAAGGATTTATGAGATTTATTTGGGAATTTTGGGAATGATAGAAATATGAGTTGCTTCACAACTCAGAGCTGACAGGGTTATTCCTTTAATAGAAAAAGGAATATTCCCAAGAAAAGAATATTGGGATTGGTCCAAGATGGAAATGACAAGGTCTTGGGATGATTTTGAGGTTGGCAGGCCACTTGGGAGAGGATTCAAGGGTGATCTCTCCAGGTTTCAGGACTACTAAGCCACAGAAAAGCAAATCCAGACCAAAATAAAAAGGAAAAAGAAATGGGCAAAATTCAGGGTGTCACAAACCTACCCCCCTTAAAGAAATCTCATCCTCGAGATTTGGTTGCTCAGGGGTTAAACCTGAATACTCCCCTTTGAGGAAACCGTTTCCCACTCGGGTTTCCTTTTTAACCTTTGTGTTCTGCTCCCGCTGGTTACTCGGACTGACTGCCTGGCCCTGATGTGGTTCATTTCACTGGATTCTTCATTCTGACAGGTCTTTCCTTATATATTATTCTGACTTTAATCCTTTTATGTCTAATGGCCTGCCTAGGTGCAATGAATTATCCTGACTACAATACCCGTCCTTCTCGCAAGCCCGAGAGTTGTTCCTTATGGACGTGTTGTGATGAAGTCCAATACGGATGATCGTCCATTGACTCGTGAACAGATCCTCTCGAGGGACATGAAATCTTTTACTCATCATGCTTGGGTGTCCTCAAAGGGCTGTATGTCCTCCAAGTTTGAAACGGTACTATGATTCATATCGTTCTCCTTCTCGCATGGTTTACTGAATCATCTTTGGTATCTGTACTATCTCAGGTATCACATTCGTACCAAAGATTTAATTGTCACCTGTCATGACCAGCATAAAGGTGTACGGTGATATTATCCATAGACTTGACTGACAGTGGTCCTGGCAGCAGAATCTTGTTCACGGCAGGTTATTCTTTATCTGTTTCCCATATGTGAGGACATGTGCTGCGAGACTGTTGCTCATCCTTCTGAGTGCTCAGTTTGACAGGCTTGACTATTCTCTTCTGATGATTCTGGGAATATTTTGTTGGCTGAGCGGGTTGACTCGATATGGGGTCCTTGCAAATGGATTAGACCCCGTGGTGTGTATCCTCATGGTGACCGGTATCGAACCAGTCTATTCTGGCATTTGTACCAAGTTGATCATGTAACCATTATCATATCTGTATGGCCAATCTTGCTCCTTCATTATGGTTTTCTTTACCTGGATCCTTAGCTGAAAGGGCTTGGCCTTATGTATTCTCGATTCTTCAGGTGACCATGGGTACTGCCAGATGCAACATTCCGGCAGGCATATTACTTTACAAGTTGTAGCTGTAGGGTAACGACTGTCTGAACCCTTGGATGAAATCGGCAAATAAACCAGTAGCCACCAGAACGGTCTTTACAACTCAGATCTGGGACATTACTGGAGTAACTCAACCCCGACTCAAGACGGCTGAAAAGCAGCTCAGAGCATGAGACGGTGTCGATAAGAAGAAAGTAGCAGCTCCCTAAGACGGCCGAGAAACAGCTCAGAGCATAGGGTCACCGCTACGGAAAGAAATTCAACAACTGTCCGAGACGGCCGAAAAGCAGCTCAGAACACGGGCCAGTTGCTGACAAAAGAAATAAAAAAAATCAGCATCCACCCCAGACGGCCGTAAAACAGCTCGGAACACAGGCGTGGTGCCGTTACTAAAGAAAGGCAGGCAAGGGTTCAGTAGCGTCCCATACAGCTCGCTACTACGCAGACAAGCACAGGTATGTTAATTGAAATCGGGCTGACATCATGGTCTGAGTAACTCATGTAACCTTGGCGGCATGTCCATCATATCCATAAAAATATGTGTAGCTGGCACTTGATTTCTGAGGCAGGCTTGTGTCCTGGCTGGTTCTTGCATTCCGACCAACGGTTGCGGACCTGACTCTTGGGATACATTGTCATATGCTGCCAGCTGTCTGGGGAGTATCTTGGACTCTGAGGCTTCCTTTTTGCCACATACGGACTGAGTGCATATATCTATTCCTTAATGTTTCTGCTGTCAGTTACTTGTTGTAAGCCACATGGTATTCAGCTATCCTTCTTGCTGAACACCGTACTCATAACATATTCTGGCTTACTTTCGAGACTTATCAGGGTTCAACCTGTACTCATAGCAGACTCAAACCGTATATGGTAACCATACCTTTGACATGAAATGTACTGTGGATCAGCACACAATCTGTCGTCTTGCTGATCCGATGATTTCTGCTGTGAAGGTTGTACTGTTATCTGCTTGATGCTGATAATCAATCCAAAATACCATTGGTAGTCAGGCCAGGTATTTCCCGATATCAGGCAGTCAGCGGAAAATTCCATATTGTTGAGCTGAGCCTCCAACTAACTGTCTCTTCACTGATTTCTTTGAGTCCGGTGTCGGGGAGCAACTTCCATAAGGGGAAATAAGGTAACACCAAGGGCCCAACGAAAGAAACAAAAGCACACAAAGCACTAAGATCACAAACAATATCATGTATTACAGCTATCCACAGCAATGATATGCATGCCTACCTAAGCACACAAATCTCGCGGAGACTCCGGTATTACGGTCTAACATGCTGTGGCGATGTGCACGAAAGGAAGTCAAGGTGTGGAAGGAGTTGGTGTAAACAAAGGTACACCAAACACGGCTTAACACTGGTTGCAGCTGGAAGGATACTGAGGCGAGGACGGACTTGATTATCGTGGATCGGGACACAGAGGTCACGACCACATCGTCATCAAGCGTACGGAAGAAACCGTACTTGACCTGGGAATGGATGGCTGGGAAGGATAGCGATGAAAAGAAAGGATCGCTGGCATGGCCCTTTTCTGATAACCAAGATCAGTAAGGGTTGCCAAGGCGGCTAGAGGGATGGTACGATCCGGGATAGAAACATGTCTATCACCGAACCATAGGAATAGCTGAAAAGGATACAATGGTGTGGTACCGGTGTATCAATCCTGCAAGGGATCGACATTGCCAAGTACCTTGGCATCTCTCTGCTGGGACAGAGATGACACCACACACCGAGGAACAATATGCAACTGGAGGGTACAGGTAGTGGATTGCCACCTATACTCACCAGATCAATTGTTAGTGATAACTAGTCTATATGCATGCTATGGAGCAGACAAATGCAGCAAACAAGTGCAGCAAACCGGCTAGACTCTATGCTACCGCTTTCTAACGCTCGCGCAGTCTAGGGCGTCCTATAGCCAGACCTGCTCTGATACCAACTCCTGTGGCACCCCGGCTCAGAGGAAACCGGAACGCCCCGTATTCCAGTCCCAGGGACAAGTCCACTGGAATACGGCACTGTTGGCATAGAACAAATCAGCTCTTTATTGCTATAAATACGGTTACAAGGGTACAAGAATTACATTGGCACGGCGACACTACGCCTGCTCAAAATAGCTCTATGCTAACAGCGGATCGACCTGAGGGAGCGAAGCAACTCTCGGCAGCGGAACAACGTCGACGGGGATGGACTCCATTCCGCAGGGACTCTGGCTGGAACGCGTATCCTAGCTCGCGCAATCAACATCTCCAACAAACAATCAATCATGGCATGACCTGCAAACTGGCATGACACGCCAGGTGAGTACTTTGAATGTACTCGCAAGCTCACAACAAACATCAGCATTAAGGCAAGACAACATCATAGCAATCAAGATTAAGTTAAGATTTATTGTTACCGAAGGAATGGTTGAAATGAGCAATGACAGGCTACTCTTCCTGCATTCTGGTGACCAACTCATGATCACACCAAGAACATCCAACGATCATCCTCGAGATCGTTACCAATACTTGCCCATGGCATGATATCCGACTGTTACCAAACTCTGATGAGTTCTCCCATCATTACTGTCATTATAACGGTTGATCTCCTATAGAGGTCTGGACAGGCTATCCAATTCCGTGGACACGGCTATTCGAATAGATTTAACACTCTGCTGAGGTTGTACACTTTACCCACACCACGGAACTCATGGCCTCGTGCTCCCATTCGGATGGACCAACGATGTTCCGACGAAACCCGCTTGACCCGTGACTCTTCCATCGAACGACCGGCAATCATACTCCCTCTTGGAGTCAAGCCCTGGGTGGCCCCGTGTCCTCAAGACACCTGCCAGCGTCCTGGCCCAACAAACTGTCCCAAACGGGGACCTGGATCCAATAACTCAACTGGGCTCACAGGGTTATCGCCGCCTACCGGGCCAGGGTAGCGCGCGCGCATAACCCTCCCTCTTTGGAGGTACCGGTGGAAGAGCACGCGATCAGACCAAGTCAAGGCCGTCCCATACCGGCAAATGTGGCTGCACGAATAAGCCCGGACAGGTGACTCTCGATCTGTCGGGGAACGGATCATGAAATTCAAAAAATTTCCTACGCTCACGCAAGATCTATCCATGGAGATGCATCGCTACGAGGGGGAGAGTGTGTCTACATACCCTTGTAGACCGTTAGCGGAAGCGTCTCACAACGCGGTTGATGTAGTCGAACAATCCTTCGAGCTCCACCGATCAAGTGTCGAACGTACGGCACCTCCGAGTTCTAACACACGTTCAGCTCGGTGACGTCCCTCGCCTTCTAGATCCAGCTAGTAGTCGAGGTAGTAGATGAGTTCCGTCAGCACGACGGCGTGGCGACGGTGACGGTGAAGTGATTCCGGCAGGGCTTCGCCTAAGCACTCCGGAAATATGACGGTGACTCTAAACGGTGGAGGGGGGCGCCGCACACGGCTATTGATCAAGTCAATTGTGTGTCTAGAGGGGGTGCCCCCCTCCCGTATATAAAGGAGGGAGGGCCGGCCCCCTAGGGGTGGCGCACCAAGAGAGGGGGGGAGTCCTACTAGGAGTGGGACTCCCACCCCTAGTAGGACTCCTCCTACTTGGGGGGAAAGAGGAGGGAGAGAGGGAGTAGGAGAGGGGGTGCGGCCCCCCCACCCCTAGTCCAATTCGGACCCAAGGGGGGGCTGGCGCAGGCAGCCCATGGCTGCCCCCCTCTCTTTCCCGTAGGCCCACTAAGGCCCAAAACTTCCTCCCGGTAAATTCCCGTAACTCCCCGGTACTCCGAAAAATACCCGAGTCACTCAGAACCTTTCTGATGTCCGAATATAGCCTTCCAATATATCGATCTTTACCTCTCGGACATTCCGAGACTGATCGTTATGTCCATGATCTCATCTGGGACTCCGAACAACTTCGGTCACCAATCACTTAACTCATATAACACTATTATGTTATCGAACCTTAAGTGTGCCGACCCTACGGGTTCGGGAATGATGTAGACATGACCGAGACGACTCTCCGGTCAATAACCAACAGCGAGACCTGGATGCCCATATTGGTTCCTACATATTCCATGAAGATCTTTATCGGTGAACCTCCTATGTCAACATACGTTGTTCCCTTTGTCCGTCGGTATGTTACTTGCCCGAGATTCGATCGTCGGTATCCCGATACCTAGTTCAATCTCGTTACCGGCAAGTCTCTTTACTCGTTCCGTAATACATCATCTTGCAACTAACTCCTTAGTCACGGTGCTTGCAAGGCTTCTGTGATGCTGTATTACCGAGAGGGCCCAGAGATACCTTTCCGATAGTCGGAATGACAAATCCCAATCTCGATCCATGCCAACTCCACAAACACTTTCGGAGATACCTGTAGTGCACCTTTATAATCACCCAGTTACGTTGTGACGTTTGATACACCCTAAGTATTCCTACGGTTTCCGGGAGTTGCATGATCTCATGGTCAGAGGAACGTGTATTTAACATAGTGAAAGCAATAGCATAAAACTGAACGATCACATGCTATGCTAACGGTTGGGTCATGTCCATCACGTCATTCTCCTAATGATGTGATCCCGTTATCAAATGACAACTCATGTCCATAGTCAGGAAACCTTGACCATCTTTTGATCAACGTGCTAGTCAAGTAGAGGCCTACTAGGGACTTAGTATTTGTTTATTATTCACACACATGTATTTAGTTTCCGGTCAATACAATTCCAGCATGAACAATAAACTATTATCATGAACGGGGAAATATGATAATAATAATCACTTTATTAATTGCCTCTAGGGCATATTTCCAACAGTCTCCCACTTGCACTAGAGTCAATTACATTGTAATGAATCTCACACCCATCGCAGTTTGGTGCTGATCATGTTTTGCTCGTGGAAGAGGTTTAGTCAACGGGTTTGCCACATTCAGATCCGTGTGTACTTTGCAAATCTCTATGTCTCCATCCTTGATCAAATTCCGAATGGAGTTGAAGCGGCGCTTTATATGCTTAGTTCTCTTGTGAAACCTGGGCTCCTTTGCGATGGCAATTGCTCCAGTGTTGTCACACAAGATAGTCATTGGACCCGATGCACTAGGTATGACACCTAGATCGGATATGAACTCCTTCATCCAGACTCCTTCGTGTGCTGCTTCGGAAGCAGCTATGTATTCCGCTTCACATGTAGATCCCGCCACAACACTCTGCTTGGAACTGCACCAACTAACTGCACCACCATTAAGAATAAATACGTATCCAGATTGTGACTTAGAGTCATCTGGATCTGTGTCAAAACTAGCATCGACGTAACCCTTTACGACGAGCTCTTTGTCACTTCCATAAACGAGAAACATTTCCTTGGTCCTTTTCAGGTACTTCAGGATATTCTTGACCGCTGTCCAGTGATCTACTCCGGGATCACTTTGGTACCTCCCCACCAAGCTTATTGCGAGGCATACATCAAGTCTGGTACACAGCATGGCATACATAATAGAGCCTATGGCTGAAGCATAGGGGATGACACTCATCTTCTCTTTATCTTCTGCCGTGGTCGGGCTTTGAGTCTTACTCAATCTCGTACCTTGCACTACAGGCAAGAACCCTTTCTTTGACTGATCCATTTTGAACTTCTTCAAAATCTTGTCAAGGTACGTGCTTTGTGAAAGTCCAATGAGGCGTCTTGATCTATCTCTATAGATCTTGATGCCTAATATGTAAGCAGCTTCTCCGAGATCCTTCATTGAAAAACTCTTGTTCAAATAACCCTTTATACTTTCCAGAAATTCTATGTCATTTCCCATCAATAATATGTCATCCACATATAATATGAGAAATGCCACAGAGCTCCCACTCACTTTCTTGTAAATACAAGCTTCTGCATAAGTTTGTATAAACCCAAACGCTTTGATCACTTCATCAAAGCGAGTATTCCAGCTCCGAGATGCTTGCACCAGTCCATAGATGGATCGCTGGAGCTTGCATTCTTTGTTAGCACCTTTTGGATCGGCAAAACCTTCCGGCTGCATCATATACAATTCTTCCTTAAGGAATCCATTAAGGAATGCCGTTTTGACGTCCATTTGCCAGATTTCATAATCATAAAACGCGGCAATAGCTAACATAATTCTGACAGACTTAAGCATTGCTACGGGTGAGAAAGTCTCATCGTAGTCAACTCCTTGAACTTGGTGATAACCTTTAGCAACAAGTCGAGCTTTATAGACGGTGACATTACCATCAGCGTCCGTCTTCTTCTTAAAAATCCATTTATTTTCAATAGCCCGCCGTTCATCAGGCAAGTCTACCAAAGTCCACACTTTGTTCTCATACATGGATCCTATCTCGGATTTCATGGCCTCCAGCCATTTCTCGGAATCCGGGCTCGCCATAGCTTCTTCATAGTTCGAAGGTTCACCGTTGTCCAACAACATAATCTCCAAGACTAGATTTTTGTACCACTCTGGTGCAGAACATGTCCTGGTTGACCTTCGAAGTTCAGTAGTAACTTGCTCTGAAGTATCATGATCAACATCATTATCTTCTTCTCCGGTCTGTGCTGGTGTCGCAGAAATTTCTTCCTGTGGCGTGCTACTATCCGGAGGAGGTACAATTACCTCATCAAGTTCTACTTTCCTCCCACTCACTTCTTTCGAGAGAAACTCCTTCTCTAGAAAGGATCCATTCTTAGCAACGAAAACTTTGCCTTCGGATCTGTGGTAGAAGGTGTACCCAATGGTTTCCTTTGGGTATCCTATGAAGACGCACTTATCCGCTTTGGGTTCGAGCTTATCTGGCTGAAGCCTTTTGACATAAGCATCGCAGCCCCAAACTTTCAGAAACGACAGCTTAGGTTTCTTGCTAAACCACAGTTCATACGGTGTCGTCTCAACGGATTTAGACGGTGCCCTATTTAAAGTGAATGCAGCTGTCTCTAATGCATAACCCCAAAACGATAGTGGCAAATCGGTAAGAGACATCATAGAACGCACCATATCTAATAAAGTACGATTACGACGTTCGGACACACCATTACGCTGTGGTGTTCCAGGTGGCGTAAGCTGTGAAACAATTCCACATTGTCTTAAGTGATTGCCAAACTCGTAACTCAAATATTCTCCTCCACGATCAGATCGTAAGAATTTTATTTTCTTGTTATGATGGTTCTCTACTTCACTCTGAAATTCTTTGAACTTTTCAAATGTTTCAGACTTATGCTTCATTAAGTAGATATAGCCATATCTACTCAAATCATCAGTGAATGTGAGAACATAACGATATCCACCGCGCGCCTCAACACTCATCGGACCGCATACATCGGTATGTATTATTTCCAACAAGTCTGTTGCTCGCTCCATTGTTCCAGAGAACGGAGTTTTAGTCATCTTGCCAACAAGGCACGGTTCGCATGTTTCAAATGATTCATAATCAAGTGATTCCAAAAGTCCATCAGCATGGAGTTTCTTCATGCGTTTTATACCGATATAACCTAAACGGCAGTGCCACAAATATGTAGTACTATCATTATCAAATTTGCGTCTTTTGGCATCAATATTATGGATGTGAGTATTTTCACGATCGAGATTCAACAAGAATAAACCATTCACAAGAGGTGCATGACCATAAAAGATATTATTCATCCAAATAGAACAACCATTATTCTCTGTCTTAAATGAATAACCGTCTCGCAATAAACAAGATCCAGATATAATGTTCATGCTCAACGCAGGTACCCAATAACAATTATTTAGGTTTATAACTAATCCCGAAGGTAGATGTAGAGGTAGCGTCCCGACGGCGATAGCTTCAACACTTGAACCGTTCCCGACGCGCATCGTCACCTCGCCCTTAGCCAATCTTCTCTTGCTCTGCAGCTCCTGTTTCGAGTTACAAATATGAGCAACCGAACCAGTATCAAATACCCAGGTGCCTCTGCGAGCATTGGTTAAGTACACATCAATAACATGTATATCAAATATACATATGTTGACGTTGCCAGCCTTCTTATCTGCCAGATACTTGGGGCAGTTCCGCTTCCAGTGGCCAGTCCCCTTGCAGTAGAAATACTCAGTCTTGGGTTTGGGTCCAGACTTGGGTTTCTTCCCGTGAGCAGCAACTGATTTGCCGTTCTTCTTGAAGTTCCCCTTCTTTCCCTTGCCCTTCTTGAAACTAGTGCCCTTCTTTACCATCAACACTTGATGCTCTTTCTTGACTTCAACCTCCGCAGCCTTAAGCATAGCGAAGAGCTCGGAAATCGTCTTGTTCATTCCTTGCATATTATAGTTCATCACGAAGCCCTTATAGCTTAGTTGCAGTGATTGGAGAATTCTGTCAATAACCGAGTCATCCGGAAGTTTAACTCCCAGCTGAGTCAAGCGGTTATGCAACCCAGACATCTTGAGTATATGCTCACTGACAGAACTATTCTCCTCCTTCTTACAGCTGAAGAACTTATCGGAGACATCATATCTCTCGATCCGGGCATTGGCTTGAAAAACTAGTTTCAGCTCTTGGAACATCTCATATGCTCCATGGTGCTCAAAACGTCTTTGGAGCCCCGGTTCTAAGCCGTAAAGCATGGCACACTGAACTATCGAGTAGTCATCTTTCTTGGACTGCCAGACGTTCATAACATCTGCAGTTGCTCCGACAGGGGGCGCGGCACCCAGCGGTGCATCAAGGACATAAGCCTTCTGTGCAGCAATGAGGATGATCCTCAGATTACGGACCCAGTCCGCATAGTTGCTTCCATCATCTTTCAACTTAGCTTTCTCTAGGAACGCATTAAAATTCAGTGGAACTACAGCGCGGGCGGCCATTGATCTACAACATACAATTGCAAAGTTTAGACTATGTTCATGATAATTGAAGTTCAATTAATCAAATTACTTAAGAACTCCCACTTAGATTAACATCCCTCAAGTTGTCTAAGTGTAACATGATCCACATCAAACTAAGCCAACTCCGATCATCACGTGAGGTGGTTTTGTTCATCAATGGTGAACATCTTTCATGTTGATCATATCTACTATATGACTCATGTTCGACCTTTCGGTCTCTCGTGTTCCGAGGCCATATCTGCATATGCTAGGCTCGTCAAGTTTTAACCCAAGTATTCCGCATGTGTAAAACTGGCTTACACCCGTTGTATATGAACGATTGCATCTAACACACCCGATCATCACGTGATGTTTAGCAGCATCGATCTTTAGCAACGGTGCATACTGTGGGGTGAACACTTATCTTGAAATTTAGTGAAGGGATCATCTTATAATGCTACCGTCGTCCTAAGCAAAATAAGATGCATAAAAGGATTAACATCACATGCAATTCAATATATATGACATGATATGGCCATCATCGTCTTGTGCTCTTGATCTCCATCACTGAAGCACCATCGTGGCCTCCATCGTCACGGGGTTGGCGCCATGATCTCCATCGTAGCGTCGTGACACCTTGATCTCCATCGTAGCGTCGTGGTCGTCTCGCCGACTATTGCTACTACTACTACTGCTAACTCATAGCGGTAAAGTAAAGCAATTACATTGTGTTGGCATTGCATACAATAAAGAGACAACCATATGGCTCCTGCCGGTTGCCTGATAACTTACAAAACATGATCATCTCATACAACAACTTATATCACATCATGTCTTGACGATATCACATCACTAGCATACCCTGCAAAAACAAGTTAGACGTCCTCTACTTTGTTGTTGCAAATTTTACGTGGCTGCTACGGGTTTGCAAGAACCGATTCTTACCTACGCAAAACCACAACGTGGTGTAGTGATTGCTTTTTGATCTTCTAAAAGAACCCTCTTCATTGAAACCGGTTCAACTAAAGTGAGAGAAACTGACACCCGCCAGTCACCTTTACGCAGCTATGTGCGCCAATGGTGAAACCAGTCTCGCGTAAGCGTACGCGTAATGTCGGTCCAGGCCGCTTCATCTCACAATACCGCTGACCGAGTAACAACAAGTAACGGCAAGCAATATGTATACACCCACGCCCACAACTCCTTTGTGCTCTACTCGTGCAAAACACATCTACGCATAGACCTGGCTCATGATGCCACTGTTGGGGAACGGAGCATGAAATTCAAAAAAATTCCTACGCTCACGCAAGATCTATCCATGGAGATGCATCGCTACGAGGGGGAGAGTGTATCTACATACCCTTGTAGACCGTTAGCGGAAGCGTCTCACAACGCGGTTGATGTAGTCGAACAATCCTTCGAGCTCCACCGATCAAGTGTCGAACTTACGGCACCTCCGAGTTCTAACACACGTTCAGCTCGGTGACGTCCCTCGCCTTCTAGATCCAGCTAGTAGTCGAGGTAGTAGATGAGTTCCGTCAGCACGACGGCGTGGCGACGGTGACGGTGAAGTGATTCCGGCAGGGCTTCGCCTAAGCACTCCGGAAATATGACGGTGGCTCTAAACGGTGGAGGGGGGCGCCGCACACGGCTATTGATCAAGTCAATTGTGTGTCTAGAGGGGGTGCCCCCCTCCCGTATATATAGGAGGGAGGGCCGGCCCCCTAGGGGTGGCGCACCAAGAGAGGGGGGGAGTCCTACTAGGAGTGGGACTCCCACCCCTAGTAGGACTCCTACTACTTGGGGGGAAAGAGGAGGGAGAGAGGGAGTAGGACAGGGGGTGCGGCCCCCCCACCCCTAGTCCAATTCGGAGCCAAGGGGGGGCTGGCGCAGGCAGCCCATGGCTGCCCCCCTCTCTTTCCCGTAGGCCCACTAAGGCCCAAAACTTCCTCCCGGTAAATTCCCGTAACTCCCCGGTACTCCGAAAAATACCCGAGTCACTCGGAACCTTTCCGACGTCCGAATATAGCCTTCCAATATATCGATCTTTACCTCTCGGACATTCCGAGACTGATCGTTATGTCCATGATCTCATCCGGGACTCCGAACAACTTCGGTCACCAATCACTTAACTCATATAACACTATTACGTCATCGAACCTTAAGTGTGCCGACCCTACGGGTTCGGGAATGATGTAGACATGACCGAGACGACTCTCCGGTCAATAACCAACAGCGAGACCTGGATGCCCATATTGGTTCCTACATATTCCACGAAGATCTTTATCGGTGAACCTCCTATGTCAACATACGTTGTTCCCTTTGTCCGTCGGTATGTTACTTGCCCGAGATTCGATCGTCGGTATCCCGATACCTAGTTCAATCTCGTTACCGGCAAGTCTCTTTACTCGTTCCGTAATACATCATCTTGCAACTAACTCCTTAGTCACGGTGCTTGCAAGGCTTCTGTGATGCTGTATTACCGAGAGGGCCCAGAGATACCTTTCCGATAGTCGGAATGACAAATCCCAATCTCGATCCATGCCAACTCCACAAACACTTTCGGAGATACCTGTAGTGCACCTTTACAATCACCCAGTTACGTTGTGACGTTTGATACACCCTAAGTATTCCTACGGTTTCCGGGAGTTGCATGATCTCATGGTCAGAGGAACGTGTATTTAACATAGTGAAAGCAATAGCATAAAACTGAACGATCACATGCTATGCTAAAGGTTGGGTCATGTCCATCACATCATTCTCCTAATGATGTGATCCCATTATCAAATGACAACTCATATCCATAGTCAAGAAACCTTGACCATCTTTTGATCAACGTGCTAGTCAAGTAGAGGCCTACTAGGGACTTGGTATTTGTTTATTATTCACACACATGTATTTAGTTTCCGGTCAATACAATTCCAGCATGAACAATAAACTATTATCATGAACGGGGAAATATGATAATAATAATCACTTTATTAATTGCCTCTAGGGCATATTTCCAACACGATCAACCAACTAAGTTCACTTATTACCAGGTTGTTTCATCAAGTTAAATTAGTTGGTCAAATTAAGCATCTGATCCCCGAACATCCTTTCTGTCACAGCTGATACTCCGATATCATAGTAATCCAATAACCGGCATGCTTAGGCTACCGCTACTAGTTCATATCCATGAACTGCCAGATGAACTACAAAATAATCATAGACAGTAATCTCAAGCATCATAGTATCAACAAGTGGGTAAGCTACTAGTCACTAATAATCCAGTAATCAACATGGTAGTCACCTATCCGAAAATTAACTCCAACATTGCATAATCCTACTCATTTCACAGATGCTCATACTTGCTGTTAAAATAAATAGTTAAACTATGACATTGCAATGCGATGATGCAGATGAGAGTTGTGGCTTGCCTGGAGATGAAGGAGTCATCGGAATGAAGTGCGGAAATGTCGCGGGGACGAATGCCGGAAACAGTTCTCTCTCGGAGGGGCTTTTTATGGCAAGGGCAAAATGGTCATTTTCATAGTAGGACCACATAGTGAAAATTATACCAACACGACGGGCTCGATGAGACGAAGACGTGGGCTTTGGTTTCACCTGAATCGGAGTTACGGACAAAAAGTTATAAGGGTTTCTCTGCCAAGGACCTTTCTATAAATATTTTATTTACTTCGGGGTCCCTGTCAGCTCGGCTAGTCATGCACTTTACGGAAATACGTTTCCCTTTGGAGCAAACGGAAACCGCAGAAGGCGTCTCCACTTATCCGAGCTGGCGGGTGGGCCACCCTCTTCGGTCACCGACGGGTGGGGTCCACGGGCAGGGGGAGGTGCTGGCGCTCATCTCCTTCCTCCTCCCGCTGCTCCTTCTCGACGAAGCAGAGGAAACAGGGGAGAGGCGACGCTGGCGAGGGGTCCGGGCGGCTCCGGCCGTCTCCCGCCCGCCCGAGGCCACCGGCGGGCGCGGGGAGGAACGGCGCCTCCACCTGGACGGTCTGCGGGCGCCGGGGAGGGGCATGGCCGCGGCACCACGCGGAGGCAGAGAGCGGCGGCGGCGGCCAAGCTCGGGGGCGCACGGCCATAGTTGCTCCGGCGACAAACGAAGGAACTTGGGAGGCTAGCGGTGGTGGGTAGAGGCCTCTGGTGGTGGTGGAGTGAAGAGAGGGGCCCTGCCTCGGGCTAATTTAGCCGGGCATGGCCGGCAGCCATGGCGATAGAGGGAGGCGAGGAGAGGCGCTGGCGATGGGTTGAGGGGTCGGGGAGGACCACGGAAGAGTGGGGTGCAGAGGTTGGTGAGGACGGAAGGGCTCGGGGGCCTATAAATAGGCGAGCGACGAGGGTGGCCGAGCCTTGGCCGCGGCGACGCGTGCCCCAGGGTCTCGGCTCTTCCAGAGCTCACCACGAGAAGGGAGAGGATTCCAGGAGGGTTGAGGGGCGCCGGAGAGGGCTCGGGAGGGGTAGGGAAGGCTCGGGAGAGCTCAGGGCGACGGGACTCGTCGACGGCAGAAGCGGACAGGGTGCGGGCGCGGTTGTTTCTGTGCGATGGAGATGACGGGAGAGAGGGGGACTGGTCCTGGAAGGAAGGCGATGATGAGAGGAACCTGTTGGACAAGACCAGACTCGCGGAAACGACGAGGAGGAGAGGGGCCCGAGCTGACCAGAACGCAGCTCGCGTCGATGGCATGCCAGAGCGGTGGTCACTGCGTGGACTCGGTGATGCCACGTGTCCTGGTCAACTCCGCCATGTCAACTCGGTCCGTCACTCGTCATATTGTAGGGTAACGCAGCAGAAAACAAAAAATTTCCGACCTACGCACCAGCCCAGGACCACTATGGAGACTGCATATAAGGTTTGATCATTTTCGTTACCGACTCGTAGCGCAGCGGAAGTAGAGTCGATGACGATCGGCGGTGCAGATCCCCGCAGCTAGGATTTACAACCTCCCAACCGCGAGGATGTATACCCTCATCCGCGCCCAGGACAGCCCTCCGGGAGGCGGTTGAACAGTCCCCCGGACAGTGTCGCGGACAGCCCTTCGGGAGGACCCACAGAATTTGGACCGTCACTTGGACAGCCCTTCGGGAGGCACTCTCGAACAGCCCCTCGGGCACTAAGATCGAAACTATGACCTCTCTACAGAGTTGCACACATACGGTGTCATCTATCCGGCAGGGCTTCGCCGTCCAGAACTAGTTCCTGCCGGAACCCAGACAGCCTTTCGGCTCTACGAAACTCTTTTTGTGGGAGGGAGAGAGAAGCCAGATAACATCTTGGCATGTGTATGAGAGCAAGGGATGAGGAAATGGCTGCCAAGATCACTCCTATATATAGGCAAGCCAAGGGGTAAAATTGTCACACAAAAACCCCAAAGTGCCCTTGGAATATCCCTTTCCAAAAGGGAATATGCCATATGGGAGTGCCATGTGGAGCACCATGGTGCTCCACCTCCTTGTCCGGCCACCCTTGGGGGGGGGACCCCCCCATGAGGTGCCATGCCCTCCTTCCCCTTCTAGAAGGCCCTTTTGGAATTTCCAAAAAGGTGCTTTCCATAAAAATTCCCAAAAAGCACTTTCACTATTCATGACGACATTTTTCAGCGTCCGTTCGAACTGAAAATATTTATGTGGGCTTAGAACAATTCCAGTACCCACTAAAATAATTTTCAACGCGTTCTGGAACAATTCCAGATTAGTGATTTTCATCTGCGAAAAGCATCTGAAGCGGTTCCGGCAGCTCCGAAACATTTCCGGTTTTTCTTCCAGAAAATTCCCAGAAGTTTCCAGAATGATTCTGGCACCCTCCAAGAATTATCAGGCATGTGCCGAAACCATTTTGACTTAATGGTATCCTCTGAAACAACTTTTCAGTTTCACCGGAACTCATCCGGTGACCTCTCTTTGCGGAACTTTTCCGCTGTCCGAAACTTTTCGGTGTCCGAAACTTTTTCGGTTATTTTCTCTCAGACTCCCTGTCTAGTATTCAGCAGATAGATGACCCTTAAGCGTGTGACCCTATAGGTTCGGTGAAGTATAGACATGACCTGGAACCCCTTCCGATCAATGATCAACATCGGAGCCGTGGACACCCATATTGACCCCTATACCCACACGAATGAATATTCGAGTGAACCTCCAGTTGCCGTGTGCTATTCCTGTTGCTTCGCGATATGTTACAAATACCCGAGGTGAGACATGTTGGCATTCCCGTGGATCAACAACTTGTCCACTATGCTAGTTACCTCGTTACCGGTATTGTTCTCTTTTCTCGTTACCGTGTTCCGGCATCCCCGTGATCAAATCACAAAGTGTCTGGCCAGACGATGATGGATACCGTAACACCGAGAGGGCCCAGAGATATCTCTCCATCGCCGGAGGAGCAAATCCCAATCTTGAGCTATCAAGTTACTTGACACACTTTTCCATGAACCCGTAAGCCGCCGTAATAGCCACCCATTTACGGATGACGTTTAACAAACCCCAAAGTTCATGAAGCAATCATGAAGAAACTCGATACTCTCATGGTCTGAGGAATCATGCAAACGTTAACCATCTCTGTGTTATTTACCATTAACTTGTGACGAATGTATCTCATAGCATAACATCAATCGGGTCGATTCAACACAAATGTTCTTCTAACATTTGTGCCCTCAAAGTTGCTGGCATAGACATGCCTATGATTGGGAAAACATAATCATCATGCAACACTTGAGCTAGTCTTAGAGGCATGACTAGGAATACATTTTACCGTTTATTATTCCACACGTGCACATGGGTTTTCCCCAGAGCCTTTATGGATATACGGGCTCGGGAACCACAGCAGTTATAGCATGGAACATAAACCTAATTATGAACACGGAGATAAATAATAACATTTATTATTGCCTCTAGGGCATATCTCCTACAGACTCCCACTTGCACTAGAGTCAATAATCTAGTTAATGCTAATGCACTTTACACCTGTGGCACACCGGTGTAAATATGCTTCGCTTGTGGTATAGCCTGATGTCCAACGGATCTGACGACTTCAGCTCCGTGTGTATCTTTGCATATCCTCGCGTTTTCACGCTTTCACAAAATTCATATTTTGTGTGGACTTGGCTTTGTATGTATGCGAATCACAGGTCGAACCTGGATTCCTCAGACTGAGTTATGGAGCAACTACTTGCAGTAGTGTCCCATTGACAAAAGCCATCTTGGAACCATACTAAGTTCATGAATGAACTATATGATTCAACATTTTCTTTGTCGCTTTTAAAAGCGGCAACATACTTCGCCTCTGTTATAGAATTCGCCACAGTAACTTGTTTGGAACAATTTCCAACTACCGTGCCACCATATTATGTATTACACAAAACCCTTTATTTAAATCGAAAATCGCTTGGAGCAATGATGAAGACTGTATCGATGTAACATTTTACAACGAACTCTTCATGATCTCCACTTGCGAGAAAACATGTCATCAGTGCTACTCTAGCATTCAATGACACTTTTCACTGTTGTCCTATGATCAGTACTTTTGATCACTTTGGTATCTATACTCGCAACACCTTGGGAGTATCGGACAAAACTGGTTGTTTTACATACCATGGAATACATGATTAATCCAAACACGAAGGTGTGAGGAATCTCCATCATGTATTTTGCTCATCAGTGTTTTTGGGACACCGAGTCTTGCAAAAACTCTTTCCATGTGACTTTGGCAAGAATCACTCCTTGGCGTTTTAAATGCTAAAAAGTTTTAGCATCTTGTCAATATGTATTTATTGCTTAGCCCCATTAGGTAAATCTATCTCCATAGATCATTATGCCTAATATTGAGGCTATTTAGCCCAAGCACTTCATCGAAAAACTATTTTCAAATGAAGTCCTAATTCGTGTCAAGAATTTTATTTCCAATTAACAATGTGTCAAGCACACAAGGTTTTTAGAAATATTATTAGGCTCCCACTTACTTGAATTACAAGCATCTTCGTTACCCATTGATGAAGTCAAACTCCTTTGACCATTTCATCAAAACACGAAGATTCCGACTCCACTTTGCTCTCTTCTGTCCATCGCTGGAACTCTGAAGTTTGCACCCTTACTAGCATCCTATGGACTCACAAAATACCTTGGACTATAACACATGCAAGTCCTTGGTTTCATTTCCATCAGATGGAAATCCTTTTGTCATCCCTTGTTTCATATCTCATGATATGAAATTTGTATTAATTGCTAGTTCAACCCGAACTGACTTTAAGCATCGCTACGATGAAACAACCTCATCATAGTCAACTCCTTGAACTTGTTATTTCAACAAGTCGAGCTTTATGGATAAAACATTTTATCCATATCAGTTTATAGTTCCATAAAAGTTCGTTAGACTCTAAGTCTTCTGAAGGGGTCATCAAGATATGATCTTGAATCATTTATATGGAAACTATCTCGGATTATATTGGCATTTAGCCAATCCCGGAGTCAGGGCCCATCAACGCTTCCTTGTGTATCGTAGGTATACTGTTGTCTAACAACAATATCTCGTCTGCGCACCTGAGAGGTTTGCACGAGCCTTGCCTACGTGGTTCAGTTGCAAGTTCGACCAAAGTCCATACATTTTATTGTAGAGACTTCCGTATCAGTCGCAGTAGGAAACTCCGGAATCACTTCCAAGGTTCCTTTCCTTTGACCTGATGATGAAGATACTGGTTATCTCGTCGAGTTGCACTGTCCTCCCACTCACCTTTTGTAAGAACAATTCTCTTTAAAAGCATACCATTTTGTGGCAAAAACTTTTGCCTCGGTATAGTGGTGGGGGAATACCCAATGACTTGGGATAACCTACAAAGTAGCACTTGTCTGATTTGGAATAGGTTTGTAACCTTTTACAAAAGCCCCATATTCCAAATGTTAAGAAAAGATATAACATGGTTGGGCGTACCATACCATGGTGTCATTTCAACAGACCCGATGGAGCGCTTTTCAGTGTAAAAGCCGCAGTCTCTAAAGCATCACTCTTTAAAAGGGATAATGGCAAATTTATTTATGCCATCTTTGATCTTACCATGTCATAAATGGTTCGATTACATCTTCACGGACTTTCCACTTGCAGTGGTGTTCCGGGAGGTGCAAGTTATGAAACCCCTTTCACAACTCATCAGACATTCGCTAAACTTGTAACTCAAATATTCTTTTCTGCAATCGAATTGTAGAAACATAATCTTCTTGTTACAATAACTTCTATTTCATATTTGAAAACCTTTTGAATGAATTCAAAAAATTCAGACTTACGTCTCATTAAGTAAATATCCATATATCTACTTGAGTCATTTCCGAAGATAGATAAATCCACTACTTGCAAAAAAATTTATCGGACTACATACATCAAAATGTATGATCACCAATAAATTCTTTGCTCGTTCCTTATGGCCTGTGAACGGTATTTCAGTCACTTCACTTTTCAAAGGAAAGTTGCAAGTGTCAGATGATTCAAAAATCAAACGACTTCAAAATCCATCATAATGGAATCTTTCATGCGGGTTTCTCCAATGTGACCAAATGCAGTGCCACACTTGTGTGGTATTCTTTTAGTCTTGCGACATTTAGCGTCAGTGTTATGGATGTATCATTTTACCATCAATATTCATAACATACATCCCATCTTGGATGGAAGTATGGCCCTTCATGTTATTCATAATACTGAACAACAATTGTTCTTTTATGAACAACTCTTTTGCAACAAACATTGTGCAATGGGCTAGAGTGTGTAAAACTCTAAAATGAATTATGAAAGTAAATCCAGAGGTAATATATTACTATCATTATTCATAACATGCATCTCATTCTCAATGAAAGTATGGCCCTTATGTTATTCATAACATCGAACATAAAAAGTTCTCTTATGAACAACCTTCTTGCAAGATTACTTTATGCAAAGGCTAGAGTTTGTAAAACTCTAAATGAATTATGAAAATAAATACAGACGGTAATACACCGATGGAAGGTATAGTAACATTTACTATGTTCCCCGTGTATACCTAAAACTCATTTCTGGCTAGTCTTTCAGGCCATAGTAGTTCTTACATCGAGTTGCAACAGAAAGCAATCGAGCGGGTATCTTTGTGATTAACTCACAATACCCAAGAATCAGTGATTAACAATTTAATCATAATTCCCAAGGACTATATCTTTGACCAGCCTTCTATACATCAAAAACTTGTATGACATTCATACATGAGCTGGATATTCCAGTCTTCTTTCTTTCTGCCATTATACTTCTAACAGTTTAACTTTTAGTATTTCTCCTACTCTCAGAAGAAGCACCCAACTTAAGAGTGGCGTTAGCCCCGGACTTCCTAGGCGTGAAAGTTTCACTAACACCCTTCGGACACTTCCTTTCTCTTTAAGTTGTTGTTTTATTCACCTTTCATCATATGACAGGCGTTCTTCTGGATCCCTCTCTTATCAGTCTAATGCATAGTAAACTCTTTTACTAATAGTTTGCAAACAAACATTGCTCTGGATATCTCATATCTTTTAGCCTTTGTCTGTCTCTGAAAATGATTTTTAGATTCCATGAATATCACATAACTATCCAAACTTTCGAAGTTCGGGTCTCATGGAAGCAAACATATTGCACTTGACTGAAACGGAATTCTAGCTTTTGGATCGAAGGACGAGAGTCACATGATCCATAGCATAAGCGAGAGAATACCGAAAGTATGCGATAGGACAAAGTCCTTCTCGGCACTCTTGAGGACAATCCTCACATTACGTTACCAACCGTAAAGTTTTAACCAGATATTTAACAGCTATTCATTTTTAATAGGGAAGGTGGAAACGCGAGCCATTATTCTACAACTATTATGCATATAACACTTAGACAGTGTCCACAATTAATTGCACTGAGAATTAAACAAGTTAATTCAACAGTGCGCTCCCACTCAAATCAATATCTCTCATAATTGATTGTGAGTGATACAAGACACGCATTTCCATTCAACGCCATTGAACGAGATGAACACTGATGGCGCGAACTTCAATCGGTAGGCAAACTTGCCGATCACATCTCTATGTGACTCTTGTTCATCTTTCGATGGGCGTGTTCCGAGCTCAGGGAGATCCTTCCAGAACGTCAAGACAACCAAGTGATCTT
This sequence comes from Thinopyrum elongatum, assembly GCA_011799875.1. Lineage (NCBI taxonomy): Eukaryota > Viridiplantae > Streptophyta > Magnoliopsida > Poales > Poaceae > Thinopyrum > Thinopyrum elongatum. Next base: position 676,549,151 of record CM022299.1, on the reverse strand, counting down.
GCTGCGAGGTCTCAACTCACCCGCCTCACACATCCCTAATCGTTCGTACCCAGGGAGATCCTGTGATACCCCGAAAAGTTAGGTGCCGTGACGGTGCTACACTTGGGAGAACACTAACTACTTGATATTTTTGTGAGAGATCACCCTAATAAAAAGCGACTACCGCGCAATCAAGAAGGGTGCATCATAAGGGATAAACATCTCAAGCAATTCATAAAAGCATGATATGGTATAGCCCTTTCTGACGGAGAAGTCTTGTATTTCTTCATCTTCGGCATTCGCATCGGTGTTCTCCTTCGCGAAGATTGCCACCACCTTGTTGATGCACCAGATAATATTGCTATCTCTATAGCTAATAAAATAATGCATTACAACAAGGTTGACACGCAGGTCATTAAAGTGCAATCATATGGCTCCAGCCATCATGCCGAATCATGACACGCAGGTCATGTTAATAAATTTACATTATATAGTCATCTCATACATAATCAAATTATTATGAGCACTGCTATACCACATCACATGCACATGCAAACCCTCCTGCAAAACCAAGTTAGACGCCTCTAATTGGTTCAAGCAAAAACTTGTTTTACGTGGCTTCTAAGGTTTCGAAACAAACCGAAGCTACCAACGTCCATCATCAAGTATGATAATTCAAGTCGCTAGATTAACAATGCGGGGTGTATGAAGCACGAGATAATAAAATCTTGAACCCCATACTAAACTTCATCATACGCATGACCCCCGTGCAGATCATATCTGCATTGCCCTTTTGTCTGCGAAATTTCATCTTTCTTTTTAACTACGGTGGAATTCAATGAACTGTTAGCACTTCGTTGATCAATCAGGATCGTGGATTGCCAGAACATTGAAACTCCACCATGCTGTTATCAAGATCAGAAATATGCAAATTCCAGGGAAGCAACAAGAACATCGGGTAACAGATTTCATCTGCTACCCGCACAAATAATTTTCAGTAATAGAACTCATCTACTACCTAATTATATTGTGCAACACCCATACATCACTATGTATTCTAGATCGCAACCTACATCTACGCATAGCACGGCTCTTGATGCCACTGTAGGGTAACGCAGCAGAAAACAAAAAATTTCCGACCTACGCACCAGCCCAGGACCACTATGGAGACTGCATATAAGGTTTGATCATTTTCGTTACCGACTCGTAGCGCAGCGGAAGTAGAGTCGATGACGATCGGCGGTGCAGATCCCCGCAGCTAGGATTTACAACCTCCCAACCGCGAGGATGTATACCCTCATCCGCGCCCAGGACAGCCCTCCGGGAGGCGGTTGAACAGTCCCCCGGACAGTGTCGCGGACAGCCCTTCGGGAGGACCCACAGAATTTGGACCGTCACTTGGACAGCCCTTCGGGAGGCACTCTCGAACAGCCCCTCGGGCACTAAGATCGAAACTATGACCTCTCTACAGAGTTGCACACATACGGTGTCATCTATCCGGCAGGGCTTCGCCGTCCAGAACTAGTTCCTGCCGGAACCCAGACAGCCTTTCGGCTCTACGAAACTCTTTTTGTGGGAGGGAGAGAGAAGCCAGATAACATCTTGGCATGTGTATGAGAGCAAGGGATGAGGAAATGGCTGCCAAGATCACTCCTATATATAGGCAAGCCAAGGGGTAAAATTGTCACACAAAAACCCCAAAGTGCCCTTGGAATATCCCTTTCCAAAAGGGAATATGCCATATGGGAGTGCCATGTGGAGCACCATGGTGCTCCACCTCCTTGGCCGGCCACCTTTGGGGGGGGGACCCCCCCATGAGGTGCCATGCCCTCCTTCCCCTTCTAGAAGGCCCTTTTGGAATTTCCAAAAAGGTGCTTTCCATAAAAATTCCCAAAAAGCACTTTCACTATTCATGACGACATTTTTCAGCGTCCGTTCGAACTGAAAATATTTATGTGGGCTTAGAACATTTCCAGTACCCACTAAAATAATTTTCAACGCATTCTGGAACAATTCCAGATTAGTGATTTTCATCTGCGAAAAGCATCTGAAGTGGTTCCGGCAGCTCCGGAACATTTCCGGTTTTTCTTCCAGAAAATTCCCAAAAGTTTCCAGAATGATTCTGGCACCCTCCAAGAATTATCGGGCATGTGCCGAAACCAATTTGACTTTATGGTATCCTCTGAAACAACTTTTCAGTTTCACCGGAACTCATCCGGTGACCTCTCTGTGCGGAACTTTTCCGCTGTCCGAAACTTTTTCGGTGTCCGAAACTTTTTCGGTGATTTTCTCTCAGACTCCCTGTCTAGTATTCAGCAGATAGATGACCCTTAAGCGTGTGACCCTATAGGTTCGGTGAAGTATAGACATGACACGGAACCCCTTCCGATCAATGATCAACATCGGAGCCGTGGACACCCATATTGACCCCTATACCCACACGAATGATTATTCGAGTGAACCTCCAGTTGTCGTGTGCTATTCCTGTTGCTTCGCGATATGTTACAAATACCCGAGGTGAGACATGTTGGCATTCCCGTGGATCAACAACTTGTCCACTATGCTAGTTACCTCGTTACCGGTATTGTTCTCTTTTCTCGTTACCGTGTTCCGGCATCCCCGTGATCAAATCACAAAGTGTCTGGCCAGACGATGATGGATACCGTAACACCGAGAGGGCCCAGAGATATCTCTCCATCGTCGGAGGAGCAAATCCCAATCTTGAGCTATCAAGTTACTTGACATACTTTCCCATGAACCCGTAAGCCGCCGTAATAGCCATCCATTTACGGATGACGTTTAACAAACCCCAAAGTTCATGAATCAAGCATGAAGAAACTCGATACTCTCATGGTCTGAGGAATCATGCAAACGTAAACTATCTCTGTGTTATTAACCATTAACTCATGACGAATGTATCTCATAGCATAACATCAATCGGGTCGATTCAACACAAATGTTCTTCTAACATTTGTGCCCTCAAAGTTGCTGGCATAGACATGCCTATGATTGGGAAAACATAATCATCATGCAACACTTGAGCTAGTCTTAGAGGCATGACTAGGAATACATTTTACCGTTTATTATTCCACACGTGCACATGGGTTTTCCCCAGAGCCTTTATGGATATACGGGCTCGGGAACCACAGCAGTTATAGCATGGAACATAAACCTAATTATGAACACGGAGATAAATAATAACATTTATTATTGCCTCTAGGGCATATCTCCTACACATATGAGGTCAAGGAAGAGAGAAACAAGCATAGTGGCTCATGAGTTGACCTCAGCTAGCAGATTTTGTCTGGAACAGGAAGGTGTTTGTGCCGTGGTGAGGAAGATAGAGAAGGAACTAGACTATGATCTTTGGCATGGTGTGATCATACACTAAGATGATCATGATGGCCAAGTTTCAGTCCAAATGGAGGAGTGTAGATAGCACTTGCTGTTCAAATGACCCCATTGTCCAGAATTGCAAATCTTGATGTGGCACTCACATGCTGGCTTGGACTGAGCTGAATTTTGGCAAGGAAATGTTATTTGGACATATGAAGATGCTGTAAAAATTTCATACCAAATGGACATGCCAAAATGGTACTTCCTTCACAGCTATCCTCTCTGTCCAGAAACTTGGAAGAATTCTAGAGAATTATTGGGAAGATGAATTGAGCCCAAATTTTGTGGAGAGGTGTAATATAGGTAGGAGAATATTCTGGTATATTTTCAGCTTAAATGAAGCAATATAAAATATAGTTGCTTCACAACTGAAAAATATGGCCAGAATCTAAGAATTGATGTTTTGCTCACACAGAGGATTGGATAGGGTTGAAACTTGGTGGAGAGTCATGATTTGAGCAAATGAAGATGCTTGCAAAATTTCAACTCAGTTGGATACTCCTAGCTAGCACTTGCTTCACAAAGATTCCAGTTGCCCAGAAACTTTGGAAATTAGCCAAGAGATATTTAATATCCAAATAAAGTTGAATTTTGGCATGTGGCAATGATATGAATAAGAAAGAGTGCACAAAAAGTTCGAGAGCAAGCAAGCAAATATAAATGGTACTTGCTTCACAAACTGACAACTAGGGCAGAATCAGAAAAGGAATTTTGGTGGATTATTTTTGGACATGGCAAGAAATATTTTGACATATCTAGATAATATATGTCCCAAAGGATTTATGATATTTATTTGGGAATTTTGGGAATGATAGAAATATGAGTTGCTTCACAACTCAGAGCTGACAGGGTTATTCCTTTAATAGAAAAAGGAATATTCCCAAGAAAAGAATATTGGGATTGGTCCATGATGGAAATGACAAGGTCTTGGGATGATTTTGAGGTTGGCAAGCCACTTGGGAGAGGATTCAAGGGTGATCTCTCTAGGTTTCAGGACTACTAAGCCACAGAAAAGCAAATCCAGACCAAAATAAAAAGGAAAAAGAAATGGGCAAAATCCAGGGTGTCACATGGAGCTCGACCATAGGCGGCTCCGATGGCGCTGTTGGGCCAGCCTCCCCTGGCCTGTGGCAGGGGCCGCAGGATCCGGCCTCTCCTAATGATTGGGCTCGCGTGCTGCGCCCTCATCAATAGCGAGTAGAGGTCTGCATACATCATCTTGGGCAAAGAATTCAAGTTATGAGCAAGGGATTTCTATGCTTAGCTAAGATCTTACCGGCCTGGCAAAAGTGCACCTGTCCACCGTAAGCTGGTTGTGCACCCGCTTTGTCTGGCCTATGGCATGAATGAAGCGGAGACCAGCACATTCGAAGCACCAGCCCCCATAAGGTCTTCGGTCCTCCACCTTTTTGGCGACACCTCTGGGTGGCCTCCCTCTGGACAGATTTCAGAGGTCGAAGCCCCCGCATCATGGCTCCTTTTCGAAGACCACACATCAGTGTGTTGACAATGACGGAGGCAGCCTCCTTGTCATCATCAATGGCAAGGCTCTCAGCCCCGCCAAAGGAGTTGCCCTCCTCGTCATCATTATCATCATCATTGTCCTCTTCGCCTTCCTCATCTTCATTGTCTTCCTTCTCCACAACAGACAGAGCTCATTGGGATGAAGCCTGCTCCGCATTTGGATCCCGTTCCATCAGGGCCGCTAGTTCTAGGGTCAGCTCCTGACTGGGCAATGGCGGCATGGAGAAGAATGCTACGAACTACCTAAACGAAAGGCGATGTTGAGCAAAGGAAGGTGGGACAAAAAACATTGATGCAAAAAACCAGATTGAATAGAAACTCACATCGCCTAGCGGATTTTCATGGCTGAACGGCTCCATGGCAACGTCAAGCAAGATACTCTCGGGGGGCAAGTTGGTCATGGTGTGGATGCGCGACTTCAGCTCCTCTTCGTACAAATCGACTTGCACTATCCGGGTCATGTCATTCAGGCCCGTATATGTAGGGTAACGCAGCAAAAAACAAAAATTTTCCGACCTTCGCACCAGCCCAGGACCACTATGGAGACTGCATACAAGGTTTGATCTTTTTCATTACTGACTCGTAGCGCAGCGGAAGTAGAGTCGATGACGATCGGCGGTGCAGATCCCCGCAGCTAGGATTTACAACCTCCCAACCATGAGGATGTATACCCTCATCTGCCCCTCGGACAGCCCTCTGGGAGGCGGTCGGACAGTCCCCCAGATGGTGTCGCGGACAGCCCTTCGGGAGGACCTTCGAAACTCGGACGGTCACTTGGACAGCCCTTCGGGAGGACCCTCAAAACTCGGACGGTCACTCGGACAGCCCTTCGGGAGGCACTCTTGAACTAAGACTGAAACTATGACCTCTCTACAGAGTTGCACACATATGATGTCATCTATCCGGCAGGGCTTCGCCGTCCACAACTAGTTCCTGACGGAACCTAGACAACCTTTCAGCTCTACGAAACTATTTCGCTGGGAGGGAGAGAGAAGCCAGACAAGTCTATGGCATGTGTATAAGAGCAAGGGATGAGTGTTTGGGCAGCCCCCTCCACTCCTTTTATAGGAAAACAAAGGGCTAGAGTTGGCACAAAAATACCAAAAATACCCACACTTTATGTCATACATAAAGGGCATAAGGGGAAAAAGGAGTGCCATGTGGAGCTCCAAGGAGGAACCCCACCCTTGGCTGGCCACCCTCATGGGGCCCCCCCAAAGGGGCTTCCTTGGTCCCTAAGTCCTTCTAGAAGCCTTTTTGTAAAAGCCCTAAAAGGTGGCTTTCAAATAAAGTAACCATAAAGCTGATTTCACTATTCATGACGACATTTTTCAGCGTCCGTTCGAACCGAAAATATTTATGTGGGCTTAGAACATATCCAGTACCCACTAAAATAATTTTTGATGCCTTCCGAAACAATTCCGGATTAGTGATTTTCATCAGCGAAATGCAAACAAAGCGGTTCCGGCAGCTCCGGAACATTTCCGATTTTTCTTCCGAAAAATTCCTAGAAGTTTCCAGAATGATTCTGACACCCTCCAAGAATTATCAGGCGTGTGCCGAAACCAATTTGACTTAATGGTATCCCCTTAAACAACTTTTTAGTTTTACCGGAACTCATCCGGTGACCTCTCTCTTCGGAACTTTTCCGCTGTCTCCGAAACTTTGTCCGGAGACTTTCTCTCAGACTCCCTGTCTAGTATTCAGCAGATAGATGACCCATAAGCTTGTGACCCTATAGGTTTGGTGAAGTATAGACATGAGCCAGAACCCCTTCCGATCAATGATCAACATCGGAGCCGTGGACACCCATATTGACCCCTATACCCTCACGAATGAATATTCAAGTGAACCTCCAGTTGCCGTGTGCTATTCCTGTCGCTTCGCGATATGTTACAAATACCCGAGGTGAGACATGTTGGCATCCCCGTGGATCAACAACTTGTCGACCGGTATTGTTCTCTTTTCTCATTCCCGTGTTCCGGCATCCCCGTGATGAAATCACAAAGTGTCTGGCCAGACGATGATGGATACCGTAACACCGAGAGGGCCCAGAGATATCTCTCCATTGTCGGAGGAGCAAATCCTACTCTTGAGCTATCAAGTTACTTGACATACTTTTCCATGAACCCGTAAGCAGCCGTAATAGCCACCCATTTACGGATGACATTTAGCAAACCCCAAAGTTCATGAAGCAAGCATGAAGAAACTCGATACTCTCATGGTCTGAGGAATCATGCAAATGTTAACCATCTCTGTGTTATAAACCATATCTTGTGACGAATGAATCTCATAGCATAACATCAATTCGGGTCAATTCAACACAAATGTTCTTCTAACATTGTGCCCTCAAAGTTGCTGGAATAGACATGCCCATGATCAGGAAAATAGAACCATCATGCAACACTTGAACTAGTCTTAGAGGCCATACTAGGAATACATTTTACCGTTTATTATTCCACACGTGCATATGAGTCTTCCTCTGAGACTCGTGGTTATTGCAGACTCGAGAACCATAGCAGTTATAGCATGGAACATAAACCTAATTATGAACAGGGAGATAATCAATAACATTTATTATTGCCTCTAGGGCATATCTCCCATAGACTCCCACTTGCACTAGAGTCAATAATCTAGTTAATGCTAATGCACTTTACACCTGTGGCACACCGGTGTAAATATGCTTCGCTTGTGGTATAGCCTGATGTCCAACGGATCTGACGACTTCAGCTCCGTGTGTATCTTTGCATATCCTCGCATTTTCACGCTTTCACAAAATTTATATTTTGTGTGGACTTGGCTTTGCATATGTGTGAATCATTGGTCGAAACCTGATTCCTCAGACTGAGCTATGGAGCAACTATCTGCAATAGTGTCCCATTGACCAAAGCCATCTTGGAACCATACTAAGTTCATGAATGAACTATATGATTCAACAACTTCTTTGTATCTTCTAAAGCGTCAACATACTTAGCCATTTGTTATAGAATTCGCCACAGTAACCTATGTGAAACAATTTCCAACTACTGTGCCACCATATTGTGTATTACACAAAACCCTTAACTTAAATCGAAAATCGCATGGAGCATTGATGAAGACTGTATCGATGTAATTACTTACAACGAGCACTTCATAATCTCTGCTTGCGAGAAAACATGTCATCAGTACTACTCTAGTACTCAATGACATCTTTCACTATTGTCCCATGATCAGTACTTTTGATCACTTTGGTATCTATACTCGCAACAACTTTGGAGTATTGCACCTATCTGATTGTTTTTACATACCATGGAATACACGATTAATCCAAACACAAGAGTGTGTGGAATCTCCATCATGTATTTTACTCATCAGTGTTTTGGGACACCGAGTATTGAAAAAACTCTTTGCATGTGACTTCGGCAAGAATCACTCCTTGGCGTTTTAAATGCTAAAAAGTTTTAGCATCTTGTCCATACGTATTCATTGCTTAGCCCCATTAGGTAAATCTATCTCCATAGATCATCATGCCTAATATTGAGGCTATTTAGCCTAAGCACTTCATCAAAAATATTTTCAAATGAAGACCTAATTCGTGTCAAGAAATTTATTTCCAATTAACAATGTATCAAGCACACAAGGTGTTTAGAAATATTATTATGCTCCCACTTACTTTCTTGAATCACAAGCATCTTCGTTACCCATTGATGAAGTCAAAACCCTTTTGATCATTTCATCAAAACACGAAGATTCCAACTCCATTTTGCTTTCTTCTGTCCATCGCTGGAACTCTGAAGTTTGCACACTCACTAGCATCCTCTGGAATGACAAAATACCTTGGACTGTAACACATGCAAGTCCTTGGTTTCATTTCCATCAGATGGAAATCCTTTCGTCATCCATGTTTCATATCTCATGATTTGAAATATGTATTAATTGCTAGTTCAACCCGAACTGAGTTTAAGCATCGCTACGGTGAAACTACCTCATCGTAGTCAACTCCTAGAACTAGTTATTTCAACAAGTCGAGCGTTATGGATAAAACATTTTTATCTGTATCAGTTTTAGTTCCATAAATATTCGTTAGACTCTAAATCTTCCGAAAGGTGTATCAGGATTTTAATCTTGAATCACTTATATGGAAACTATCTCGGATTGTATTGGCATTTAGCCAATTCCAGAGTCAGGGCCCATCAACGCTTCCTCGTGTATCATAGGTATACTGTTGTCTAACAACAATATCTCGTATGCACACCTGAGAGGTTTGCACGAGTTTTTCCTACATGGTCCAGCTGCAAGTTCGACAGAAGTCCATAGATCTCATGTAGAGGCTTCCGTATCAGTCACAGTAGGAAACTCTGGAATTACTTCCAAGGTCTCTTTCCTTTGATCTGATGACGAAGATACTGTTTATCTCATCGAGTTGCACTGTTCTCCCACTAACCTTTTTGAAAGAACCATTTTCTTCAAAAAACATATCGTTATTTGTGGCAAACCTATTTGCCTCGGTATAGTGAGGGAGGAATACCCAATAACTTGGGATAACCTACAAAGTAGCACTTGTCTGATTTGGAATAGGTTTGTAACCTTTTACACAAGCCCCATATTCCAAATGTTAAGAAAAGATATAACATGGTTGGGCGTACCATACCATGGCGTCATTTCAACAGACCCGATGGAGCTCTTTTCAGTGTAAAAGCCGCAGTCTCTAAAGCATCACTCTTTAAAAGGGATAATGGCAAATTTATTTATGTCATCTTTGATCTTACCATGTCATAAATGGTTCGATTACATCTTCACGGACTTTCCACTTGCAGTGGTGTTCCGGGAGGTGCAAGTTATGAAACCCGTTTCACAACTCATCAGATATTTGCTAAACTTGTAACACAAATATTCCTTTGCGTAATCAAAATTGCAGAAACATAATTTTCTTGTTACAATAACTTCTACTTCCTTTTTGAAAACCTTTTGAATGATTTCAAAAGATACAGACTTACGTCTCATCAAGTAAATATCCATATATCTACTTGAGTCATTTCAGAAGATAGACAAATCCACTGCCAGCAACAACATTTATTGGACTACACACATCATGATGTATGATCACCAATAAGTTTGTTGCTCGTTCCTTATGGCATGTGAACGGTATTTCAGTCACTTCACTTTTCAGAGGAAAATTGCAAGTGTCAGATGATTTAAAATCAAACGACTTCAAAATCCATCATAATGGAATTTTCCATGCGGGTTTCTCCAATGTGACCAAATGCAGTGCCACACATGTGTGGTATTCTTTTAGTCTTGCGACATTTAGCGTTAGTGTTATGGATGTATCATATTACCATCAATATTCATAACATATATCCCATCATGGATGGAAGTATGGCCCTTCATGTTATCCATAATATTGAACAACAATTGTTGTTTTTATGAACAACTCTTTTGCAACAAACATTGTGCAATGGGCTAGAGTGTATGAAACTCTAAAATGAATTATGAAAGTAAACACAGAGGTAATATATTATAATCATTATTCATAACATACATCTCATTCATAATGAAAGTATGGCCCTTATGTTATTCATAACACCGAACATAAAAAGTTCTCTTATGAACAACCTTCTTGCAAGATACCTTATGCAAGGGGCTAGAGTGTATGAAACTCTAAAATGTATTATGAAAATAAATACATAGGGAATACACCAATGGAAGGTATAGTAACTTTTACTATGTTCCCAGCGCGTATCAAAACCTCATTCCTGACTAGTCTTTCAGGCCATAGTAGTTCTTACATCGAGTTGCAACAGAATGCAATCGAGCGGGTATCTTTGTGATTATCTCACAATACCCAAAAATTAGTGATTAACATGTTTAACCATAATTCCCAAGAACTATATCTTTGACCAGCCTTCTATACATCAAAAACTTGTATGACATTCATACCTGAACTGGATATTCCAGTCTTATTTCCTTATTGCCTTTATACTTCTAACAGTTTAACTTGCAGTATTTATCCTACTCTCAGAAGAAGCACCCAACTTAAGAGTGGCGTTAGCCCCGGACTTCCTAGGCATGAAAGTTTCACCAACACCCTTCGGACACTTCCTTTCTCTTTAAGTTGTTGTTTTATTCACCTTCATATCATATGACAGGCGTTCTTCTGGATTCCTCTCCTAACAGTCAAATGCATAGTAAACACTTTTACTAATAGTTTGCAAACAAACATTGCTTTGTTTGTATCTGAAAATGATTTTCAGTTCCATGAATATCACATAACTATCCCAAACTTTCGAAGTTCGGGTCTCATGGAAGCAAACATATTGCATTTGACCGTAACGGAATTCTAGCTTTTGGATCGAAGGACGAGAGTCACATCATCCATAGCATTTGCGGGAGGATACTGAAAGCATGCGATAGGACAAAGTCCTTCTCGGTACTCTTGAGGACAATCCTCACATTACGTTACCAACCGTAAAGTTTTAACCAGATATTTAACAGCTTATTCAATTTTAACAGGGAAGGTGGAAACGCGAGCCATTCTTCTACAACTATTATGCAAAACACACTTTAGACAGTGTTCCAAATTAATTGCACTCAGAATTAAAAGAATTAATTCTAAAGTGCGCTCCCACTCAAATCAATATCTCTCATAATTGATTGTGAGTGATACAAGACCTGCATTTCAATTGTTCGCCATTGGTGTAACACCACTGATGACGAAAATCTCAACCGGTAGGCCAACTTGCCAATCACATCTCTATGTGACTCTTGTTCACCTTTTGATGCCTGTGTTCCGAGCTCATGACGGTCATGCCTGATCGTCAAGACAACCAAGTGATCTTGCTGCGAGGTCTCAACTCACCCGCCTCACACTTCTCTAATTCTTCGTACCCGTGTGACACGGCGCACCCCGAAAAGATAGGTGCCGTGATGGTGCTACACTTGGGAGAACACTAACTACTTGATATTTTTGTGAGAGATTACCCTAATAAAAATCGACTACTGCGCAATCAAGAAGGGTGCATCATAAGGGATAAACATCTCAGGCAATTCATAATAGCATGATATGGTATAGTCCTTTCTGACGGAGAAGTCTTTCATTTCTTCGTCTTCGGCATTCGCGTCGGTGTTCAGCTTCGCGAAGATTGCCACCACCTAGTGGATGCACTAGATAATATTGCTATCTCTATAGCTAATAAAATAAGTGCATTACAAAAGGTTGACACGCAATTCTTTTAAAGTGACAATCATATGGCTCCAGCCATCATGCCAAATCATGACACGCAGGTCATGTTAATTTACATTATATAGTCATCTCATACAAATCAAATTAAATATGAGCACTGCTATACCACATCACATGCACATGCAAACCAACCTGCAAAACCAAGTTAGACGCCTCTAATCGATTCATGCAAAAAATTGTTTTACGTGGCTTTTAAGGTTCCGAAACAAACCGAAGCTACCAACGTCCATCACCAAGTATGATAATTCAAGTCACTATATTAACTTCGCGGGGTGTATGAAACATGAGATAATAAAATCTTGAGCCCCATACTGAACTTCGTCATACGCATGACCCCCGTGCAGATCATATCTGCATTTCCCTTTCGTCTGTGAAATTTCATCTTTCTTTTTAACTATGGTGGAATTCAATGAACTATTAGCACTTCGTTGATCAATCAGGACCGCGGATTGCCAGAACATTGAAACTCCACCATGCTATTATCAAGATCAGAAATATGCAAATTCCAGGGAAGCAACAAGAATATCAGGTAACAGATTTCATCTGCTACCCGCACAAATAATTTTCAGTAATAGAACTCATCTACTACCTAATTATATTGTGCAACACCCATACTTCTCTATGTATTCTAGATCGCAACCTGCATCTACGCATAGCACGGCTCATGATGCCACTGTAGGGTAACGCAGCAGAAAACAAAAAATTTCTGACCTCCGCACCAGCCCAGGACCACTATGGAGACTGCATACAAGGTTTGATCTTTTTCGTTACCGACTCGTAGTGCAGCGAAAGTAGAGTCGATGAAATCGGCGGTGCAGATCCCCGCAACTAGGATTTACAACCTCCCAACCACGAGGATGTATACCCTCATCTGCCCCTCGGACAGCCCTCCGGGAGGTGGTCGGACAGTCCCACGGACGGTGTCGCTGACAGCCCTTCGGGAGGACCTTCGAAACTCGGACGGTCACGGACAGCCCCTCGGGAGGACCCTCAAAACTCGGACGGTCACTCGGATTGCCATTTGGGAGGCACTCTCGAACTAAGACTGAAACTATGATCTCTCTACAGAGTGGCACACATACGGTGTCATCTATCCGGCAGGGCTTCGCCGTCCAGAACTAATTCTTGCCGGAACCCAGACAGCCTTTCGGCTCTACGAAACTATTTCGCTGGGAGGGAGAGAGAAGCCAGAAAAGTCTATGGCATGTGTATGAGAGCAAGGGATGAGTGTTTGGGCAGCCCCCTCCACTCATTTTATAGGAAAACGAAGGGGTAGAGTTGGCACAAAAATACCAAAAATACCCACACTTTATGTCATACATAAAGGGCATAAGGGGAAAAAGGAGTGCCATGTGGAGCTCCAAGGAGGAACCCCACCCTTGGCTGGCCACCCTCATGGGGCCCCCCCAAAGGGCCTTCCTCGGTCCCTAAGTCCTTCTAGAAGCCTTTTTGTAAAAACCCTAAAAGGTGGCTTTCAAATAAAGTAACCATAAAGCTGATTTCACTATTCACGATGACATTTTTCAGCGTCCGTTCGAACCGAAAATATTTATGTGGGCTTAGAACATTTCCAGTACCCACTAAAATAATTTTTGACGCGTTTCGAAACAATTCCGGATTAGTGATTTTCGTCTGCGAAAAGCAAACAAAGCGGTTCCGGCAGCTCCGGAACATTTCCGGTTTTTCTTCCGAAAAATTCCCAGAAGTTTCCAGAATGATTCTGGCACCCTCCAAGAATTATCAGGCGTGTGCCGAAACCAATTTGACTTAATGGTATCCCCTGAAACAACTTTTTAGTTTTACCGGAACTCATCCGGTGACCTCTCTCTTTGGAACTTTTCCACTGTCTCCGAAACTTTTTCTGGAGACTTTCTCTCAGACTCCCTGTCTAGTATTCAGTAGATAGATGACCCTTAAGAATGTGACCCTATAGGTTCGGTGAAGTATAGACATGACCCGGAACCCCTTCCGATCAATGATCAACATCGGAGCCGTGGACACCCATATTGACCCCTATACCCACATGAATAAATATTCGAGTGAACCTCCAGTTGCCGTGTGCTATTCCTGTTGCTTCGCGATATGTTACAAATACCCGAGGTGAGACATGTTGGCATCCCCGTGGATCAAAAACTTGTCCACTATGCCAGTTACCTTGTTACTGGTATTGTTCTCTTTTCTCATTCCCGTGTTCCAGCATCCCCGTGAACAAATCACAAAGTGTCTGGCCAGACGATGATGGATACCGTAACACCGAGAGGGGCCAGAGATATCTCTCCATCGTCGGAGGAGCAAATCCCAATCTTGAGCTATCAAGTTACTTGACATACTTTTCCATGAACCCGTAAGCTGCCGTAATAGCCACCCATTTACGGATGACATTTAACAAACCCCAAAGTTCATGAAGCAAGCATGAAGAAACTCGATACTCTCATGGTCTGAGGAGTCATGCAAACGTTAACCATCTCTGTGTTATAAACCATAACTTGTGACAAATTAATCTCATAGCATAACATCAATTCAGGTCGATTCAACACAATTGTTCTTCTAACATTGTGCCCTCAAAGTTGCTGGCATAGACATGCCCATGATCAGGAAAACAGAACCATCATGCAACACTTGAGCTAGTCTTAGAGGCCAAACTAGGAATACATTTTACCGTTTATTATTCCACACGTGCATATGAGTCCTCCTCCGAGCCTCGTGGTTATTGCAGACTCAAGAACCATAGCAGTTATAGCATGGAACCTAAACCTAATTATGAACAGGGAGATAATCAATAACATTTATTATTGCCTCTAGGGCATATCTCCCACAATATACTGATACATGGAGTGATCCCGCTCTGATAATGGTTGGACTTGCCTCTCCAGCCAACTTTCTAATATCTGCTCACCTGAGAGCCCACTGTCCTTAAGGTTCTTCACCGCGGCTATCAGGAGCTTCACCTCCTCAGTCGGCTTCCCTACCGACCTCCATGCCTTCAATCTTTTGGGAGGCATGTTTGAATACGGGGACATGCCCCTCTCTTCTGGGAGGTTGGGAGCGTTGAATCACCCCCTGCGCCAGCTCCTGATTGACTTCGAAAGCCAGAGCTTTGACGGGGTTGAAGTTCTTTCAAACAGATGCAAAGCCGGCCAAGATGGATCTGAGGAAAAATGAAGCCGGACTAAATTACTCGTTCGATACGTAGGAGCCCGTCAGGATTTCATCCAAGGTGGTTCTGTAGAGAAGCATGGCCAAAACTCCAGACAAGCTTGGGGGCTACTGACAGTGTATAGCACCCGGGGTGGCCCGTCGGCTAGGAAGTCGGTCGCTGTGTAACACCCCAATAGTTAAGCTACAGTGACCCCATGCTAATGATGCCATGTCATCATGTTTTACTAAGCCAAATTTCCACTTGATAAAATTCGAAGTAAAATTCAAATTTAAATTGCAAGTCAAAAATAATATTTCTTTAAACAGCTAAACAAAAGTGTTTACAATATGTCATAAAATCCCCAAGTTTTGGTAAAAATAATATCAGCCTCATTTGAATTAATGAAATGCCCTTAACCTATTTAAAACTGAGCCAACAACATTTAAATTAACCATTTCAAATTAAATAAATGTTTAAGCACTTCACATTAAATTGAGACTTGCCATGCTAGCTCAACACCTTGCCTAATATTTATGTGACAAATTTCATATACAACAAAAATCATTTGGTACAAAATTAAAATAGAAAACAACAGCTAAATTGAAAGACAGAAAAAGAAAAAGACCTAAAAACTACTGTGCATCTGGGCTTAAGTGTGCACAGTGCACATCCGGTCTAGCCCAGCCGCACCTCTCCTTCTACCTCCAGCTATAGGAATAGGGGAGGCGGTGGCAGGCATCCCACGGCCTTGGCCGTGCCTGGCCACGTGCCGGCCATCCGATACCTCCCCGGCGTCCTTAAGACGGTGCCCACGCCCACTCCCCCCCCCCCCGAACCATAGTTCTCCCTTTCTCCTCGCTCGCCCCTCTCCCTCTCCGATTCGCTTGCTACCAAGCGCCAACATCGCCGCGCCAGCATCGCTGCCGCGTCCATCGGCTGCCCCGTGCCGCACTGCCATGTCCAGGAGGCGCGCCATCATCATCCTTGTCCCCTACGCCACTGGATCGAGCCTGGGACGCCGCGACGCCAAAGCCAACTACGATTCCCTCCGCCACGGCAGCCGGTCACCAGCGTCGATTCGTCGCAACCCGAGCTCCCCCGACTTCCCCGAGGTCGCCATTGGCACCGCTATGAGCTCCTCTCCCCATTCCCCCTCTTGTCTCCTCGAACCATTCCTCCTATGCGTCGTTGGCGAAGTGACCAAAGCCCCGCCGTGGCCGCACAGGAGCTCCGCTCTCTCGCGCTCACCCGCGTCCTGGTCGTGCCCCTACACCGCCCGTGCGTTCTCCCGTTGCGCCCTGGCCGCGCTCACCCACGTCGCTACCACCTGCGCTCGCCCGCGCTCGTCCGCGCTTGCCGCTGCTCATGGCCGCCCTCTAGGAGCCACCCCCGCGCGGTGCTGCTGCTTACTGCTGCCACTGGTCCTACCACGGCCCTGCACCTTATCGCGCCCTCTGCCTCCTGTGCGCGCGCGCGCTCGCCCATTGCTACCGATGTTGCTCGCTGCGCCGTCCATGGCATGCACACCCGTGGCATAGCCGGCTGTGCCACTGTCAGATGGGGCCGACACTGTTAGTTTAGTTTTAATTAGCGGCTAGTTAGATTAATTCGGGTCTAATTAGCCTAATGGCCCAATGATGTGTGGGCCCCCTCTGTTAACAAAACTGTTAATTTAGCTCTAATTTATAACTGAGTCAATGACAGCCGGGACCCACCAATGCTGTTCATATGGATAAGGTTTGACTAGTCAACTACTGACTGGGCAGTTTATTGACCCCACCAGTCAGCCTATCTGGCTAGCCCACAGTGGGTACACTTAGCAATTTCTGTTTTTAATTCGAATTATTAAATAATTTCAGAAATTCCAGAAAATCATTTAAATTTTGGAAAATCATATAAAATAATCCGAAACTTAGATGAAAATGATTTATATATAAAAATGATCAGAAAAATATAACGTATCCGAATATGTCATCTACATGCATGACAAACACCTCTAACATAACAAACATTCAACCTTTGCATCCAGATCAATACAGACAATAATACCTGGAGCAGGAAAAATATTCCCGAATATTTTCCCACATCATTTTAAAATACTTAGTAATGCATTAGAGCACATAATCAACCCATGTTGCCATGACTGCATCTGTGTTGCATTTGTTGTACTGATGTTTATTTGTTTGCCCCTACTTACTTCTTTCCAGTAGACCCTGAGACTCCCGTTGACCTCGAGTATGACTACGTCACCGATGACTCGTCCAGGCGAGCAAAACCCCCTTGATCATCCCGATATCACGTATTCTTTCCCTCAACTTCTTGCATTAGAGAGTTGGTTCAGTTGGTGTCTTATCGGTAGATCCTATTCTGTTGCATAGCCTATTTTTGATAAACTATTGTTAATACTTTACCTGTTATCCGATATGCTTAGTATAGTTATGCTAGTCTAAACAGCGGCCCTATATCCTTGTCCGGTTGCCGTGTTATATTATCGGGCCGTGATCCCTTCAGGCCATGATCACGAATATACTACATATTACTATAATACTTATGATACTGATCGGAATGGGGGTTGAAGGGACAGGTGGTACCATCCAGGTAGTGATTGGCCTGGGTTCCCGACAGCCCTGAGTGATTCTTTATGGTGGAACGACAGGGCAGGTAGAGACCACTTAGGAGAGAGGTGGGCCTGGTCCCTGGTCGGTGTCCGTGGTTATTTAATAATAACACGCTTAACGAGATTTGGATATTTGATCTGAGACTATCACTGGCATATACGCACTAACCGCTGTGCGGGATAATGGTTTATGGGGCCCTCGGCGTCGTACATTCTCCCGAAACCTCTGTTAGATGTCACAGTTGAGCGGCACATGTCCGGGTGAGCTGATTACACCTGGTTGTGTATACAGAGGCGCGCTTGGTCCCAGCCGTCCTCGTAACACGCAGGAGTGATTAGGGCGATCGGCCCATGACCCCTTTGCGCTTAGGATGTAGACTGGCGTGCTACCTCTCTGGAGAGCCTAGGTAGGACTACGGCATGTCGGTTATCCGAGGCTGGGCATTACCCAGAAAAGTGTGTCCGACCAGAGGTAATCGAGCGTATCGGGCTCTATGGTGCACCCCTGTAGGGAAGACAAAACTATTTGGATAGCTGTGTCCACGGTAACGGACGGCTTGGAGATGTATCCTGATCTTATACTACTTAAACCAGATACGTGATATAATACTCCCCAGATAATAGGCAGATACCCCCGGAGATCACTTTCTCTCAGGGAGGCGAGGAGAGGATCTCTGGGTAGGTTATTGCTATATGTATGTGCAAGATGATACCATATATGCTCCTCTCTTCTGCTGCTGAAAGATGTAGCCTTTAATAGGATGAGCTTCTTCCCCCTTATTCTGGCATTCTGCAGTTTAGTCCACAGATATTACCCCATTCCTTTGATACTAATGCATATCTAGTATAGTTCTGATGTATGTCTTGTGAATACCTTGGATGAGTACTCACCGTTGCTTTGCTACTCTTTTCATTCAACCCGGTTGCTGCAATAGCTAGTAGCACCGTGGATGTAGGTTACCCCGACGGTGCTTACTACGTGGGGATCGACGACCAGGATGTAGGGGAATGCAGCAGAAAACAAAAAAAAAAATCGGCCTACACACCAGCCCAGGACCACTATGGAGACTGCATACAAGGTTTGATCTTTTTCGTTACCGACTCGTAGCGTAGCGGAAGTAGAGTCGATGACGATCGGCGGTGCAGATCCCCGCAGCTAGGATTTACAACCTCTCAACCGCGCGGATGTACTCCCTCGTCTGCTCCCCGGACGGATCTCCGGGCAGCCCTTCGGGAGGCCTCGGGACAGTCCCTCGGATAGTCCCACCGGACGGATCCTCGGACAGACCTTCGGGAGGACCTCAGAACAGTCCCTCAGATAGTCCCACCGAACGGATCCTCGGACAGCCCTTCGGGAGGACCTCAGAATCTCGGACGCTCACTTGGTCTTCGGGAGGCACACTCGAAACTCGGACGGTCACTCGGATAGCCCTTCGGGAGGCACACTCGAAACTCAGACGGTCACTCGGACAGCCCTTCGGGAGGCACTCTCGAACTAACACCGAAACTATGATCTCTCTACAGATTTGCACACATACGGTGTCATCTATCTAGCAGGGCTTCGCCGTCCAGAACTAGTTCCTACCGGAACCCAGACAGCCTTTCGGCTCTACGAAACTATTTCGCTGGGAGGGAGAGAGAAGCCAGACAAGTCTATGGCATGTGTATGAGAGCAAGGGATGAGTTTGGACAGCCCCCTCCACCTCTATTTATAGGAGGAGGGGTGGAGGGGCTGAAAATTTCAGCCACATCCATCCATGTCATCTCCAAGATATTTTGGAGCAAAAGCCCAAAAAGGTGGCTTTCCAAAAAGTAACCATAAAGCTGATTTCCCTATTCATGACGACATTTTTCAGCGTCCGTTCGAACCAAAAATATTTATGTGGACCTAGAACATTTCCAGTACCCACTAAAATAATTTTTGACGCATTCCGAAACAATTCCGGATTATGATTTTCATCTGCGAAAAGCAGACAAAGCGGTTCCGGCAGCTCCGGAACATTTCCGGTTTTTATCCCGAATAATTCCTAGAAGTTTCCAGAATGATTCTGGCACCCTCCAAGAATTATTGGCGTGTGCCGAAACCAATTTGACTCAATGGTATCCCCTGAAACAACTTTTCAGTTTTACCGGAACTCATCCGGTGACGTCTCTCTTCGGAACTTTTCCTCTGTCTTAGAAACTTTTCTGGAGACTTTCTCTCAGACTCCCTGTCTAGTATTCAGCAGAAAGATGACCCTTAAGCGTGTGACCCTATAGGTTCGGTGAAGTATAGACATGACCCGGAACCCCTTCCGATCAATGATCAACATCGGAGCCGTGGACACCCATATTGACCCCTATACCCACACGAATGAATATTCGAGTGAACCTTCAGTTGCCGTGTGCTAATCTTGTTGCTTCGCGATATGTTACAAATACCCGAGGTGAGACATGTTGGCATCCCCGTGGATCAACAACTTGTCCACTATGCCAGTTAGCTCATTACCGGTATTGTTCTCTTTTCTCGTTACCGTGTTCCGGCATCCCTGTTATCAAATCACCCTGTGTCTGCCCAGACAATGATGGATACCGTAACACCGAGAGGGCCCAGAGATATCTCTCCATCGTCGGAGGAGCAAATCACAATCTCAAGCTATCAAGTTACTTGACACACTTTTCCATGAACCCGTAAGCCGCCGTAATAGCCACCCATTTACGGATGACGTTTAACAAACCCCAAAGTTCATGAAGCAAGCATGAAGAAACTCGATACTCTCATGGTCTAAGGAATTATGCAAATGTTAACCGTCTCTGAGTTATTAACCATTAACTTGTGACGAAAGCATCTCATAGCACACACATCAATCGGGTCGATTCAACACAAATGTTCTACTAACATTGTGCCCTCAAAGTTGCTGGAATAGACATGCCCATGATCAGGAAAACAGAACCATCATGCAACACTTGAGCTAGTCTTAGAGGCCAGACTAGGAATACATTTTACCATTTATTATTCCACACATGCATATGAGTCTTCCTCCAAGCCTCATGTTATTGCAGACTCGAGAACCATAGCAGTTATAGCATGGAACATAAACATAATTATGAACAGGGAGATAATCAATAACATTTATTATTGCCTCTAGGGCATATCTCCTACAGACTCCCACTTGCACTAGAGTCAATAATCTAGTTAATGCTAATGCACTTTTCACCTGTGGCACACCGGTGTAAATATGCTTTGCTTGTGGTATAGCCTGATGTCCAACCGATCTGACGACTTCAGCTCCGTGTGTATCTTTGCATATCCTCGCATTTTCACGCGTCCACAAAATTCATATTTTGCGTGGGCTTGGCTTTGTATATATGTGAATCATTGGTCGAAACCTGATTCCTCAGACTGAGCTATGTAGCAACTATCTGTAATACTGTCCCATTGACCAAAGCCTTCTTGGAACCATACTAAGTTCATGAATGAACTATATGATTCAAAAAATTCTTTGTCGCTTCTAAAGCGTCAACATACTTAGCCATTTGTTATAGAATTCGCCACAGTATCCTGTTTCCAACTACCGTGCCACCATATTGTGTATTACACAAAACCCTTAACTTAAATCAAAAATCGCATGGAGCATTGATGAAGACTGTATCGATGTAATTACTTACAACGAGCACTTCAGAATCTCTGCTTGTGAGAAAACATGTCATCAGTACTACTCAAGTACTTAATGACATCTTTCACTGTTGTCCCATGGTCAGTACTTTTGATCACTTTGGTATCTATACTCACAACAACTTTGGAGTATTGGACATACCTTGTTGTTTTTACATACCATGGAATACATGATTAATCCAAACACGAAGGTGTGTGGAATCTTCATCATGTATTTTGCTCATCAGTGTTTTTGGGACACCGAGTCTTGCAAAACTCTTTCCATGTGACTTCAGCAAGAATCACTCCTTGGCGTTTTAAATGCTAAAAAGTTTTAGCATCTTGTCAATATGTATTCATTGCTTAGCCCTATTTGGCAAATCTATCTTCGTAGGTCATAATGCCTAATTGCAACGCTATTTAGCCCAAGCACTTCATCAAAAAAGTATTTTCAAATGAAGTCCTAATTCGTGTCAAGAAATTTATTTCCAATTAACAATGTGTCAAGCACACGAGGTGTTTAGAAATATTATTATGCTCCCACTTACTTTCTTGAATCAAAAGCATCTTCGTTACCCATTGATGAAGTCAAACCCCTTTGACAATTTCATCAAAACACGAAGATTCCAACTCCATTTTGCTCTCTTCTGTCCATCGCTGGAACTCTGAAGTTTGCATACTTACTAGCATCCTCTGGATTTAAAAAATACCTTGGACTGTAACACAGGCAAGTCCTTGGTTTCATTTCCATCAGATGGAAATCCTTTCGTCATCCATCTTTCATATCTCATGATTGAAAAATGTATTAATTGCTAGTTCAACCCGAACCAACTTTAAGCATCGCTACGGTGAAACCACCTCATCGTAGTCAACTCCTTGAACTTGTTATTGCAACAAGTCAAGCTTTATGAATAAAACATTTTTATCCGTATCAGTTTTCAGTTCCATAAATATTCGTTAGACTTTAAGTCTTCCGAAAGGTGTATCAAGATTTTAATCTTGAATCACTTATATGGAAACTATCTCGGATTGTATTGACATTTAGCCAATCCCGGAGTCAGGGCCCATCAACGCTTCCTTGTGTATCATAGGTATACTGTTGTCTAACAACAATATCTCGTATGCGCACCTGAGAGGTTTGCACGAGTTTTTCCTACGTGGTTCAGCTGCAAGTTCGACTGAAGTCCATACATCTCATGTAGAGGCTTCCGTATCAGTCGCAGTAGGAAACTCTGGAATCACTTCCAAGGTCTCTTTCCTTTGATCTGATGACGAAGATACTGTTTATCTCGTCGAGTTGCACTATTCTCCCACTCACCTTTTTGAAAGAACCATTCTCTTTAAAAGCATACCGTTTTGTGGCAAAATCCTTTGCCTTGGTATAGTGGTGGGGGAATACCCAATAACTTGGAATAACCTACAAAGTAGCACTTGTCTAATTTGGAATAGGTCTGTAACCTTTTACACAAGCTCCATATTATAAATGTTTAAGAAAAGATATAACATGGATGGGCGTACCATAACATGTAGTCATTTCAACAGACCCGATGGAGCTCTTTTAAGTGTAAAAGCCGCAGTCTCTAAAGCATCACTTTAAAAGGGAAAATGGCAAATTTATTTATGTCATCTTTGATCTTACCATGTCATAAATGGTTCGATTACATCTTCACGGACTTTCCACATGTAGTGGTGTTCCGGGAGGTGCAAGTTATGAAACCCCTTTCACAACTCATCAGACATTCGCTAAACTTGTAACTCAAATATTCCTTTGCGCAATCAAATTGCAGAAACATAATTTTCTCATTACAATAACTTCTACTTCATTTTGAAAACCTTTCGAATGATTTCAAAAGATCTAGACTTATGTCTCATCAAGTAAATATCCATATATCTACTTGAGTCATTTCTGAAGATAGATAAATCCACTACTAACAACATTTATCGGACTACACACATCAAATGTATGATCACCAATAAGTTTGTTGTTCGTTCCTTATGGCCTGTGAACGGTATTTCAGTCACTTCACTTTTCGGAGGAAATTTGCAAGTGTCAGATGATTCAAAATCAAACGACTTCAAAATCCATCATAATGGAATTTTCTATGCGGGTTTCTCCAATGTGACCAAATGCAGTGCCACACTTGTGTGGTATTCTTTTAGTCTTGCGACATTTAGCGTTAGTGTTATGGATGTATCATATTACCATCAATATTCATAACATACGTCCCATCTTGGATGGAAGCATGGCCCTTTATGTTATTCATAATACTGAACAACAATTGTTCTTTTATGAACAACCCTTTTGCAACAACATTGTGCAATGGGCTAGAGTGTGTAAAACTCTAAAATGAATTATGAAAGTAAATCCAGAGGTAATATATTATTATCATTATTCATAACATACATCTCATTCTCAATGAAAGTATGGCCCTTATGTTATTCATAACATCGAACATAAAAACTTCCCTTATGAACAACCTTCTTGAAAGATACCTTATGCAAAGGGTTAGAGTGTATGAAACTCTAAAATGAATTATGAAGGTAAATACATAGGGAATACACCGATGGAAGGTATAGTACCTATTACTGTGTTCCCAGCGTGTATCAAAACCTCATTCCTGGCTAGTCTTTCAGGCCATAGTAGTTCTTACATCGAGTTGCAACAGAATGCAATCGAGCGGGTATCTTTGTGATTAACTCACAATACCCAAGAATTAGTGATTAACATGTTTAACCATAATTCCTAAGAACTATATCTTTGATCAGCCTTCTATACATCAAAAACTTGTATGACATTTATACATGAGCTGGATATTCCAGTCTTCTTTCCTTTTGCCGTTATACTTCTAACAGTTTGACTTTCAGTATTTCTCCTACTCTCAAAAGAGGCACGCAACTTAAGAGTGGCGTTAGCCCCTGGACTTCCTAGGCGTGAAAGTATTACTAACACCCTTCGGACATTTCCTTCCTCTTTAAGTTGTTGTTTTATTCACCTTCATTTATATGACAAGCGTTCTACTGGATCCCTCTTTTATCAGTCAAATGCCAAGTAAACACTTTTACTAATATTTTGCAAACAAACATTGCTTTGGATATCTCATATCTTTTAGCCTTTGTCTGTCTCTGAAAATGATGTTTAGATTCCATGAATATCTCATAACTATCCAAACTTATGAAGTTCGGGTTTTATGGAAGCAAATATATTGCACTTGACCGTAACGAAATTTTAGCTTTTGGATCGAAGGACGAGAGTCACATCATCCATAGCATTAGCGGGAGAATACCGAAAGTATGCGATAGGACAAAGTCCTTCTCGGCACTCTTGAGGACAATCCTCACATTACGTTACCAACCGTAAAGTTTTAACCAGATATTTAACAACTATTCAATTTTAATAGGGAAGGTGGAAAACGCGAGCCATTATTCTACAACTTTTATGCATATAACACTTAGACAGTGGCCATAATTAATTAGACTAAGAATTAAAAGAATTAATTCTAAGGTGCGCTCCCACTCAAATCAATATC
Organism: Thinopyrum elongatum; assembly: GCA_011799875.1. Lineage (NCBI taxonomy): Eukaryota > Viridiplantae > Streptophyta > Magnoliopsida > Poales > Poaceae > Thinopyrum > Thinopyrum elongatum. The sequence goes on along the minus strand of CM022299.1, from coordinate 676,524,113 downwards.
TCTCGTAATTGATTGTGAGTGATTCAAGATCCAAATTTCAATTCAACGCCAAGGATGCATCCATCTCAAGTGACAAGAATTTCATTTGGTAGGCCAACTTGCCAATCACATCTCTATGTGACTCTTGTTTATCTTTCGATGCGTGTGTTCCGAGCTCATGACTTTCATGCCTGAACGTCAAGACAACCAAGTGATCTCGCTGTGAGGTCTCAACTCACCCGCCTCACACTTCTCTAATCGTTCGTACCCATGCATCCATGTGATACCCCGAAGAGATAGGTGCCGTGACGGTGCTACACTTGGGAGAACACTAACTACTTGATATTTTAAGTGAGAGATCACCCTAATAAAAGCGACTACGGCGCAATCAAGAAGGGTGCATCAAGAGGGTTAAACATCTCAGGCAATTCATAATAGCATGATATGGTATAGCCCTTTCTGACGGAGAAGTCTTTCATTTCTTCGTCTTCGGCATTGGCGTCGGTGTCCACCTTCGCGAAGATTGCCACCACCTTGTCGATGCACCAGATAATATTGCTATCTCTATAGCTAATAAAATAAGTGCATTACGTAAGGTTGACACACAGGTCATTAAAGTGACAATCATATGGCTCTAGCCATCATGCCGAATCATGACACGCAGGTCATGTTAATCAATTTACATCATATAGTCATCTCATACATAATCAAATTAATATGAGCACTGCTATACCACATCACATGCACATGCAAACCTCCTGCAAAACCAAGTTAGACGCCTCTAATCGGTTCATGCAAAAACTTGTTTTACGTGGCTTCTAAGGTTTCAAAACAAACCGAAGCTACCAACGTCCAGCATCAAGTATGATAATTCAAGTCGCTAGATTAACTTTTGCGGGGTGTATGAAAAATGAGATAATAAAATCTCGAGCCCCATACTGAACTTCGTCATATGCATAACCCCCATGCAGATCATATCTGCATTGCCCTTTCGTCTGCGAAATTTCATCTTTCTTTTTAACTACGGTGGAATTCAATGAACTGTTAGCACTTCGTTGATCAATCGGGATCGTGGATTGCCAGAACATTGAAACTCCACCATGGTGTTATCAAGATCAGAAATATGCAAATTCCAGGGAAGCAACAAGAACATCGGGTAACAGATTTCATCTGCTACCCGCACAAATAATTCTCTGTAATAGAACTCGTCTACTACCTAATTATATTGTGCAACACCCATATATCTCTATGTATTCTAGATCGCGACCTGCATCTACACATAGCATGGCTCATGATGCCACTGTAGGGGAACGCAGTAGAAAACAAAAAAATTCCGACCTACGCACCAGCCCAGTACCACTATGGAGACTGCATACAAGGTTTGATCTTTTTCGTTACCGACTCGTAGCGCAGCGGAAGTAGAGTCGATGACGATCGGCGGTGCAGATCCCCGTAGCTAGGATTTACAACCTCTCAACCGCGAGGATGTCCTCCCTCGTCTGCTCCCCGGACGGATCTCCGGGCAGCCCTTCGGGAGGCCTTGGGACAGTCCCTCGGATAGTCCCACCGAACGGATCCTCGGACATCCCTTCGGGAGGACCTCAGAATAGTCCCTCGGATAGTCCCACCAGACGGATCCTCGGACAGCCCTTCGGGAGGACCTCAGAATCTCGGACGGTCACTTGGACAGCCCTTCGGGAGGCACACTCGAAACTCGGATGGTCACTTGGACAGCCCTTCGGGAGGCACACTCAAAACTCGGACGGTCACTCGGACAGCCCTTCGGGAGGCACTCTCGATCTAAGACCGAAACTACGATCTCTCTACAGAGTTGCACACATACAGTGTCATCTATCCGGCAGGGATTTGCCGTTCAGAACTAGTTCCTGCCGGAACCCAGACAGCCTTTCGACTTTACGAAACTATTTCGCTGGGAGGGAGAGAGAAGCCAGACAAGTCTATGGCATGTGTATGAGAGCAAGGGATGAGTTTGGGCAGCCCCCTCCACCTCTATTTGTAGAGAAGGAGGGGTGGAGGGGCTGAAAATTTCAGCCACATCCATCCATGTCATCTCCAAGATATTTTGGAGCAAAAGCCCAAAAAGGTGGCTTTCCAAAAAGTAACCATAAAGCTGATTTCACTATTCACAACGACATTTTTTAGCGTCCGTTCGAACCGAAAATATTTATGTGGAACTAGAACATTTCCAGTACCCACTAAATAATTTTTGACGCGTTCCGAAACAATTCCGGATTAGTGATTTTCATCTGCGAAAAGCAGACAAAGCGGTTCCGGCAGCTCCGGAACATTTCCGGTTTTTATCCCGGAAAATTCCCAGAAGTTTCCAGAATGATTCTGGCACCCTCCAAGAATGATTAGGCGTGTGCCGAAACCGATTTGACTCAATGGTATCCCCTGAAACAGCTTTTCAGTTTTACCGGAACTCATCCGGGGACCTCTCTCTTCGGAAGTTTTCCTCTGTCTTTGAAACTTTTTCCGGAGACTTTCTCTCAGACTCCCTATCTAGTATTTAGCAGATAGATGACCCTTAAGCGTGTGACCCTATAGGTTCGGTGAAGTATAGACATGACCCGGAACCCCTTCCGATCAATGATCAACACCGGAGCCGTGGACACCCATATTGACCCCTATACCCACACGAATGAATATTCGAGTGAACCTTCAGTTGCCGTATGCTATTTCTGTTGCTTCGCGATATGTTACAAATACCCGAGGTGAGACATGTTGGCATCCCCGTGGATCAACAACTTGTCCACTATGCCAGTTACCTCGTTACCGGTATTGGTCTCTTTTCTCGTTACCATGTTCCGGCATCCCTGTGATCAAATCACCCTGTGTCTGGCTAGACGATGATGGATACCGTAACACCAAGAGGGCTCAGAGATATCTCTCCATCGTCGGAGGATCAAATCCCAATCTCGAGCTATCAAGTTACTTGACACAGTTTTCCATGAACCCGTAAGCCGGCGTAATAGCCACCCATTTACGGATGACGTTTAACAAACCCCAAAGTTCATGAAGCAAGCATGAAGAAACTCGATACTCTCATGGTCTAAGGAATTATGCAAACGTTAACCATCTCTGAGTTATTAACCATTAACTTGTGACGAAAGCATCTCATAGCATAACATCAATCGGGTTGATTCAATGCAAATGTTATCCTAACATTGTGCCCTCAAAGTTGCTGGCATAGACATGCCCATGATCAGGAAAACAGACCCATCATGCAACACTTGAGCTAGTCTTAGAGGCCAGACTAGGAAAACATTTTACCGTTTATTATTCCACACGTGCATATGAGTCTTCCTCCGAGCCTCGTGTTATTGCAGACTCGAGAACCATAGCAGTTATAGCATAGAACATAAACATAATTATGAACAGGGAGATAATCAATAACATTTATTATTGCCTTTAGGGCATATCTCCTACACAGGAGTAGTCCGGAGGTCCCAGGCAGGAGGCCTTGCCTTTCGATCTAGTGTCGTTATTTTGCTCAGCCTTCTTAAGGCAAAACTTGTCTATGTCTGTACTCAGATAATATTTGCTTTCATGTCTGATGTATTATGGGTCCCCGTGGCCTTGGCTTGTAATATAAAGATTTATGTTTAATTTGTGTCATAGAGTTGTGTTATGATATTAACGTGGGTCACCGTTCATGATCGTGCATGATGCGTGTATGGTTAGTGCACAATTATAAATGGGGGCGTCACATACCGGGCCGGCCTCAGGACCCAATAGGCCTGGGCAAGATCTGGGCCCTTCACCTCGCGAGGAGACCTCCTTCCAGAAGCTTACCATCTTGGCGTGCAAGTCAAGGGCTTCCAGTTCGATCCGAATCCTAGGTCGGTTGGCAATCTTGTAACCCTAGGCCTCGTCCGCCTTTATAATGCAATGCCAGGGGATAGCTCAGGGCATCTCATATTGATCACCTTGGTCTCAATAGCAACATCTCCCTACACATTGTAAACCCCTTATACGAGGCGTCTTCCCCATCAATTAAATCCAAAGCAGGAGTAGGGTATTACCTCCTTGACAAGGGCCCAAACCTGGGTAAACTCCTTGTGTGTGGTCCCCACTGGTACTTCTGGTCATGCGCATCACCCTATCAGGACTACTGACAGCTTTCAGTACTGTCACAGGTGGCAGGGCACATCCAGGGTGTTATTCTGGAGATCGTAAAGGGAGGCATCACTCACCTCCAATATGCTGATGATACTCTGCTTTTGATAAAAAACGACCTTGTTAGTATCACCAACCTCAAGTTTCTACTGATGTGCTTTGAGTCCATGGATGGTCCCAAGATTAACTTCAACAAGAGCGAGGCTATGGTTGCAGGGGGTGACCTTGAGTCGCAATTGCGCGTGGCCCACATGATGTACAGCAAGCTAGGTTCCCTGCCGATCAGCTATCTTGGTTTACCGCTAGCGAACCAGCATCTAACGACCGCCGACTTTGGGTTCCTCACTGATAGGGTGGCCAATAGGGTGGAACCATGGGCTGGAAAGTACCCGTCTTCCGGTTCTCATAAATGCTTGCATATCGAGCCTTCCCATGTATGTCATGGGGTTCTTTCTCCTGCAGGACGGGGTGCATGAGAAATTTGACAAAGTCTGCTCCCGGTTCTTCTGAGAGAAAGAAGTAGGAAAGCAGAAGTACCACATGGTGCATTGGACCACCATTTGTTCCCCCAAGGAAGTGGGGGGACTTGGTATCATCAACACTAGGCACATAAAATGGTGTTTGATGGATAAGTGGGCATGGAAGATTCTCACAGGGCAGGGGGCATGTGGTTAGATATCATTCGGAACAAATATTTACGGTCTTCCCCTTGGCAACCGCATTTGTCAACAGAGGGTCCCAATTTTGGAAGGCTATTGTGAAGATTCGCCATTTCCTTCAGATGGGCACCTTCCATGAGGTGGGGAATGGGAAGGACACGTGTTTTTGGCTGGACCATTGGATAGGCGGCATGTGGCTTGCAACCATGTTTGAGGGCCTTTTTGCGATTGCTGAGAACCCTGAAATCCTAGTAGAGGATGTCTGGGTCCGAGCTCAGTGGAGACCTCCTTTCCGTGGTACCCTAGGTCAAGTGGAGATGGCCGAATGGCACCTCTTAGCAAATCTCCTTGCCACCCGCACACCTAGTCCCAAACCCAATTCCTTCAGGTGGAAGTTAGAGCCCTCTAGAAGATTCTATACGGGTTCCCTTTACCGTACCCTGGATGAGGGAGCGCTCAATTCCAAGCCATGGATATTTGGAAGGCTCGCGTGCCAAACAAGATCAAAATCTTCTTATGGCAGTTGATTCGGGACCGTTTTCCGAGTGGCCCTGATATGGCCCCAGCGATGGGACATGTGCGTTATGTGGCGTGGTTGAGGATGGCGATCATATCTTGTTCTCATGTATGTTTGCGCAATTCCTGTGGGGATGCATTATAGATGCTTCTGGCTGTCCGTGGGCGCTGGCGTCGCTTGGAGATTTCCACACCCTTAGCAATAGGCTTTCGTGGATGGCTCGGCGGATTATGTGGTTGGGCTTGGCCGCTTTTACGTGTGCATTGTGGCAGATTCGTAACAAAGCCCTTATTGAGGGGGTTTTCATCAAACATCCTTCTGATTGCCTCTACAAAATAACTATTATTCTGCAGCTATGGAGATCACTCAACAAGACCAGGACTCGTCGACCCTTGAGGCCCTCATCCGGCGCCTTTGAATTCATGCTTCAACACTGCAGGAGGGGCGGATCGTGGCTGATGGCTGAGGGGCACGCACCACAGCCGTCGTTGCTCCGTTCATGTGTGTGTGTGTGTTTCGGCTGTTGAGCCAAGGACCCGTGGATGGGTTTGTATCGTGGTGTGTGTGTACTTTGGCTCTTAAGCCTGACTTGTGCCTTTCCATTCGAACTTTGCTTGTAAACCTTAGGGGCTTCAGTTTGCTAAAGCCGGGCATTTGCCTCCTTTCTAAAAAAAAGTTATGTGTCAATGTGTGTACCGTACCGCTGGTGTTAATTAAAAACTCCTATTATATGTAAATTATCTGGTAAATATATAGTTTTCCAATTTATATCCACGGATTATTATATGTTTCTGTGATCCAAAATTGTGATCACACGTGATTATTTTCGGAATTAATGGAGATATTACCTCTGTCCTCTATATATATCAACTGATGCGGAGTAAAAAATCCAATACACATGAGATTGACCATTAATTTCAAGCAGCTGCGGCCTGGTACAACTAATTAAATTGATTTAGGAATAACTAGCAAACATGACCATGCGTTGCACCGGGGAAAAACATACGCCCCTAACCCAATAAGCACTCCCCACAAACACACAGGTCCATGTCTTCTATTCCAACACGTACGATGCCCGACGCCCAACCCGCATCACCGCTTATCCTCTTGTCATTAATCATGTAAACATAACTAAACTTCTAGTAGTAGTACATATGCCCGTGCGTTGCAACGGGCAAAAAAAAAATCACAAAACCTGCTCTGCGTGTCATTACGGACCACTTCTTATAACCAATTTTGACAAACGTCAGAAATAAGGTTACCCTGAGTATCGCTTTTCGGACCATGAAGTGTGGACGCGAAGAAGCCACCCTACCGTCCTTCGTCAGGACCTACTTCAGCTCCCAATTACCATTGGATGGAGAGTAGTGGTGCATGGAATAGTCTTTCAATTTATTTTATTTTTTGCTATTCAGAAAAACATGAATATTTATTTATTTTTATAAGTGAATATTTTTTAATTTTTTTGAGAACATTTTTTGAAAATTTTGAACATTTTGTATTAAAATGGGAACATTTTTTTGAAGAGGAATTTTTTTCAAAAATGTGAATTTTTTTCAAAAATGTGAATTTTTTTTCAAATTTTATGAATATTTTAATGTTTGAGAACATTTTTTAATTCAAGAACATTTTTTAAAATTTTGGATTATTTTTTGGAAATTTTGAACATATTTAAAACTTTGAACATATCTGAAAAATGCGAACCTTTTTTGAAACCAAGAACAATTTTTGAAAATTTGTGAACATTTTTTAAGTTTAATAATACATACAAAGGTTTTTTATAGAGTTATGAAAAGTTTTGAATCCTAACAATTTTTTATTATGTTAGTTTAATTTGGAAGATTATATTTCATTGGTATTTTTTGTACTATTTGGGCTTGGCCCAAACGCAATTTCTTAACGTACACTACTGCACACTCTTTGTCTTAGAAAAAAAACACGCTTCGTCGATTTCTTCCGACTAGGCATCCCTTAAGAAAGAAAGGCAAGCATTTCAAAGGTGAGGCAGATCACCGGAAGAAGCCTGTCCACCGTACTGGTGATGATATATTTGATATGGTCAAAGATTTAAAAGTTATCTTTAGAAAGGGTCCTGGCGGACAATCTGTTCTGAATGACGCTAACGGACACGCACCTATTGGAAAGTCCTAGAGGTCCACTCTGCAATCGACGTGATGCACGTGACGAAGAATCTTTTCGTGAACCTGTTAGGCTTCTTGGGCGTGTGTGGGAAGACAAAAGATACACCGGAGGAACGAGAGGACCAGCAACGTAGGAACGAAAAAGACGGCATGCATCCAAAGCAGTATCAAGGTCCTGCCAGCTACGCTCTTACCAAAGCAGAGAAGGAAATCTTTTTTGAATGCCTGAGCAGTATCAAGGTCCCGTCTGGCTTCTCGTCGAATATAAAGGGAATAATAAATATGGCAGAGAAAAAATTCTAAAACCTAAAGTCTCATGATTGCCACGTGATTATGATGCAATTGCTTCCGGTTGCATTGAGGGGGCTTCTACCAGAAAATGTTCGATTAGCCATTGTGAAGCTTTGTGCATTCCTCCATGCAATTTCTCAGAAGGTAATCAATCCAGAAATCCTACCAAGGTTACAGAATGATTTGGTCCAATGTCTTGTCAGTTTTGAGTTGGTGTTCCCACCATCCTTCTTCAATATTATGACGCATGTCCTAGTTCACCTAGTCAAAGAGATTGCCATTCTGGGTCCTATATTTCTACATAATATATTCCCCTTTGAGAGGTTCATGGGTGTCTTAAAAAAATATGTTCATAACCGTGCTAGGCCAGAAGGAAGCATCTCCAAAGGCTATGGAACAGAGGAGGTTATTGAGTTTTGTGTTGACTTTATACCTGACCTTAAGCCAATTGGTGTTCCTCAATCGCGGCATGAGGGGAGACTGAGTGCAAAAGGCACGCTAGGACCGAAAGCAATAATATGTAGGCACGGGCATTCTTTCACTCAAGCACACTACACAGTTCTACAAAGTTCAACCTTGGTGGCCCCGTATATCAATGAACACAAGAATATTGTACGCTCCCAATACCCGGGGCAGTCTGACGACTGGAGTACACACGCACACATGGCGACTTTCGGGGGTTGGTTGCAAACACATCTCACGAATAACACCACTGTTGGAGATCAGCTGTACTTGTTGGCCAGGACACCATCTTCGACTGTATGGACTTTCCAAGGGTACGAGATAAATGGGAATACATTTTACACGATCGCCCAAGATAAAAAGAGCACCAACCAAAACTACGGTGTCCGCTTTGATGCAACAAACACCAATAGGAAAAAGGACACATATTATGGTTACATTGAGGAGATATGGGAACTTGACTATGGACGTGATTTTAAGGTCCCTTTGTTTCGGTGCAAATGGGTCAATCTGACAGGAGGCGGGGTAAAGGTAGACCCGCAGTACGGAATGACAACAGTGGATCTCAACAATCTTGGATACACAGACGACCCATTCGTCCTAGCCAATGATATGGCGCAGGTTTTCTATGCGAATACATCATACGATGAGCCAAATCGCCACATAGTTCTTTCAGGGAAAAAAAACATCGTGGGAGTGGAGGGCAACACAGACATGTCAGAAGATTATGAAAAGTTTGATGAAATTCCTTCCTTCACAGTGAAGACTGACCCAAGCATCCTATTAAATGATGAACATTCTCCATGGTTACGGCGCAATCATAAGCAAGGGACACACGCGATGAAAAAGTTTTATACCCCAAGATCCCACTCTGGGATACGACCGGCTTCACCGTCATCACTTTCTCTCTAGTGAGTTTCCGGACTTATAGCTGGAAAGTCCCACTCGAACAAACTGGAGGGAATCTTTGTAAGAGCTAGGTTATATTTGTGTTTTGGGTGTTCCTAGGTGGACTCCAGAGCGTCGGAATCCAACCAAAAAGCTAGGGCATTTTGGCATTTGAAACATAATTTTTGAATAATTATTATTAAGCTCTTATATTGACTCTTTCCGATGTTATGATAAATTGCAATTGCTTCAATGACTGAGATTATAGTTTGCTGGTTTTTCAATGAAGTTTCTGATTCATACTTTACATTGTGAATAGATTGTTACTTCAGCATAAGAAATCATATGACAATATATATATATGTGTTGCTATTCTAAGAATGATCATGATGCCCTCATGTCCGTATTTTATTTTATCGACACCTCTATCTCTAAACATGTGGAGATATTTTTCGATATCGGCTTCCGCTTGAGGACAAGCGAGGTCTAAGCTTGGGGGAGTTGATACGTCCATTTTGCATCATGCTTTTATATCGATATTTATTGCATTATGGGCTGTTATTACACATTATGTCACAATACTTATGCCTTTTCTCTCTTATTTTACAAGGTTTACATGAAGAGGGAGAATGCCGGCAGCTGGAATTCTGGGCTGGAAAAGGAGCAAATATTAGAGACCTATTCTGCACAACTCCAAAAGTCCTGAAACTCCACGAAAGTCAGTTTTGGAATATATTAAAAATATTGGGCGAAGAAAGCACCAGAGGGGGGGCCACCCACTGTCCACGAGGGTGGAGGGCGCGCCCTACCCCCCTAGGAGCGCCCCCTGCCTCGTGGGCCACCTGGAAGCCCCCCGATGCCCATCTTCTGGTATAAGGTGTCTTTTGCCCTGGAAAAAATCATAAGGAAGCTTTCGGGACGAAGCGCCGCCGTCTCGAGGGGGAACCTTGGCGGAACCAATCTAGGGCTCCGGCGGAGCTGTTCTGCCGGGGAAACATCCCTCCGGGAGGGAGAAATCGTCACCATCGTCATCACCATCGATCCTATCATCAGGAGGGGGTCAATCTCCATCAACATCTTCACCAGAACCATCTCCTCTCAAACCCTAATTCATCTCTTGTATCAGATCTCTGTCTCAAAACCTCAGATTGGTACCTGTGGGTTGCTAGTAGTGTTGATTACTCCTTGTAGTTGATGCTAGTTGGTTTATTCTGTGGAAGATTATATGTTCAGATCCTTTATGCACATTAATACCCCTATGATTTTGAACATGAATATGATTTGTGAGTAGTTACATTTGTTCCTGAGGACATGGGAGAAGTCTTGTTATAAGTAGTCATGTGAATTTGGTATTCGTTCGATATTTTGATGAGATGTATGTTGTCTTTCCTCTAGTGGTGTTATGTGAACGTCGACTACATGACACTTCACCATTGTTTGGGCCTAGGGGAAGGCATTGGGAAGTAATAAGTAGATGATGGGTTGCTAGAGTGACAGAAGCTTAAACCCTAGTTTATGCGTTGCTTCGTAAGGGGCTGATTTGGATCCATATGTTTCATGCTATGGTTAGGTTTACCTTAATTCTTCTTTCGTAGTTGCGGATCCTTGCGAGGGGGGTTAATCATAAGTGGGATGCTTGTCCAAGGAAGGGCAGTACCCAAGCACCGGTCCACCCACATATCAAATTATCAAAGTAATGAACGCGAATCATATGAGAATGATGAAAACTAGCTTGACGATAATTCCCATGTGTCCTCGGGAGCGCTTTCCTTTATATAAGAGTTTGTCCAGGCTTGTCCTTTGCTACAAAAAGGATTGGGCTACCTTGCTGCACCTTGTTTACTTTTGTTACTTGTTACCTGTTACGAATTACCTTATCACAAAACTATCTGTTACCGATAATTTCAGTGCTTGCAGAGAATACCTTACTGAAAACTGCTTGTCATTTCCTTCTGCTCCTCGTTGGGTTTGACACTCTTACTTATCGAAAGGACTACGATAGAACCCCTATACTTGTGGGTCATCACTTTGCTATTCTTGCACCGAGCTTCTGCATTTCGCTCACCTCCGCTTTCCTCTTTCTCTCTCGGCTTCTGTAACCACCGCTGCCGGGAAACCCAACCACCCACGGAACGGAGCCTGGTGTGCCTCGTGTTAGTCCAGGGTGCTCAGGATTCCCGAGGGCCACAGTCAGCTCGTCCTTCTCTCTGTCGGGAATGAACATCCCTTCCTGCGCTGCATTGATATATTGCTGAAGCTTCTTGATGGGTATTGCAAGTTGCTCGTCCGTCCAACGACACTCCCCTGTTTTTGGGTCCAAAGTTCCCCCAACCCCGAAGAACCAAGTCCTTGAACGTTCTGGCCTGTTCAATGTCGCTGGTTGGACCCCTTTAGCAAGTAGGCCTTGCTCAGCTTTGTCCCACAACAGCCGAGCTTTGTAGTAGCCACCTGAGCCCGTGTGATGGTGATACTTCTTCTTTGCAGCATTTTTCTTGTTTGTCTCTGACCTTTTCTTACCCTTCTCCGAATTCTTGTAGGCCACAAATGCGGGACAGTGATCTCTTATCTTCTCATATCGGCCTATGAATTCTGGAGTCTTCCGTTTGTCAACAAACTTTGTGTTCAACTCTTTCTTCTAGTTCTTGAATAGATCTGCCATCTTCTTAAGAGCAAACACCTTGACCTTTGGCTCTATAACTGGCTTATTCGGATCCTCCTCTGGCGGTAGGGTGAAATTTGCCATCAGCGAGGTCCAAAGATCATCTTTCTGTCTATCCTGGACATAAGAAACTTCAGGGTCATCCTTACTCTTATTCCATTGCTGGACGCTGATCGGGACGCTGTCCCTAACAATAGCTCTGCACTGACTAACAAATGTGTCCTTGGTCCGCTTGGGTTCAATCGGTTGGCCATCATCCGCAATTTCTGTGATCGTGAACCTTTCATCCTGGCACAACCTTTTCTTCGGCCCTCATCTCCTTACGGAAGTTTGGCTCGATCCGGAGGGCTATAAAAGAAGAAAGAAGCGCGTTAATATATGTACATACCAAAACAATTAATGCATCAAGTCAGCACAGGCTTAATTAATATATATACCTTGCCGGACATTGCAACAGCTCCCTCCTCTGTTCGGTCACCGGAGCCATCATCATGGTCTTCTTCCTCCGCCATTCGGTCACCGGAGCCATCATGATCTCCTTACTCCTCCATTGTTGGATTACCGGAGCCATCAACCTCTCCTTCCTGACCATCGGTGTCGTTCAGAAATGACATGGGATCACCTTCGTCATGGATTATATCCCCCGACAACTCTTCTTGTTCTAAGTCTCTGTCCATAGTTTCTGCAAATATTACAACATCGCAATATACAAACATGAGAGATGGATATATTAGTGGCAAACATAGACCTAGCTAATATATCACAACAAAGGAATCATATGCATATCTGAGCAATGGATTAGTTGCGGACCACCTCTCTCATGCATGTCTGACGTCCCCCCTCATGTCGAAGTTATCGGGCCGGGGTTATAATTTCAGGGTTTGGGTGGCCTCAATATATCTAGACTTGTTCTTGTTTGGGGTGGCCCCGACAACGCTTTTTCAGTCCCGGTTTGGGTGGACTCGAGAGTTGGTCGGGTGTAACACCCCAAAAAAGCATTCTTCTGGTTTTACTTAAAATCCTTTCTTTAAAATGAATTCTTTTGAAATCATTTTGATCCCATCTTCCTCCTTCTGTTTGAAAACTTTTCAATTTTTAGTTGGGTTCAAAATTTCCTTAGAAGGTTCTGTTTGATTGATGGTTTTATTTGGAAAATGATTTCTAGAGTTCAAAAATATTTTCTTTTAGATAGGTTTTTGATTTAACTAGAAACATCCAAGGAGATACCCCTTTCTCTTTCTTCTAACACTTTCCAAAAATCCATCCAATAATCCTTTTATCACTTGTAAATTATTTCCAAGCCACTCACACCTTCTAGGGCAGCAACCAACTTCTTTCCACCCCACAAAAATATTTCTCATTTCAAACAAATTCCAAAAATGGGAAATTGCAATATCCATGGTTTCTTTGAGTTACAAAGGCAACTATATTTTCTACAACTATTCTGCCTCCACAAAAATTATCCTAGCAACTAGATAGTACCTACAACCCATTTCACGAAAAATATTATGTTCCACAGTTCAAAATTTTCAAATTCCTCTCAAGTCAAATTTGGACCAGAAACAGTCTTCATGATCAAAACCCAATTTTAAATGCTTCAAAAATTCTGAAACTTTGCCAGACTCTCTCATTTGCATCAACACCTCTCCACAAAAATTTCCACAAATTCCAAAAATACCTAGCACTCTCTGGCATTTCATCATACAGTTGATGTGCACACTGTTCATCACTGTCCAAAATTCAGTTAACTGAATTTGGATTCAGACGACAATGGCGATCGGTGCCGTGCACTTCTTCCCTTCCGTCTCTTCCACGGCGTCACCATTGCTCATCAATGAGTTGACCTCTGGCCCACTCCCCAGCCACTCACCATCGACGAGCTGTCGGCTGGCCGGTGTAACGGCCACCGTGCCTGTCCATGGCACACCAAACAGATCAGCGCACGCCACCGACGAGCATTCACTACTGGGATCAGCTTCTTTGCCGTCTTCCATGGCTGACGGCACAGGCCTTTGCCGTCAGCCAGCAGACGGCAACATGTCTGGCTGAATAGGCCACGGCGAAGGGCTCTTTGCCGTCTGCTGGCGGACGGCAAAGATGAAATGTTCTTTGCCATCCGCCAGCAGACGGCAAAGGACCTGGACGGCACATGTGGTAGCTTAGGGCCGTTAAGGGGTTAACGGCGTGCTTTGCCGTCTGCTAGCGGACGGCAAAGAAACCATATAGGCCAGCCAAGTGCCCCCCAAGTTGCACAGGTAGCTGGCACGTGGCAGCTTTGCCGTCAGCTGGCTGATGGCAAAGCTCTTTGCCGTCTGCCAGCAGACGGCAAAGTGCCTGTATAGCCCCTGTTTTTTCTTAAATTCATTCAATTTGACAGAATTTCACAGATATATATATATATATACACATTTCAAAATAATTTCAACAAGCATACCAACAATAAGTTTTCAACAACATAAGAAACATACAAGTTTCCAACAACATATCCAACATACAATGATTTCCAACAAGAAGTTTCCAACAACATATCCATATATACATACATATCCAAAAGAAGTTTCCAACAAGTTTCCATAAACAAAAAGGAAGCACAAGGAGAAGAGTACACTCCATCAATGCAAGCTTCCTCATCTAAAGCAAATCTGCAAATTGGGAAAGATGAAAGTTAGAAGAAGAAGAAGAAGAAGAAGAAGAAGAAGAAGAAGAAGACTAGCTAGAAGAAAAAGAAGAAAAGGAAGAAGAAAAAGAAGAAGAAGAATTTATATTCTCTTTCTTTTTCTCCTCTCCTCTTCTTTATCTTCTTCTTCTTCTAACTAAGCTATGTAAAAATGCTAAGTGTGTAGGTCATTTTAGAGCTAAGCTAGGTAAATAGGTCATTTTGGAGCTAACCTAGGTAAAATGGATCATATTGGAGCTAACCTAGGTAAACTTGGTCATTTGGGAGCTAACCTAGGTAAAATGGATCATATTGGAGCTAACCTAGGTAGAATTGGTCATTTTGGAGCTAACCTAGCTAATTATGCCATTTTTTAGTTAACCTAGCTAATTAGGTCATTTCGGAGGAAACAAAGCTAAGTATAGATCATTTTGGAGATCTGACATACCTGACATACTTCACTCCTCCTTCTTCTCGTTCTCCTTCATCATCTTGATGCGCTTAGAGCGGCGAGGCAGTGGGATGTACTCTTCTACCACAATTGGCATGGTCATGTCGCCCGACTGTGGGATCACCGGCGCCACCAACATCGAGAGGTCATTGTCAGGCACCACCACCATCGTGAGGCCATCTTCAGGCAGCACCATCGCTAGGTCATCCTCAGCCACCACCATCTCTTGCCCATCGTCAGACACCACCATCGCGAGGTCATCGTCAGACAGAATAGGCTGCACCTCCTCATCCCCACTCTGCTCCTCCTCCTCTTCCCCACTCCATTCCGGATCATCCTCGCTGCTGCTTTCGCTGTAGCCAGACTCGCTGCTGCTTTTGCTGTAGCCAGAGTCGCTGCTGCTGCTCCCATTGCCTGACCAAATGCAACAAAGGTTTTTTAACAATCAGTGTGAGACAAAGCCAAATGGAGAGGAAGAAGAGGCAGAGCGTACTGGCATCGTCGTCGTCCTGGTAGCGCATGCGGCACATAGTCATGTTGAACACCTTCACAGTGAGCATGGCGTCGCCGTCGTACCTGAAGACAAGGAAGTATCCGTGGCGCGGGTCGTAGGCACAGACGAACTGCTCCCAGCCACGATACAGGTACATGTGGTCGTTCCTGATCACCACCTCCACGTCCCAAAGCCTGCGAAGCCCGCTGCCGGCCTGTCGCAGCTTCACATTTTTGGCCGATGGCCGTCCAGCATCTTCATAAAAGTGTCAGGCAGCCTCTGCAGCGTGGGTCAAGGAGTGATGTAGCAAACAGTAGAGTTATGATAAAGAGATGGGTGAAGGGGAGATCTCTCCTTTTATATACCTGCCTCCTGGAGGAATTCTCAAGTACGATCGTGAAGAACTCGAAACCTTCCAAGTCGTACTCCGGTGTGGCAGAGCGCAGCCTGCGGTGGCGGCCTCCCCCCATCTCTGATAAGTAGCAGAAGATACCAATTACTACCCTTACAACATTATCAAACAACATTACAGCAGCAGAAGTTTTGAGCAGTAGATAATCAACTACACCGAGTCATCATTTCATATTCAAAAAGCAATGCACTTGTGGACATACGATGGCAACAGCTAGAACCCTTCAAAACTAGGGATTTCTTTAGACATGAAACAAAACTGAAAATGTAAACCAAATTAATGGTGATACCAAAAAGAAAACATTACCACTACCAACGATATTGATGGTGATATTCAAAGATAACACAAGGTTCAAGTGTAACCAATATTTTTTCATTTATTTTTGGTAGAAAAATTATTTGAAATTTGGTGAAATATAGACAACTACAATTTTGCATGACATGCCATGGACCTTATGTCTTCTACTATCACACTTCAACCAATATCATAATTCATTTAATATTTTTTTTTGCCAAGTGACAATTACGTTGCGGAATTAAAATGGACAGTAGTTCAGATAGGGTTAAAAAATATCATTGAATGATCAGTTCCTCACTCCATATCACATAAAAATTGCCGTTTTTGACCATTAATTGTTATTATAATATTTGTATAAAACATGAAAATCAGGAGATTCAACAAACACTCCTGAAAAATTAAACTAAACCTAAATGTAAACCAAAACTTAAAAAACAGAATCAAAACCTAAAGTAAACCTAAAGTAAACCTAGCCTAAATTAAACTAAACCTAAACTAAATCTAAAAAAACGAAAAAAAGATACAAGTTCTCACCGGAGCAGGGGTCGCTGGAGCGGCGGGGCGACCGCGGGGGTGGAGGAGAGGGGCATCGCGGCTGCCGGGGTGGAGGAGGGGGCGCCGGAGCGGTGGGGCGGCCGCGGTGGTGGAGGAGAGGGGCGCCGGGGCGGCCGGGGTGGAGGAGGGCGTGCCGGAGCGGCGGGACGGCCGCGGTAGTGGAGGAGAGGGGCGCCGGGGTGGCCGCGATAGTGGAGGAGAAGGGCGTCGGGGCGGCCGCGGTGGAGGAGGGGGCGCCGGAGCGGCGGGGCGGCCGCGGTGGTGGCGCCTGAGCGGCGGGGCGGCGACGGGGGTGGCGCGGGGAGGAGGAGGGGGTCGCCGGGGCGGTGGGGGCGGCGCGGCGACGGGAGTGCCGGCTGCACGGGGGCGGGGCGGCCGGCGACGGGGGTGGCGCGGGGCGGCGGCGGCTTGGGCACGGGACAGAGAGAGAGAGGGGTGGGGCGCGGGCGTTGGCTTTTTAGTTAGGGCACGGTTCTTTGCCGTCTGCTAGCAGAGGGCAAAGAGCCTAGCTAACGGACGTTAGTTTGGCCAGCTTCTTTGCTGTCTGCTAGCAGACGGCAAAGAAGCTTTGCTATCGGCTCGCGTACGGCAAAGAAAGTCGCCGTTAGGTGGCTCTACCTAGTGGGCCACCCTCCCTCTTTGCCGTCCGCTAGCGGACGGCAAAGCTTCTATGCCATCAGCTAGCGGACAGCAAAGATACAGCTGACGGCAAACAATATCTTTGCCGTCTGCTCCTTCTTTGCCGTCAGCTTTCTGTAAGCTGATGGAAAAGACCATCTGTGCCATCAGCTAGCAGACGGCAAAGAGGCGGCTGACGGCAAAGATTCTGATTCCAGTAGTGATTCACTACGCCGCAACTCCCCCACCTGCTCCTCCTTCACGCGGCAGGTCCACCGTGGCTCCGCGCGCTGACCTCGCCGCCCTGACCCCGCTGGCAGTCGCCGGAGCCAGGCAGCACCGTCGCACCCGTACGGGAGCTCCGCTCCGGGATAAGCTCGAGGAGCTCGAGTTCATCCTTGTTAAGGCTTCCGAAGTAATCCACTGACCCTCTAGATCATTCACAGAACCATGCCACCGCCCCTAACCTACTTCGCCGGCGGGATTTAATCCGGCGTCGCCCCCACCCCACTGACCACCCTGGCAGCCTATAAAAATAGGGGCTCCCGAGCTCCATTCGCTCCACCCATCGCCTCCACCTCCTCCCAATTGACCTCCAGTGCACTCCCTCAAGCCCGAGAGGATCATCTTCCCCAACTCCGACCACCAGATCCGCCGCGGCACCCGAGAGCCGTTCGTCGCCGTTAGGCCATCTCCTTCACCGAAACCTCGTCAGCAGTCTACTGATCCACCGCATCATCCATTCCGCCACCCAATTCGGTGTTCCCACGCTTCTCCGGCGAGATCCAACACCTCCCGAACCACCGTCCGCCGCCGTTAACCTCGCCGCCGTTCTGTTGATCACCGGAGACCACCGCCACATCTCACCGGTGCGGAACACCTCCACGAGCACGCTCGCACCCTCGCCGCCCTCTGAAACACCGGCGATCGCCGCTGGTGACCACCGCATCCTCTCTGTACTCACGCGCGAGGCGCGTTTGAATTTCAAACCCGACGGGTGAGGCCCGCCCGTCAGTGTTTTATCCTTTTCTGTTATTTTAGAAAGCGTCTTCTGCCTTAGTACGTTTTCTAAGCCGGAAAATGTAACACCCCCACTGGTATTCTACAGTAATCACCCTTTTGATCATGTCATCTCAGCATGATTAACAGTGCATTATCATCATTAGCATCATATTGCTTTTCAACTCCTAATTCAAATTCAAATTTAAATGAAAGTGAAATATGAAAGTTGTGCAACATAGAAACTAAAATGTTCAGTAAATAACACATATTGCAGAGACCATTCTAAAATTGTACCCAACATTTAGTAAATTGGGTAAGTGACTCAAACCCCCTCAAACAGTGGCTGAAAATAATATTTAGTAACCTTTTAAATTATTTAAAACAAATATGAAATGATGTTTTGTCCAAACTAGTTTTTGGTGTTAGGGTATAGTGTACTGCCAATTATGGGATATGTCACACTTTTTACAAAAACCATTTGGGGCCCAAGTAATTAACAAAACAGAAAAGAAAGGATCAGAAAAAGAGAAAAGAAGAAAAAGAAAGAAGCCCACTGAGCTGGGCCTAAGTCAGCACAGTGGCCGGCCGAGCCCGCCTGGCGCCTCCTCCCACCTCCCGCTGTTCATCGCCGAGCCGCTATCGCCGCATCCGCACGCCGCGCCCCGGCCCCCCCTGCTCGCTCGCTCGACAGCGCGTCGACCGCGCCCGCGCTAGAGATAAGGGCCCCTCCTCGCGCCCCCCTGGCCTCTCCCTCGCCACTTTCCCCTCTCCCTGCCTCGTTCTCTCTCCCTCCCGAGCGCTACCCTCGCCGCCTCGCCGTCGTCTGCACGGCCAGGAGCCACCCCGAGCCACGGAAGGTTGACTAGGAGCTGCGGCGCATCATCATCGTCATCTACGCCCTACCCAACGAGCTAGAACGCCTCAGAGCCATCGCGTTCGAGCTCGTCTTCGTCCTCGACACCGCCGTCCGCCTCCAGTCGATTCGCGTCGTCGAGGGCCTCCTCGAGCTCGCCGACCATCTCTGCGACCCCACTGTGAGCTCCCGAGTTTTTCCCCTCTCTTCCTGGCCGCGTTCGAGCCCGCTAGCTGCTGCCGCCATGGGTGTCCGAGCTCGCCGCCGCCATTCGCATCACCGCCGCGGCCGCCGCTGCTCACGCTCGCGTCCGAGCACAGCGATGTGCTCCTGGGTCTCCCAGGAGTCCAAAACGACCGCCTGCACCTCCCCTCGTGCCCTGTGTGTAAAAAACCAAACTCACCCGAATTCCGGCGGCTGTCGCGAGCTCAGTTCCGGCGAACCCCGGCCACCACTCACCCAGCCACTTGTTCCCCTGGATCGGCACGAGTGCAGGCTACCTTCTGGTGGTCCTTGCGCGTCCAGCCGCTACCCGTAGCGAAGTCCGGCGAGTCCGCCGCCGCTGTTTTGGTCGTCGCCGGCCGAGCTCCGACGAGTGCCGACGTGGCTAGGTCATTAGGACTAATCCTCCCCTAATTAGCCACCTCACTGCCGCTGACAGCGGGCCCTACCGCAGGGTCAAACCCCGGTCAGCGTCGGGTTTGACCGGGATTAGCCCCTGAGCCGCTGACGTGTAGGCCCCACCATTTAATTAGTTAAAACGTTAGTTATATCAGTTAATTAATTTAACTAGTTAATTAGACACTGACTAAGGGGGCCCACCCCTAATTAACCCTGCTTAGTTTAAACTAAACACTGGATTTACTAATGTGACACTGACATGTGGGCCCCACTGTCAGGTTTGACTTTGGTCAACCCCCTGTTGACTGCTGACGTCAGCATTACGTCACAGTGACGTCACCCTGTACTGTTTTGAATAATTTGAATTTAAGTAAATATTTAAATTCCAGAAATTAATAAAAACTTTAGAAAATCATATAAAATAATCCGTAACTCAGATCGAAAAACTTTGTACATGAAAGTTGCTCAGAACGACGAGACGAATCCGAACACGCGGTCCGTTCGTCTGTCACACGTCCCTAACTATTCGAACATGGAACCATTCCCCTCCGGTCATCTGTTTGACAAATGTCCGAAACCAGGGATACTTTCGCGGATGAATTCCCCCTTCGCCAGTATCACCCGGCACTGCGTTAGATCACCCCTAGCACTGCGTATTGCCATGTCGTACATCGTGTTGCTTATGTTTGCTCCATATTTATACTGTTTCCTCCCCCTTTTCTCTCTCGTTAGACACCGACAACGTCCCCAAGGCCGACGCAGCTCCGGAGCCCGAAGACACCATTGACAACCTTGCCCTTGCCGCCGGGCAACCAGGCAAGCCCCTCCCTTGAGCACACCGATATCGCCTATTCTAATTTCTCATGCTTGCATTAGAATTGCTGCTGCTGCTACAGCTTCACCTATTCTGATGCATAGCCTGTTTATTGTAACCTACTGTTGATAATTACCTGCATATCCTAAACTGCCTAGTATAGGCTGGGTAGAGACCTATCAGTGACCCCACTTATCTCGACTGCCCCGCTGGATTATCCGAAGACCCGATTAACGGGATTGAAGACCAGGCTCCGACACCGCACATCACCTTCCCCCCTCCCCCCTTAGTTATAACGACACTGCAGCGTTACTATCGAGTGCCGAGGGTGAAACCTCTTGTAGCACTTCTGATGTTAACTCTGTAGAGTAGCTATTCGGTCGTGGTCATCGAGGGTGATTCCTCCTTCACCGCTTCCGATAACGACGCTGTCGTACAACACCTCAAGTGTGAACCCAGTGAGGGTGATTCCTCCGAGTTCACCTTGACGGATACATCGAGTAGGAATCCAACGAGGGTGACACCTCGGATTCCCCTGATGTTATGGACAGACGGATACTTGGGCTTTACACTATTACTTGGATAGGCGGGTCGGCCCTGAGGGGTACCCGCGTGCGCCTGAGAGGCGAGTGTTGTGAAGACGGGTTGCCTGTGTGGTGCCCGAGTGAGAATACGAGGCGCGGCCGGGCATTCTTGGCCCTTGCCGCAAGTCCTCGAGACGGGGCGACGGGGTCACTTCTTTCGTGAGTCTCTGCTCGTGACCGCAAGCCCAAGGTACTAACGATTTGGATATTTGATCCGAGCAGGCCTCTGGCCTAATAGCACTAACCATCACGTGGGCATAGTTTGGGCGTTCTGCATCGTATGCATCAGCCGAAAGCTCTGTCAGACGTCCAGTTCAGCAGTGCGGCATGGAGTGATTGGCGCCATTGCGGTGGTGCTTGGATCTGGGCCATGTGCGCAACGACCCGGAGGGTGAGGGGCGATGGCCAAGACCCCCTTGCGCTTAGGATGTAGACCGGCGGGGACCTCTCTGCTGAGCTGTAGGTAGGGTTGCGATGTGTTGTTTGGCCGAGGCCGGGCAGGACCCAGAAAGTGTGTCCGGCCGGAGTTAATCGAGCATGTTGGGTAAGTTCGTGCACCCCTGCAGGGAAGAAAACTTCTATCGATAGACTATCCTACGGTAACGGACACTCGGAGTTGTATCCTGATTGATACAATTTAGAACTGGATACTTGGATACTATGGCTCTGGGATTGCTTCTCGCAGGGAGTCGAGAAGGGATCTCAGGACGAGGTTGATGACTGTATGGCTCTGGGATTGCTTTCTCGAAGGGAGTCGAGAAAGGATCTCTGGGTGAGGTTGAGACTTAATGATATCGCTACATTATATTGTATTGTTCTACTCTCTTCTATTGCTGCAAGACCGCTGAAGATGCTAGTCTTCGATAGGACTAGGCCTTCTCTCTATTCTGGCATTTCTGCAGCCCGGTCCACATATACAGCCTCCCTTTGATAATATTGCATATGTAGTGTAGATCCTTGCTTGCTGAGTACTTCTGAGTACTCACGGTTGCTTTGTTTCCCTTTTCTCCCCTTATCTGTTTTTTGTGATCAGAGGACGGAGCCCCTGAGACAGATGCGCCGACGATCGCTACTACTACCCCGAGGATGGATTTTTACCTCGAGCTTGCCGTCGACAAGGAGTAGGATCGGAGGTTCCCAGGCAGGAGGCCTACGCCTTTCGATCGTAGTGTTTTATGTTTGCCCCGCCTTTCTGAAGGCCTTTCTGTTTCTCTTTTAATATCTGTACTCAGATATCTGATGCTTCCGCTGACGCTTGTTCGCAAGCTTATGTATTCGAGCCCTCGAGGCCCCTGGCTTGTAATATAAAGCTTGTATGACTTTATTTTTGTTTTAGAGTTGTGTTGTGATATCTTCCCGTGAGTCCTTAGGCTTGATCGTGTGCATTTGCGTGTATGATTAGTGCATGATTAGGCTGGGGGCGTCACAAGTTGGTATCAGAGCCAACTGACTGTAGGAATCCCCTTTCCAACTCCTTGGCCGAAGTTGAGTCTAGTGGTTCAAAAACTGTTTTACTAACTTGACTGTGTGGCTTACGGGCCCACGTCGCCAATTGGGTGGTATTAGGATCTTTTACTCCTCGACCTTTACTCTGGGACTTTTATCTCTCTTCTATTCGGGTTAAATAAATTTTACTAACGCCGACACTTAGGATCTCGTAAATTCTGTCTACCCGGAGAGCTGGATATCTGTGCGATTTTTCCTGTCGTTGATCTGATTAGTCTGATAATCATTTTCCTTTCCATTGTTTTGTTTAACCTTTCTCTCCGAGTTGTGTTAAACTTCTTATTGTCGTTTGACAAACCTGAATTTCCTCTGTTTCAGATGGACCGTTTGTTTCCACCGCGTCCTACGACACAACTTGTGCTTCGCACTTGGGCTCGTGATGCCCCTGGGTTTCCAGCTGTCCTGATCGCTCTCTTGACCAAACTCGGCTACCGTTGGTACCCCGAGTACATGGTTTATGAGGATTACCGCAAGTTCAATCAGGAGCAGTACCATGCTGATGTTCGTATCTATGATCGGCAGAATGACTCAGACACAGAGCTGCACCTTTTCCATGGTATCGGCGTGACGATTGAGATGGCAGTACATGATGCCGCCTACTCTGCTGTCGCATGTCTTCGAGGATAGTTCAGTGATATCTTGGATGACTCTGAGTTCCGATACATTCCGTATGCCCCTGTTGGAGATGCTACTGGATACTACACAGCTATCTGTGCCCCGTACGAGCCTCGTCGCTACGACCCGCGCATACTGATTCAGTGCACTCAGGCTCTGGATCGCACTGTTCGGGCTCTTGCCGTCGAGTTGGTTGCCACTCGAGCTCGTCTCTACGATGCTATGACGTAGTTGCTACCCGCTGTTCGCGCAGGGATGCATCCGGAGCACATCCTTTACCCGCGCAGGACTCAGATGTATGCTGGTATTGATTGGCCTGCTATTGGAGGTCACACACCTGCACGTGGACCTCTTCTTATAGCTCGAGACCGGGTTCTGCATCAGAGTGCGCATGGAGCGCAGGAGCCTTCCGCGACCAACATTCGTCGTCCGCACGTGCAGTTACCCCGTTACGGTGGTTTTCCCCGACGTTGATGTAGCCTTTGCTATGCCTCGTTGTGTACTTCCTTGCCGCGTGCCTGCGTGCCGCCTAGTATGTCTAGCCTTTAATTTGCGTCGTTATGTTGTCCGCATGTACCCGACTTTGAGTATGGATCTGTAAGTCTTAACTGACTACTATTATGTATCTGTTTCACTACTTAATTGTTGTCGAGTTACCTCATGCTTGTCGCTAAACAATCGCAATTACTTTTACTAAACTACCCCCTATTGATACTCAGCAGGATGGTTAGACCAGGTGGTCGTGGTCATGGTCGTAACCCTGAACACCCGCCACCGCCAGACTATATGGCAGCCATGATGCAACAGTTCGAGCTCAACCGTCAGTTCATGACTGGAATTATGGCTCAGTTTCCGCATCAGAACAACCAGAACCAGAACCAGAACCCTCCTTCAATAACTCTGCCGGAGTTTATGCGACTTAACCCCACTCACTTCCGCAACTCTGAGAAGCCACTGGATGCTGATGACTGGCTCCGCGACATCACTCACGAGATGGAGTCTGCTAATGTCGCCCCTGTCAACTTTGTCGCCTTCGCATCCTTTTTCCTAAAGGGACCCGCTGCTCAGTGGTGGGACTCACACAAGCGTACACTGCCAGCTGCAACAGTCATTACCTGGCATGAGTTCCAGGCTGCTTTTCGTGCACGTTACATCCCCCAAGCAATTATGGAACGCATGAAGACCCACTTACGCAACCTCACTCAGGGCAATAAAACTGTCGAAGCTTATCAGCGGGAATTTCTTGATCTCTCCCGCTATGCTGAAGAAGACATCGCCACAGATGCTCGCAGACAGGAGAAGTTCCGAAATGGACTCCACCCTTACCTCAAGCTTGCACTTGCTGCCCAAGACTACAATGACTTCTCAACTCTCCTGAACAAGGCCATTCTTGTTGAGACCGCTCAGATGGAACACAAGGACTCACAGAAGCTCTATCGTGATGCTGGCTCATCTTCGGGCTCAGCACAGAAGCGTAAAGTTTGGATTCCCAACAATGTGTTCCGTCCCAATACCTCTGCGCCAAAGAACAACTATGCTGCACCACGTCTGCCTCCTCCACCACCGAGGCAGCCAAGAGCTCAAACTATTCAAAACAATGCTCCTCTTCTTCCTGAAGATGGCCTATGCTTCAAGTGCCGCAAACCAGGTCACCAGGCTAAAGACTGTCGCCAGGCTCAGAACCAGTTGGCTTTACCTCGTACTGGCCGTGGCAATGATCGTAGCAACAATCAGGCCCGCAACGATAATACCGGGTCTGCTACACAAGGACGTGGACACGCTTACAACATTGACATTGAAGAAGTCCAGGATCATCCTGCTACTGTGATGGGTACCTTTCCTGTTAACTCAGTACCTGCTTCTATTTTAATTAATTCAGGAGCATCACATTCATTCATCTCTGGAAAACTTGCATCCACGCATGGCATTCAATTTGAGAATATGCTTACTCCATTAGTCATTGAAACTCCCGGAGGTCATTGTCATTCCGACGTGATAGCACGTGACGTTACCATCAAAATTCAAGAGTTGGAGATCCGAATACCCCGAACTTTTCCCTTCTACCTCTAAATTCTCGGGACGAGATTTCTTGTTAGTGGAGGAGACTTGTAACACCCCCACTGGTTATCTACAGTAATCACCCTTTTGATCATGTCATGTCAGCATGATTAACAGTGCATTATCATCATTAGCATCATATTGCTTTTCAACTCCTAATTCAAATTCAAATTTAAATGAAAGTGAAATATGAAAGTTGTGCAACATAGAAACTAAAATGTTCAGTAAATAACACATATTGCAGAGACCATTCTAAAATTGTACCCAACATTTACTAAATTGGGTAAGTGACTCAAACCCCCTCAAATAGTGGCTGAAAATAATATTTAGTAACCTTTTAAATTATTTAAAACAAATATGAAATGATGTTTTGTCCAAACTAGTTTTTGGTGTTAGGGTATAGTGTACTGCCAATTATGGGATATGTCACACTTTTTACAAAAACCATTTGGGGCCCAAGTAATTAACAAAACAGAAAAGAAAGGATCAGAAAAAGAGAAAAGAAGAAAAAGAAAGAAGCCCACTGTGCTGGGCCTAAGTCAGCACAGTGGCCGGCCCAGCCCGCCTGGCGCCTCCTCCCACCTCCCGCTGTTCATCGCCGAGCCGCTGTCGCCGCATCCGCACGCCGCGCCCCGGCCCCCCCTGCTCGCTGGCTCAACAGCGCGTCGACCGCGCCCGCGCTAGAGATAAGGGCCCCTCCTCGCGCCCCCCGGGCCTCTCCCTCGCCACTTTCCCCTCTCCCTGCCTCATTCTCTCTCCCTCCCGATTGCTACCCATGCCGCCTCGCCATCGTCTGCACGGCCAGGAGCCACCCCGAGCCAAAGAAGGTTGACTAGGAGCTGCGCCGCATCATCGTCGTCATCTACGCCCAACCCAACGAGCTAGAACGCCTCGGAGCCGTCGCCTTCGAGCTCGTCTTCGTCCTCGGCACCGCCGTCCGCCTCCAGTCGATTCACGTCGTCGAGGGCCTCCTCGAGCTCGCCGACCATCTCTGCGACCCCACTGTGAGCTCCCGAGTTTTTCCCCTCTCTTCCTGGCCGCGTTCGAGCCCGCTAGCTGCTGCCGCCATGGGTGTCCGAGCTCGCCGCCGCCGTCCGCATCACCGCCGCGGCCGCCGCTGCTCACGCTCGCGTCCGAGCACGGCGATGTGCTCCTGGGTCTCCCAGGAGTCCAAAACGACCGCTTGCGCCTCCCCTCGTGCCCTGTGTGCAAGAAACCAAACTCACCCGAATTCCGGCGGCCGCCGCGAGCTCAGTTCCGGCGAACCCCGGCCACCACTCACCCAGCCACTTGTTCCCCTGGATCGGCACGAGCGCGGGCTACCTTCTGGTGGTCCTTGCGCGTCCAGCCGCTGCCCGTAGCGAAGTCCGGCGACTCCGCCGCCGCTGTTTTGGTCGTCGCCGGCCGAGCTCCGACGAGTGCCGACGTGGCTAGGTCATTAGGACTAATCCTCCCCTAATTAGCCACCTCACTGCCGCTGACAGCGGGCCCTACCACAGGGTCAAACCCCGGTCAGCGTCGGGTTTGATCGGGATTAGCCCCTGAGCTGCTGACGTGTAGGCCCCACCATTTAATTAGTTAAAACGTTAGTTAAATCAGTTAATTAATTTAACTAGTTAATTAGACACTGACTAAGGGGGCCCACCCCTAATTAACCCTGCTTAGTTTAAACTAAACACTGGATTAACTAATGTGACACTGACATGTGGGCCCCACTGTCAAGTTTGACTTTGGTCAACCCCCTGTTGACTGCTGACGTCAGCATTACGTCACAGTGACGTCACCCTGTACTGTTTTGGATAATTTGAATTTAAGTAAATATTTAAATTCCAGAAATTAATAAAAACTTTAGAAAATCATATAAAATAATCCGTAACTCAGATCGAAAAACTTTGTACATGAAAGTTGCTCAGAACGACCAGACGAATCCGAACACGCGGTCCGTTCGTCTGTCACACGTCCCTAACTATTCGAACATGGAACCATTCCCCTCCGGTCATCTGTTTGACAAATGTCCGAAACCAGGGATACTTTCCCGGATGAATTCCCCCTTCGCCAGTATCACCCGGCACTGCGTTAGATCACCCCTAGCACTGCGTATTGCCATGTCGTACATCGTGTTGCTTATGTTTGCTCCATATTTATACTGTTTCCTCCCCCTTTTCTCTCTCGTTAGACACCGACATCGTCCCCAAGGCCGACGCAGCTCTGGAGCCCGAAGACACCATTGACAACCTTGCCCTTGCCGCCGAGCAACCAGGCAAGCCCCTCCCTTGAGCATACCAATATCGCCTATTCTAATTTCTCATGCTTGCATTAGAATTGCTGCTGCTGCTACAGCTTTACCTATTCTGATGCATAGCCTGTTTATTGTAACCTACTGTTGATAATTACCTGCATATCCTAAACTGCTTAGTATAGGCTGGGTAGAGACCTATCAGTGACCCCACTTATCTCGACTGCCCCGCTGGATTATCCGAAGACCCGATTAACGGGATTGAAGACCAGGCTCAGACACCGCACATCACCTTCCCCCCCCCCCTTAGTTATAACGACACTGCAGCGTTACTATCGAGTGCCGAGGGTGAAACCTCTTGTAGCACTTCTGATGTTAACTCTGTAGAGTAGCTATTCGGTCGTGGTCATCGAGGGTGATTCCTCCTTCACCGCTTCCGATAACGACGCTGTCGTACAACACCTCAAGTGTGAACCCAGTGAGGGTGATTCCTCCGAGTTCACCTTGACGGATACATCGAGTAGGAATCCAACGAGGGTGACACCTCGGATTCCCCTGATGTTATGGACACACGGATACTTGGGCTTTACACTGTTACTTGGATAGGCGGGTCGGCCCTGAGGGGTACCCGCGTGCGCCTGAGAGGCGAGTGTTGTGAAGACGGGTTGCCTGTGTGGTGCCCGAGTGAGAATACGAGGCGCGGCCGGGCATTCTTGGCCCTTGCCGCAAGTCCTCGAGACGGGGCGACGGGGTCACATCTTTCATGAGTCTCTGCTCGTGACCGCAAGCCCAAGGTACTAACGATTTGGATATTTGATCCGAGCAGGCCTCTGGCCTAATAGCACTAACCATCACGTGGGCATAGTATGGGCGTTCTGCATCATATGCATCAGCCGAAAGCTCTGTCAGACGTCCAGTTCAGCAGTGCGGCATGGAGTGATTGGCGCCATTGCGGTGGTGCTTGGATCTGGGCCATGTGCGCAACGACCCGGAGGGTGAGGGGCGATGGCCAAGACCCCCTTGCGCTTAGGATGTAGACCGGCGGGGACCTCTCTGCTGAGCTGTAGGTAGGGTTGCGATGTGTCGTTTGGCCAAGGCCGGGCAGGACCCAGAAAGTGTGTCCGGCCGGAGTTAATCGAGCGTGTTGGGTAAGTTGGTGCACCCCTGCAGGGAAGAAAACTTCTATCGATAGCCTGTCCTACGGTAACGGACACTCGGAGTTGTATCCTGATTGATACAATTTAGAACTGGATACTTGGATACTATGGCTCTGGGATTGCTTCTCACAGGGAGTCGAGAAGGGATCTCAGGACGAGGTTGATGACTGTATGGCTCTGGGATTGCTTTCTCGCAGGGAGTAGAGAAAGGATCTCTGGGTGAGGTTGAGACTTAATGATATTGCTACATTATATTGTACTGTTCTACTCTCTTCTATTGCTGCAAGACCGCTGAAGATGCTAGTCTTCGATAGGACTAGGCCTTCTCTCTAGTCTGGCATTTCTGCAGCCCAGTCCACATATACAGCCTCCCTTTGATAATGTTGCATATGTAGTGTAGATCCTTGCTTGCTGAGTACTTCTGAGTACTCACGGTTGCTTTGTTTCCCTTTTCTCCCCTTATCAGTTTGTCGTGATTAGAGGACGGAGCCCCTGAGACAGATGCGCCGACGATCGCTACTACTACCCCGAGGATGGATTTTTACCTCGAGCTTGCCGTCGACCAGGAGTAGGATCGGAGGTTCCCAGGCAGGAGGCCTACGCCTTTCGATCGTAGTGTTTTATGTTTGCCCCGCCTTTCTGAAGGCCTTTCTGTTTCTCTTTTAATATCTGTACTCAGATATCTGATGCTTCCACTGACGCTTCTTCGCAAGCTTATGTATTCGAGCCCTCGAGGCCCCTGGCTTGTAATATAAAGCTTGTATGACATTATTTATGTTTTAGAGTTGTGTTGTGATATCTTCCCGTGAGTCCTTAGGCTTGATCGTGTTCATTTGCGTGTATGATTAGTGCACGATTAGGCTGGGGGCGTCACAGAAAACGTATTCGTTCCGAGGCATTTTCTTTTATTACAGCAGGGACCCGGTAGTAGTTATTTTATTTACAAAGAGGTCCCTGGTTTTAAAACCTTAATAACTTTTTAACCACAAGTCCAAATGACTTGATTTTTTTTTAAATTCTTATTTTTATCTCTAGTTTTTTTTAGTATTTATTTAAAAATGTTTGGAGACAACTTTTTGTACTGTTGCCAATTTTTTTTAATCAGAGTTGAATTTGAATTTTCAGAAAAAGAAGAGGGAAACTTTGCCGGGAATTTCGAAGGGTTTTCACCTGACTACTTTGGACAAGGCAAGCATTATTGAACTTGGGATACGGTCATTGCATTTGCATGTTTGCATCGGTTGGAGGTGCACCACATATATCACAAGTGCATGCATGTTCGGTCATATCACATCTTGCTCATATCGTGCACTTCACTCAAAGAACGAATCTTTCTAACTTGATAAAGTTGTGAGTATTCAGGAGAGAGTCTCCTACCTTGGACGTGCCGGTGGGCACGGGCCATTATTTTTGACAAGGTGGTGTCATGTGGCTTATGTGGAATATCCCGGTGATGATAATTAACACCTCCTGAGTCGGCCTAGATCGAGTCTTGCTCCGTTACACCTAGCTGGATACCGTGCTGCCACGGGCCCTTCCGCAAGGAAGGTGCGGCTGAGTAAGTTGTTAACCCCTGTCCAGGTACACACCGTACAGAGGACCACGATGAGGGTTTCCAAAGGCCTTGGACTAAATCCTGTCATCGGGTCAGGGGGCATGGGTGTTACCGGCTGTAGCCGAGAGGGAGTGTCCCCTTGGAATCCGCGCATATTAATAGTGATCCCATGCAGGACGTTGGTCTCTCCGTCTTAGAGTTTTTCTTGAACGATGCTTTGGGTGATTCCTGGCATCCGGAAAGTTAATCTTTGTGTACGGGTGAGGTGTGTTTTCAACCCAAAGACCGTAGTGGGAATTAGCTAGTGCCACGGTGCTGACCAAAGGAACCCCATGCATGTGGGTAAAGAGTACACCCTTTGCAGAGTTAAACCTATTCGAATAGTCGTGTCCTCGGTCAAAGGGCGTAGCTGGGTGGGTCAAGTGTCGGTCCCGGTGTCGGTCTCCAGAGGAAATAACTAAAATGTGTCTGACTTATTTTTGCAGGATAATTATTGATACCCTGTTGCTACCATGAATATTTTATGCTTGTTAAATATTATTATGGCTATGCATAATATTGAGGACTAACCCGTTTCTCTCATTTTGTATTCTTCTTGAGTGTCTCAGGGGCTGGCTAGACTACCCCGGGCACTCAATTTTTATTTTCAAGACCTTTCGTGGCGTCTCTCGAGTTAAGAGGCGGTTTATCTCGCCACTACTCTTGTAGACACCCGATTGGCATTTCTCTTCAAGTCCGACCGTGGAGTCACTTGACGCCCGACATGCATTTCTTTTCAAGACCTCTCGTGGCGTCTCTCAAGTTTACAGGCGGTTTATCTCGCCACTACTCTTGTAGACACCCGATTGGCATTTCTCTTCAAGTCCGACCATGGCGTCACTTGACGCCTGACAGGCATTTCTTTTCAAGACCTCTCGTGGTGTCTCTTGAGTTAACAGGCGGTTTATCTCGCCACTACTCTTGTAGACACCCGACTGGCATTTCTCTTATTGTTCTGAATGTCACTTGGGCTGGCTAGACTACCCGTGGCATTCACTTGCTTTTATTTTCGAAAGACTGGTTATGGCTAACATGTTTTATTTACTTCCGCATCATTTTATAATTATGTGATGACCAAGATTATAGTCAGCATGAGCATGTTAACATGATCCTACTTGAGCATATGCGCTCATTTTATCTTTTGTTCATAATGTTTGCGAGTACATTCCAACGTACTCACTGGCTTGGCCCTGGCTATTTACTTGGCCAGACTTGGAGGAGGACGAGCTTGTGGAGGAGGATTGCGCTAGCGAGCCCGACGCTTAGAGGAGTCCCAATCAGTCAACCTGTGAGATAGGAATCTACCACATGTATCATCCGCTGAGCTTCCGCTACACAAATTAAATAGTCAAGCCTCACTCTGACGCTTGGCTTTACGTTATTGTATCAGAGATGTATCACCACCACACCACTGTCATATTCCGCCACTGCCATATATTTGGCGAGTTTGTAATAATGTTGTTGAGCTCTCAGACTCAACCTTGTGTAATATTATATTGTACTGATTATCTGTGTCAAGGAGGTCCACCAGTTGTGTTGATCTTGGGGCTGGTGTAACTTAGGGCTTTTCTGGGATTTATTCTAGAAAGGGGCCCGACAGACCTTGGTATCAGAGCCAGGCTGACGGTAGGAAGCCCTAGGTGCGATCGCTAGCAGTAAGGTCTGTTCTAACCTTTTTTTTAGCAGTGCGCTAAGAGGACAGAGTAGTATACTAACCTTAATAGGCGGCCATGTACTATACTACTACGACGAGTATATAGTATGATTGAATCTTGCATGTATAATTAATCCTACATGTATGATATAACATGCGACTTTTGTGCACCTACGTTTTGGGGGGGGGGGGTAAAATTATTTCCAGTTCTTCAAAAAAAAATTATTTTGTTTCTTTTAAAATTCTTTTCTTATCGGTGTTACACAAATACCCCAGAAAGAAAATACATCGTCCCTGGACTCGTTCTATGCCCAACCCACCAGAGGACAACTTTGCAGAGATGGGAAATAATTTCACACCAGGACAGACAAGTCGGCAAAGCAACGATTCAGCATTCTCACAGGTGTGTTGTCTTTACGAACAAAACTAGCAGCAGCACCAAGAAATGATGCAGCATTTAATGAATATGGAAAAAGGATATGTCCGACCCAGCTCATTACCATGGAGATCACCGGTTTTATTCGTCAAAAAAAGGGATGGTACCTGAAGGTTATGTATTGATTACATGGCACTCAATATGGTTGCCATCAAATATCCACTACCACGGAACAATGACCTATTCGACCAACTGGCAGAATCCAAAGTGTTCTAAAAAAATAGACTTGAGATCAGACTATCATCAGCTGAGGATCTGCTCTTCAGACATACCCAAGACTGCTTTCATCAGTTGATACGGGTTATACGAATTCACTGTGAAGCTCTTCGGATTGACCAACGCTCTTGCATATTCTGTGCAAGGCTTTTCATGAAATATTTGGACAAGCTCATGGTTGTGTTCATCAATGACATACTTATTTGTTCCAAGATGCCAGAAGAACATGAGCAACATCTTCGGATAGTCCTAGAAGAATTGCGGAAGAATCAACAATATGCCAAATCAGTAATTGTGAATTTTGGCTACGGGAAGTTGGTTTCTTGGACACGTACTAACACAGGATGGGATAGCAGTGGACCCAAGTAAAGTAAAGGATGTCTTGGGATGGAAGCAACCCACAAACGTGACAGAGGTCAGAAGTTTTCTTGGTCTGGCTGGCTATTA
Organism: Thinopyrum elongatum; assembly: GCA_011799875.1. Lineage (NCBI taxonomy): Eukaryota > Viridiplantae > Streptophyta > Magnoliopsida > Poales > Poaceae > Thinopyrum > Thinopyrum elongatum. The sequence continues at coordinate 676,491,102 of CM022299.1, read as the reverse complement.
CCAGAGATTTAATGAAGGATTCTCCACCATAGCTAAGCCCATGACCCAATTACTCAAGAAGGATAAGAAGTTTGAATGGACTGAAGCCTGTGAGAAAAGTTTCCAAGAATTTAAAAAGAGGTTAACAACGGCACCCATTTTGGTCGTGCTTGATGTGCACAAATTTTTTGAGATATATTGTGACGCATCTAGGAAAGGCCTAGGATGTGTACTAATGCAAGAAGGAAAAGCCGTAGTTTATGCTTCGAGACAACTATGGCGACACGAAGAAAATTACCCTACCCATGACCTGGAGTTAGCAGCGGTAATGCATGCACTCAAGGAATGACGACAATTCCTTCTGGGTAATCGATGCGAGATATACATGGATCACAAAAGTCTCAAGTATATCTTCACCCAGCCAGAATGAAACTAGCAACAACGTTGCTGGCTTGAGTTGATTAAGGATTATGATATGGGAATTCATTACCATCCAGGTAAAGCAAATGTTGTGGCAGACGGCCTCAGCCGGAATCCCTGCAACAGCAACAACAGTGTGCAATTCTTACAGCATGAGTTCAGCTAGGAATTTGCCAAACACAATATGGTCCTAGTCACAGAAGGAACCGTTACCCAGTTGGAATTAAAACCGACATTAGAAGATCAAATCAAAGGAGCCCAAAAAGGACACCCATGTATTGAGGGGATTAAGAGGAAAATAAAATTGGGCAAGGCGTCTGAATTCACCATAGACAATCAGGGAATTTTATGGTTCGGAAAAAGATTATGCGTGCCTAACAAGGAAGAATTAAAGCAACAAATTTTGGTAGAAGCCGATACCACTCCATATTCTATTCATCCCGGAAGAACGAAGATGTATAAGGATCTACAGGAGAAAAAAAATTGGTGGCACGGGATGAAGAGAGATATAGCCGTATATGTGGCACGTTGTGATTCATGTCAGCATGTAAAAGTAGAACACCAGAGGCCAGCAGGACTATTGCAGCCACTCAGAGTGCCTGAATGGAAATGGGATGTTATAGGAATGGATTTTATCGTCGGATTACCAAGGACACGACACGAAAATGATGTTATCTAGGTTATAATGGATTTATTAACCAAGGTGGCACATTTCATTCCAGTAAAAAAAAACATACTCAACATAGAGGCTTGCCAGATTATACCTCTCCCGAATTGTTTGCTTACACAGAGTACCCAAGACCATGGTCTCCGACAGAGGCACCCAATTTGTCTCTAAATTTTGGGAACACCTACAGCAAGCCCTAGGGACTCAACTAACATTCAGCACAGCATACCATCCGCAGATCGGAGGACAAACTAAGCAGGTAAATCAAATGTTGAAGGACATGCTGAGAGCATGTTTTCTCACTTATGGAGTTAGCTGGGAAGACAATTTACCATACGCGCAGTTCTCATATAACAACAGTTATCAAGCCAGTTTGAAGATGTCACCTTTTGAAGCCCTGTACGGACGAAAGTGCCGTACCCCCCTTAATTGGTCTGAAACCAAAGACAGTCGAATCTTCGGTCCCAAAGTTCTTAAAGAAGCAGAAACAAAAGTGAAGCTTATTCAGGACAGACTGAGAGTGGCTCAGAGCAATCAAAAGAGTTACTATCACCAAAAACACCGCCAGGTCAATTTTGAGCCCGATGGATATGTGTATCTCAGAGTATCTCCAACAAGAGGGTTACAGAGGTTTAAAGTCAAAGGAAAATTGGCACCGAGATATATTGGACCGTTCAGAATAATCGCAAGGAGGGGGAAGGTTGCCTATCAACTAGAGCTACCGACAGAATGTGATTTTTTTTACAAGGTTCAGTGGAGCAACCACACCGAGGATGAAGCAACATGGGAAAGAGAGGATCCCCTGAGGACTGAATATCCGTACCTATTTGAGAGGCAGCTGAAATCTCAGGGACGAGTTTTTCTTAAGGGGGGTAGGTGTTGTAACACCCCAAAAAAAACATTCTTCTCGTTTTACTTAAAATCCTTTCTTTAAAATGAATTCTTTGGAAATCATTTTGATCCCATCTTCCTCCTTCTATTTGAAAACCTTTTCAATTTTTTGGTGGGTTCAAAATTTCCTTAGAAGGTTCTGTTTCATTGATGGTTTTATTTGGAAAATGATTTCTAGAGTTCAAAATTATTTTCTTTTAGATAGGTTTTTGATTTAGCTACAAACATCCAAGGAGATACCCCTTTCTCTTTCTTCTAACACTTTCCAAAAATCCATCCAATAATCTTTTTATCACTTCTAAACTCTTTCCAAGCCACTCACACCTTCTAGGGCAGCAACCAACTTCTTTCCACCCCACAAAAATATTTTTCTCATTTCAAACAAATTCCAAAAATGGGAAATTGCAATATCCATGGTTTCTTTGAGTTACAAAGGAACTATATTTTCTACAACTATTCTGCCTCCACAAAAATTATCCTAGCAACTAGATAGTACCTACAACCCATTTCACGAAAAATATTATGTTCCACAGTTCAAAATTTTCAAATTCCTCTCAAGTCAAATTTGGACCAGAAACAACCTTCATGATGAAAACCCAATTTTAAATGCTCCAAAAATTCCGAAACTTTGCCAGACTCTCTCATTTGCATCAACACCTCTCCACAAACATTTCCACAAATTCCAAAATTACCTAGCACTCTCTGGCATTTCATCATACAGTTGATGTGCACACTGTTCATCGCTGTCCAAAATTCAGTTAACTGGATTTGGATTCAGACGACAGTGGCGATCGGTGCCGTGGACTTATTCCCTTCCGTCTCTTCCACGGCGTCACCATTGCTCATCAATGAGTTCACCTCTAGCCCACTCCCCAGCCACTCACCATCGACGAGCTGCCGGCTGGCCAGTGTAACGGCCACCGTGCCTGTCCATGGCGGACAAAGCAGATCAGCTCACGCCACCGATGAGCATTCACTGCGCCGCAACTCCCCCACCTACTCCTCCTCCACGTGGCAGTTCCACCGCGGCTCCGCGCGCTGACCTCGCCGCCCTGGCCCTGCTGGCACTCGCCGGAGCCAGGCAGTGCCGCCGCACCCGTAAGGGAGCTCCGCTCCAGGATAAGCTCGAGGAGCTCGAGTTCATCCTCGTTAAGGCTATCGGAGTAATCCACTGACCCTCTAGATCATTCACAGAACCTCGCCATCGCCCCTAACCTACTTCGCCGGCGGGATTTAATCCGGCGTTGCCCCCACGCCACTGACCACCTCGGCAGCCTATAAAAATAGGGGCTCCCGAGCTCCATTCGCTCCACCCAACACCTCCACCTCCTCCCAATTGACCTCCAGTGCACTCCCTCGAGCCCGAGAGGATCATCTTCCCCAACTCCGACCACCAGATCCGCCGCGGCACCCAAGAGCCGTTCGTCGCTGTTAGGCCATCTCCTTCACCGAAACCTCGTCAGCAGTATACTGATCCACCGCATCATCCATTCCACCACCCAATTCGGTGTTCCCACGCTTCTCCGGCGAGATCCAAAACCTCCCGAACCACCGTCCGCCGCCGTTAACCTCGCCGTCATTCTATTGATCACCGGAGACCACCACCACATCTCACTGGTGCGGAACACCTCCCCGAGGATGCTCGCACCCTCGCCGCCCTCTGAAACGCCGGTGACCACCGCATCCTCTCTATACTCACGCGCGAGGCGCGTTCGAATTTCAAACCCGACGGGTGGGGCCCGCCCGTCAGTGTTTTATCCTTTTCTGTTATTTTAGAAAGCGTCTTCTGCCTTAGATCGTTTTCTAAGCCGGAAAACGTATTCGTTCTGAGGCGTTTTCTTTTATTACAGCAGGGACCCGGTAGTAGTTATTTTATTTACAAAGAGGTCCCTGGTTTTAAAACCTTGATAACTTTTTAACCACAAGTCCAAATGACTTGATTTTTTAAAAAAAAATCTTATTTTTAGCTCTAGTTTTTTTAGTATTTATTTAAAAATGTTTTGAGACAACTTTTTGTACTATTGCCAATTTTTTTTAATCAGAGTTGAATTTGAATTTTCAGAAAAAGAAGAGGGAAACTTTGCTGGGAATTTCGAAGGGTTTTCACCTGACTACTTTGGACAAGGCAAGCATTATCAAACTTGGGATACGGTGATTGCATTTGCATGTTTGTGTGGGTTGGAGTTGCACCACATATATCACAAGTGCATGCATGTTCGGTCATATCACATCTTGCTCATATCTTGCACTTCACTCAAAGAAAGAATCTTTCTAACATGGTAAAGTTGTGAGTATTCAGGAGAGAGTCTCCTGCCTTGGGCATGCCGGTGGGCACGGGCCATTATTTTTGACACGGTGGTGTCATGTGGCATATGTGGAATATCCCGGTGATGATAATTAACACCTCCTGAGTCGGCCTAGATCGAGTCTTGCTCCATTACACCTAGCTGGATACCGTGCTACCACGGGCCCTTCCGCAAGGAAGGTGCGGCTGAGTAAGTTGTTAACCCCTGTCCAGGTACACACCATACAGAGGGCCATGATGAGGGTTTCCAAAGGCCTTGGACTAAATCATGTCATCGGGTCAGGGGGCATGGGTGTTACCGGCTGTCGCCTTGAGGGAGTGTCCCCTTGGAATCCACGTGTATTAATAGTGATCCCATGCAGGACGTTGGTCTCTCCGTCTTAGAGTTTTTCTTGAACGATGCTTTGGGTGATTCCTGGCATCCGGAAAGTTAATCTTTGTGTACGGGTGAGGTGTGTTTTCAACCCAAAGACCGTAGTGGGAATTAGCTAGTGCCACGGTGCTGACCAAAGGAACCCCATGCATGTGGGTAAAGAGTACACCCTTTGCAGAGTTAAACCTATTTGAATAGCTGTGTCCTCAGTCAAAGGGCGTAGCTGGGTGGGTCAAGTGTCGGTCCCGGTGTTGGTCTCCAGAGGAAATAATTAAAATGCGTCTGACTTATTTCTGCAGGATAATTATTGATACCCTGTTGCTCCCATGAATATTTTATGCTTGTTAAATATTATTATGGCTATACATAATATTGAGGACTAACCCATTTCTCTCATTTTGTATTCTTCCTGAGTGTCTCAGGGGCGGGCTAGACTACCCCGGGCACTCAATTTTTATTTTCAAGACCTTTCATGGCGTCTCTCGAGTTAACAGGCGGTTTATCTTGCCACTACTCTTGTAGACACCCGATTGGCATTTCTCTTCAAGTCCGACCGTGGCGTCACTTGATGCCCGACAGGCTTTTCTTTTCAAGACCACTCGTAGTGTCTCTCGAGTTAACAGGCGGTTTATCTCGCCACTACTCTTGTAGACACCCGATTGGCATTTCTCTTCAAGTCCGACCATGGCGTCACTTGACGCCCGACAGGCATTTCTTTTCAAGACCTCTCGTGGCGTCTCTCGAGTTAACAGGCGGTTTATCTCGCCACTACTCTTGTAGACACCCGACTGGCATTTCTCTTATTTTTTCTGAATGTCACTTGGGCTGGCTAGACTACCCGTGGCATTCACTTGCTTTTATTTTCAAAAGACTGGTTATGGCTAACATGTTTTATTTACTTCCGCATCATTTTATAATTATGTCATGACCAAGATTATAGTCAGCATGAGCATGTTAACATGATCCTACTTGAGCATATGCACTCATTTTATCTTTTGTTCATAATGTTTGCGAGTACATTCCAACGTACTCACTGGCTTGTCCCTGGCTATTTACTTGGCCAGACTTGGAGGAGGACGAGCTTGTGGAGGACGATTGCGCTAGCGAGCCCGACGCTTAGAGGAGTCCCAGTCAGTCAACCTGTGAGATAGGAGTCTACCACATGTATCATCCGCTGAGCTTCCACTACACAAATTAAATAGTCAAGCCTCACCCTGATGCTTGGCTTTACGTTATTGTATCAGAGATGTATCATCGCCAAACCACTGTCATATTCCGCCACTGCCATATATTTGGCAAGTTTGTAATAATGTTGTTGAGCTCTCAGACTCAACCTTGTGTAATATTATATTGTACTGATTATCTGTATCAAGGACGTCCACCAGTTGTGTTGATCTTGGGGCTGGTGTGACTTAGGGCATTTCTGGGATTTATTCTAGAAAGGGGCCCGACATCGGGCGAGAGGTGGTTGATCGACGTCCCCCCTCATATCGAAGTTACTGGAGTTTTCTTCTAGGGGTTTGGGTGGCCTCGAGAGTTTGTCGGGTAGGGGCGGGAGGGGGTAGGAGATCGACAACACTTTTTTTCTAGGGTTTGGGTGGCCTCGAGAGTTGGTCGCCCGATATGTCCACCGCGATATAAAATGATACATAGATGACAACAATTCTTTATTAGAAAGCAAACCCGATATCCGACATATCTACATATCGTCCGATATACCTAGACTTGTTTTTCCGATATATCTAGACTTGTTCTAGTTTGGGGTGGCCTCGACAACGCTTTTTTAGTCCCAGTTTGGGTGGACTCGAGAGTTGGTCGGGCGAGAGGGGGTTGATCGACGTCCCCCCTCATGTCGAAGTTACCGGAGTTTTCTTCTAGGGGTTTTGGGTGCCATCGAGAGTTTGTCGGGTAGGGACGGGAGGGGGTAGGAGATCAACAACGCTTTTTTCTAGGGTTTGGGTGGCATGTCCGACGAGCGGACCGCCTCTCTCCCGTGCATGTCCGATGTCCCCGCTCATGTCGAAGTTATCGGGGAGGGGGTAGATCGACAACGATGCTCACCCCTCATATCGACGTCCCCCCTCAAATGCTATCCATCCATACATACATAGCCACATACATACATGAAAAGAAATGCTATGAACAAAAAAATACATCTAGCCACATATATGAAAAAAAAATACATATATGAACAAAAAAATGCTATGAACAAATGGAGAGAGCGGGGGCGGCCGGCGAGGGCGACGGCGCCAGCGGTGGCGGCGAGGGCGCCGGCGACAGCGACGGCTTGGGCGGGCAGGGGCGCGGCCGGGCGCGCTCAGGGGCGGGGCAGGGGCGCGGGCTCGGGGGTGGGGCAGTGCCGCGGGATCGGTGATGACGACAGCGACGACGGGTTAGGGGCGCGGCGACGGCGGGGGCGGCGGCGTCGGGGCAGCCTGGCGGCAACGAATAGCTAGTCATCGATCGTCGGGGCAAATGGCAGATGAAAACTGGAAAAATCTCTAAGTGTTGTTTATATACCCACACCTTTGGTCCCGGTTCGTGGCACCAACCGGGACAAATGCCCCCCTTTAGTCCCGGTTGGTGCCACCAACCGGGACCAAAGGTCACTTTTCGCCAGCCCAAAGGGCGGGAAGCAGAGACCTTTGGTCCCGGTTGGTGGCACCAACCGGGACTAAAGGGGTGTGACGCCCCCGGCTCAATCGTGCAATAATCATACACGCAAACATGCACGATCAAGCACAGGGACTCACGGGAAGATATCACAACACAACTCTAACACAAATTTAACGGAGATCCACAATATTACAGACCAGGGATCCGAAGATCCGAATACATAAGTCAGTCATACAAATATTATCTGAGTACAGACATAGTTAGACAAGTTTTGCCTTAAGAAGGCTAGCACAAACAGCGACACTAGATCGAAAGGCGTTGGCCTCCTGCCTGGGAGCCTCCGATCCTACTCCTAGTCAGCTGGCTCGATCCAGTAGTACGTGCCCTCTGGACCCGCCTGGTAGTAGGCTCCTGTGGTGGCGTCTGGCTCCTGGACTCCATCGTCTGGTGTATCATCAAAGTGGGGTATATGGGGGAAAAGAGAAAATAAAGCAACCGTGAGTACTCATCCGAAGTACTCAGCAAGCAAGGATCTATACTACATATGCAACATTATCAATGGAGAAAGGCTGTATATGTGGACTGGGCTGCAGAAATGCCAGAATAGAAAGAAGGCCTAGTCCTATCGAAGACTAGCATCTTCAAACATCTTCATATGCCATCATCTCGCAGCAATAGAAGAGAGTAGAATAGCATTTTATTTAGCAAACATGTTGAAGTACAGCTCAAAGATCCTTCCTCGACTCCCAGCGAGAAAGTGATCCCGAAGCTTCAATTAAGTAACAAGTATCCAGTTTAAGTAGTAGATCGGGATACACAAATTGAGCGTCCTTTACCGTAGGACCGGCTATCGATAGATCATTCATCCCTGCAGGGGTGCACTACTGTTACCCAACACGCTCGATCAACTCTGACCGGACATACTTGCTGGGTAATGCCCGTCCTCGGAAGATCAACACGAAGCAGCGCCCTACCTAGGCTCGGCAGAGAGGTCAGCACGCCGGACTAATGCTATGCACCCAAAGGTCTTGGGCCTTCGCCCTGGGGACCCTGCGCGTTGCGTGGCTGGCCGGGGTGCAGGCACGACACTGAACTCGTCAGTGAAGTATCCAGCCCAATCCCGGCGATCAGCCCGCACTGTGAATCGTGACGTCTGATGAGCTTTCGGAGAAACGTACATCGCAGAGGGCCCCATAACCATAATCCCGCGTGGTGGCAGTGCGTATAGGGCACGTCGACCCACTCAGATCACACACCCAAATCCAATAGGCTCATTTAGTATCACACGGAGACAGTCAGAGTTTCTGAAGCTCCGCCACAATATCACACTCGAGTGCCCTTCCGGCACACTCGACAACATAGATCCCCAGCGGGTACCCACCAAGGTGGACCCGCCTATGACAAAGGTCAAGTAACCGTGTGGTCATAACCATCAGGGTGAACGTATGAGGCAACGCCCTCGAGGTTCACACTGAGGGGTTGCACGACAGAGTCGTATCAGAAGTGGAGAAGGAGGAATCACCCTCGATGACCACGACCGAACAGCTACACTGCAGAGTATTCATCAGGAGTGCGTTACGAGGTATCACCCTCGGCACTCGAGAGTATCTATGCAGAGTCGTACAACTAAGGGGGTGTGAAGTGAGGTGTCGGTCTCTGGTCGACGATCGCGTTGATCGAGACGTCGATGATCAAGCAGGGGCAACAAAGGTAAGGTGGTGGGGTCACTGATGGTTCAATACCAACCTATACTAAACAGTTTATCATAGGCAGGTAAGTAACAAGGAACAGGTTACAACAGCTGGCTATGCATCAGAATAGGAGCATACATTAACAGTAGCAAAATCTAATGCAAGCAGGAGAAATGGAATAGGCGATATCTGGATGCTCAAGGGGGGGGGGGGGCTTGCCTGGTTGCTCTGGCAAGAGGGGGAGGTCGTCAACGGGCTGCTCGTCGGTAGTGTAGTCGTATCCTGGTGCAGCGTCATCGGTCTCGGCGTCTATCGAGAGGGAGAAGGAAGGGGAGAGAAACAATAAATTCACGGCAATAACGCAATCAATATGTATGACATGCCTAAATGATATGCCGGGGTGTTCTACTGCCTAGCTAAATGATTTAGTTAATTTAGGAATTTATTCGGATTTATTTAATCAACGTTGGGCACTATTCATTTACTGAAAACGGTCTAAAAGTTCCATGTTCATATAGCTACAGGCGTCTGACGGGAATACGGAGGACGTATTCGGGTTCATATCGAAATTCTGAGCAAGTTTCATGTATAAAGTATTTTCATCGGAGTTACGGTTTATTTAATATGATTTTCTAAAGTTTTTATTAATTTCTGGAATTTAATTAATTATTTAAATTAACATTATCCGAAACAGTGTTGATGACATCATGCTGACGTCAGCAGCCATCTGATAGGGTGGGTCCCACCTGTCATAGACTGTTAGGTTAGTTAGGGTTAACTAATTAATTATACTAATTAATTAAATTAGATTAATTTAATCAGAGTTAATTAACCAAATTAATTAACTAATTAATTAACTAATTAATTTTAATTATTTTTATTTTTATTTTATTATTTTTTTAAAAAAAATAATTTTACTAAACGTTTTTCGGGCGGGGCCCGTTGTCATTGGGCCAAGGGGGTTTGGGCCCAGCGGCAGTGGCACTGGGGCACTGGGCCCCTTCGGTCAGTGGCCTAGGGGCCACAGACACGGGCGCGGGCGCGCGGGCGCGATGCAGGGGCGCGGCGACGCGGGGGTGGGCGCGGCGACGGGCGCGCAGGCGCGTGCGCGCGCAGCGGCAGGGGCGAGCAGCGGGGCGGAGCGCGGCGATGGGCGCGAGCAGGGCGAGGCGCGCGGCGCGTGCGGGGCCGCGGTGAGCGCGGCGGGGCGGGGGCGAGCAAGGCGAGAGAGGAGAGAGGCCGGGGTCGGGCCTCACCGTAGGAAGCAGGGTCTGGGCAGTGGGCGCGGGGAGGCGAGCGGCGACGGTGGTCGGTGACGGCGGGGCGGCGTGGTGGCTGAGAGGCGACGGCGGCGACGGGCGCGGCGTCGGGTGCGTCGGGGGCGTCGGGGCGCGGTCGGGGCGAGCGCGCGGGGCTCGGGGCGCGTCGAGCGAGGGCTCAGCCCGATCCGGTTCTGGATCGGGTGGGAGGGGAGTGAGCGAGGGGGTGCGGGTCTCGGTGGCTAGGGTTCGATGCCCAGGGGATAAGGGAGTGGGGGTGGGCCGGTCGGGCCAGCTGGGCTGGGGCCCAGTTGGGCCGGGGGGGTTTCTCTTTTTCTTTTCTGTTTTGTTTTTCTTTTATCTTTATCTTTTTATTTATTTTCTTTTCTCAGTTTAGCAAATTGTTAGGCCTCAAAATGATTTTTGTAAAACATAGCAATCGTTCCAATAAATACTAGGCATTAACTAACACTACCAAAAATTGGTTTGGAGTCAACTTGAGTTCACACAATTTTTATAATAATTAATATGCATTAATCCTTGTTGTTTTGGTAATGTTAGTGCCACCTAATTAATTTATTAATTGTTGGTTACAATTTTAGAATAGCCTTTGCAATATTTTTTATTTACTGAACATTTTAATTTCTATGTTGCACAACTTTTATTTTCCACTTTCATTTAAATTTGAATTTGACTTAGGAGTTGAAATGCAATACGATGCTAATGATGATAATGCACTATTAAACTTGCTGACTTGTCATTATCAAAAGTGATTACTATGGCTAATGACAGGGGGTGTTACAAGGGGGGCATTGGTCCCGGTTCGTGCCACCAACCGGGACCAATTGCCTTGCACAACGGCGTGGTGGGAGTTTAGTGCCACCTCGCTAGTTGAGAGGGCTCGAGATTGGTTTATAAGCGCTGCTGTGCCAACCCTCTCGAGCTCCTCTCAACTTCAAGCTTACAGGACCAATCCCACTCTCCTCCTCCTGTGGGCCTACTGGGCCTGCTACGGGCCTGAATCCTGGCCCAACTAGCTGGTTGGGTTTCTAGTTGTATTCAGGCCGTGGTGGCCCAGTAGGCTGCATTTTTTTAAATTTATTTCCAGTTTTTTTTTCTTTTTTGCTTTATTTATTTTCTTTTGTTTCTACTTATAGTTTTTCAGTGACTTTTTTTGCTTTTAGGTCACAAAAATTATAAACATTCTGTTAGTGCCATTAGTTTTTAAATTTGAATAGTTTAAATTTGAATTCTTTTAAATTTGTGTGAATCACTAGTTTGTGAATAACTTTATTATAAAAATAGATTTTTGAGTGATTCTTTTTCCTGCTATTTAATATTATTGTGTTTTATCATTATATTCAATTTGGTAATTTTTAGGTTATTTTAAATGTCTGTTTTAATCAAAAACATATTTTGTTATTTTAGTTTGCTATTAAAGTTTCTAACAATTTTTTTTTATGAAAATTCTTTTTGCTATTATTGTTTTGAACAAAAAATTCTTTTTGCATAAATTTTATATAATTTTAGTTTCAAAAATACTAGAGGTTTATAAAATCTTTTTAGTTGATCCCTTTTGCTATTAGAGTTTTATAAAAGCTTTTTAGTTGATTCTTTTTGCTATTGAAGAATATTATAGTTTTGTTTTAGTTGATCATAAGAGAATATTTTAATAGATTATTTTTATTTCATTCTTTTTGCTATTAGAGTTTCATAAAAGTTTTCTAGTTCATTCTTTTTGCTATTAGTTCATTCTTTGAGCTAAATGACCCTGAAATTGAAAAGCACTACAAATGAACTCTGAAAAGGTTGAAAGTTGGCATGGTATCATCATTTGAACCACATAGCATGTTCTAAAAAGTTGAGAGGGTTACGGCAAAAACTGGATGCACTTCGTGTACAAAATGGACAATCTCTTTCGATGTATCAGGGTTTCGGTCGAAAACTCAGCTATTACAAAGGGATTTCATTTTTTTGAACTTATTTAAACTCCAGACTTTTTGTGTTCAAAATGCACCATTCAAAGCCACATCATGAATTTTCAACCCTTTCTGACTTCATTTTGTATTTTTCATGCATTTACTGATATTTTTGAGCTAAATAACCCTGAAATTGTAAAGCACTACAAATGAACTCTGAAAAGGTTGAAAGTTGGCATGGTATTATCGTTTCACCCACATAGCATGTTCTAAATAGTTGAGAGGGTTACGGCAAAAACTGGATGCACTTCGTGTACAAAATGGACAATCTCTTTCGAAGTAACAGGGTTTCATACGAAAACTCATCTGTTACAAAAGGCATTTCATTTCTTCACATGTAACTGCAGTGATATTCTAGATCAAAGGCATCATCATAATAGTTGTGGAGAGAAAGTCTTCACTTTTTCTTTGCTTGTGTCCTATGCTTATTGCACTGTAACCATGGATAATCTTCATCGTTTAACAGGGTGCTTGGGTCCGCCTTGACTTTGAAGGGAGGAATTTCATGAAACTTTTCATAATCTTCAGACATGTCTGTCTTGCCCTCCACTCCCACGATGTCTCTTTTTCCTGAAAGAACTATGTGGCGCTTAGGCTCATCGTATGATGTATTCGCTTCCTTATCGTTTCTTTTTCTCGGTAGACATGTCCGTCACATAGAAAACATTCTCCACATCATTGGCTAGGACGAATGGTTCGTCTGTGTACCCAAGATTGTTCAGATCCACAATTGTCATTCCGTACTGTGGGTCTACCTGTACCCCGCCTCCTGACAGATTGACCCATTTGCACTGAAACAAAGGGTCCTTAAAATCATGTCCATAGTCAAGTTCCCATATGTCCACTATGTAACCATAATATGTGTCATTTCCCCTCTTGGTTGGTGCATCAAAGAGAACACCACTGTTTTGGTTGGTGCTCTTTTGATCTTGGGCGATCATGTAAAATGTATTTCCATTTATCTCGTACCCTTTGTAAGTCAATACAGTCAAAGATGGTCCCCTGGCCAACGAGTATAGCCCATCTAAAACAGTGTTGTCACCCATGAGACGTGTTTGGAACCAACTGCCGAAAGTCTTGATGTGTTCACATGTAATCCAGTCATCACACTACTCCGGGTGTTTGGAGCGCAGAATATTCTTGTGTTCATTGACATACGGGGTCACCAAGGTAGAATTCTGTAGAACTGTGTAGTGTGCTTGAGACCAAGAATGCCTGTCCCTACATATTATTGAGTCCACTCCTAGCGTGCCTTTTCCAGTCAGTGTTCCCTCATACCTCGATTGAGGGAGACCAATCTTCTTAAGGTCAGAAATGAAGTAAACACAAAACCCAATGACCTCCTCCGTTTGATGGCCCGTGGAGATGCTTCCTTCTGGCCTAGCACGGTTACGAACATATTTCTTTAAGACTCCCATGAACCTCTCAAAGGGGAACATATTGTGTAGAAATAGAGGGCCCAGAATGGCAATCTCGTCGACTAGATGAACTAGGACGTGCGTCATGATATTGAAGTAGGATGGTGGAAACACCAGCTCGAAACAGATAAGACATTGCGCCAAATCACTCCTTAACCTTGGTAGGATTTCTGGATCGATCACCTTCTGAGAGATTGCATTGAGGAATGCACATAGCTTCACAATGGCAAATCGAACATTTTTCGGTAGAAGCCCCCACAATGCAACCGGAAGCAGTTGCGTCATAATCACGTGGCAGTCATGAGACTTTAGGTTCTGGAACTTTTTCTCTTCCATATTTATTATTCCCTTTATATTCGACGAGAAGCCAGATGGGACCTTCATACTGAGCAGGCATTCAAAGAAGATTTCCTTCTCTTCTTTGGTAAGAGCATAGCTGGCAGGACCTTCATACTGCTTTGGAGGCATGCCGTCTTTTTTGTGCACACGTTGCTGGACCTCCCGTGCCTCCGGTGTATCTTTTGTCTTCCCATAACGCCCAAGAAGCCTAGCAGGTTCACGCAAAGATTCTTCGTCACATGCATCACGTCGATTGCAGAGCGGACCTCTAGGTCTTTCCAATAGGGTAGGTCCCAAAATATAGATTTCTTCTTCCACATGGGTGCGCGTCCCTCAGCGTCATTCAGAACAGATAGTCCGCCGGGACCCTTTCCAAAGATTACTTATAAATCATTGACCATATCAAGTATGTGATCACCAGTACGGACGGCGGGCTTCTTCCGGTGATCTGCCTCACCTTTGAAATGCTTGCCTTTCTTTCGACATTGATGGTTGGTCGGAAGAAATTGACGATGCCCCAGGTACATATTCTTCCTACATTTGTCCAAATATATACTCTCGGTGTCATCTAAATAGTGCGTGCATGCGTAGTATCCCTTGTTTGTCTGTCCTGAAAGGTTACTGAGAGCAGGCCAATCATTGATGGTTACAAACAGCAACGCATGTAGGTTAAATTCCTGCTGGTCATCCTCATCCCTCACACGCACACCTTTTCCATTCCACAGCTGTAAAAGTTCTTCAACTAATGGCCTTAGGTACACATCAATGTCGTTGCTTTGTTGCTTAGGGCCTTGGATGATAACTGGCATCATAATGAACTTCCGCTTCATGCACAACCAAGGAGGAAGGTTATAGATACATAGAGTCACGGGCTAGGTGCTATGATTGCTGCTCTGCTCCCCAAAAGGATTAATGCCATCCGCGCTTAAACCAAACCATATGTTCCTTGCGTCACCTGCAAAGTCCCCCCACTTTCTCTCGATTTTTCTCCACTGCGACCCGTCAGCGGGTGCTCTCAACTTCCCGTCTTTCTTACGGTCCTCTTTGTGCCATCGCATAAACTTGGCATGCTCTTTGTTTCTGAACAGACGTTTCAACCGTGGTATTATAGAAGCATACCACATCACCTTGGCAGGAACCCTCTTCCTGGGCCGCTCGCCCTCAACATCACAAGGGTCATCTCGTCTGATCTTATACCGCAATGCACCGCATACCGGGCATGCGTTCAAATCCTCGTACGCACCGCGGTAGTGGATGCAGTCATTCAGGCATGCATGTATCTTCTGCACCTCCAATCCTAGAGGGCATAGAACCTTCTTTGCTCCGTACATACTGTCAGGCAATTCGTTATCCTTTGGAAGCTTCTTCTTCAATATTTTCAGTAGCTTCTCAAATCCGTTGTCAGATACACCATTGTCTACCTTCCATTGCAGCAATTCCAGTGTGGTACCGAGCTTTGTGTTGCCATCTTCGCAATTGGGGTACAACCCTTTTTTGTGATCCTCTAACATGCGATCGAACTTCAACTTCTCCTTTTCACTTTCGCATTATCTCTTTGCATCAACAATGACCCGGCGAAGATCATCATCGGGCACATCATCTGGTTCCTCTTGATCTTCAGCTTCCCCCGTTGTAGCATCACCGTATTCAGGGGGTACATAGTTGTCATCATCCTCTTCTTCTTCGTTGTCTTCCATCATAACCCCTCTTTCTCCGTGCTTGGTCCAAACATTATAGTGTGGCATGAAACCCTTCTCAAGCAGGTGGATGTGAAGGGTTTTCGAGTCAGAGTAAGACTTCGTATTCTCACATCTAGGGCATAGACAACACATAAAACCATTCTGTTTGTTTGCCTCAGCCACTTCAAGAAAATTATGCATGCCCTTAATGTACTCGGAGGTGCGTCTGTTACCGTACATCCATTGCCGGTTCATCTGCGTGCATTATATATAATTAAATGTGTCAAAAAACAATATAGAACATCATGAATAGAGAAGTGACAAAATTAATAGAAGTTCATCATCACACCAAAACCAAAGTACATACATAGTTCTCATTGAACAACATATAGCTGTCCAGAGCATCTAATTAAACCATACATTGAAACTATGTAAAACATTTCAATGCAACAACAAATGCGATCATAATCGCAACTTAGGTAACAATTGATCCAATGGCATAATTATACAAAGCCTCAGTATGAATGGCATATTTTTTAATCTTTCTAATCTTCAAGCGCATTTCATCGATCTTGATCTTGTGATCATCGACGACATCCGCAACATGCAACTCCAATTCCATCTTCTCGTCCTTAATTCTTTTCAATTTTTTCTTCAAGTCATTGTTTTCTTTTTCAACTAAATTAAACCTCTCGACAAGAGGGTCGGTTGGAATTTCCGGTTCACATACCTCCTAGATAAAAACATCTATGTCACGTTGGTCGGCATAATTGTCATAAACACTAAATGAAACAAATAGTTATAAAAGATAATATATACCACATCCGAATCATAGACAGGACGAGGGCCAACGTGGGCGGATACCAAAACCATCGCACTATATAATAACAAACAATAATAAAAGTAAGAAAATTGTACAAGTATCTACCTAAATCATACAAGTAAGCATTTTTTTATTTTAGAAAGAAGATAAGAACAAGAGGCTCACCACGGTGGTGCCGGCGACGAGATCGGCGCGGGCGATCGACGGCGGTGAGGACGGGGATGGGACAGGACGGACCGCCAAACCTAGACAAATCTTGAGGAAAATGGAATTTGGACAAGGAGCTTCGAGAGGAGAAAGCTTAAGTGTGGCTCGGCCATTTCATCGAACACCTCATGTGCATAGGAGGTGAGCTAGAGCACCACAAAGCTCTCCCACGACCGGCCAAAAAATCAGAGCAGTGGCTCTGCTCGCGGGTAGGGGCGGGGGTATATATAGGCCTCTCTTTAGTCCCGGTTTATGGCTAAAACCGGGACTAAAGGGCAACATTTGGTCCCGGTTCCAGCCACCAACCGGGACTAAAGGTGGTGGGCCAGGAGCGAGGACCATTGGTCCCGGTTCATGTCTGGAACCGGGACCAAAGGGGTCAGACGAACCGGGACCAATGGCCCCCGAGGCACGCCCGGCGCCCTGTCCTCACGAATCAGGACTGATGGCCCCTTTGGTCCCGGTTCGTGAGTGAACCGGGATTAATGCCCTTACCCAGGCCTCAAACAAAGCCCTATTTTCTACTAGTGCTAGCAACTCC
The DNA here is from genome assembly GCA_011799875.1 of Thinopyrum elongatum. NCBI lineage: Eukaryota > Viridiplantae > Streptophyta > Magnoliopsida > Poales > Poaceae > Thinopyrum > Thinopyrum elongatum. The sequence goes on along the minus strand of CM022299.1, from coordinate 676,473,915 downwards.
CCAATGAGTATATATTGCATATGAGCGTATTTTCATTTTTATTCTAATATATTTTTATACGTTGCATTTATTTAGATTATAGACAAAAGGTGGTGCATTCAAATGATGCTTTGAAAATGTCAATTGACATACACAATGATGATGGACCAGACAGAACTGCATACAAATAATTATTTTTCTTTATATATATGTTACATATGATAAAACAAAAGGTGTATTTCTATATATGTTCATTTTTATAGAATATGAAAGAGAAAGAGATGAATTTTGTCGCCGTTTAAAAAGAACCCACCGACAAGGGTCCAAGGTGATATCGTTGGAAGGGACCGAAATTCACCAAGTTTTATCTCTACCAATATAAAAAGACCAAGTGGGGCAGATCCAGCAGATCTCTGTCATCCGTTCGCGTTAATCCGACAGTCCATATTGTCCTGATGGTGAGCAACTAAACATGTTTAGCACTAAACACATTTATACCGCTAATCAATCCGTTATCTCCCTGATCCCCTTCCTTCGTATATCCTTTCACACAAAAGGAAACTGCCACACAAGGGAATGTCACCACCGTGCTGCCCCCGCCCATCGCCTCGCGTGGCCTCGGCCGTCATCGCCCCCATCGACTCGCTTCAGCGACACCGCCGCCATCGCCTCGACCCGAAGCAGCTTGAAGGACGCCACCCCTCACATCTCCTCGCGTGGCCTCGGCCATCGGGGAGGGCGCCTAGACCGCCTGGCCAGCCGTCGGGGGCGCCGCTTGGATTGCCTGCCAGTCCGTCGCTGCCGGGCCGTCAGGGAGACGCCCGCTGGCCTGGGTCGTCAGCGCCACCGTCAGAATCAGTGGACGCACTGCCATCAAGTACACAGCCGCCGGGCCAGAGGTGTTTCATCTCTGCTTGTTTTCTTTCTTTCCCCGTATGCACTGATAAAACTGAACCCAAATCAGGCTTCGTAAAACTGAACCAAAAGCAGCCCTGTATGCACATGTTCAGCACTTATTAAGCTTCATTACCAACGTGAGCATTGCTTCAATTCAGCTAACCGTTCATCATATTGTACTAATTCCACCTTCATTACCAACCTCATTTGCATTGGTTTCAATTTTTCTCACATAAGTTATTCCGAGTTCACTGATTCTGTACACACATGAAGCAGATGGAAAACAGACATATAGGTGCTTCTCCGTCCCGATTAGGGAATCGTTCCCAGATTGCGGACCTTACAAACAAGTCCACATCAGCAAACGAAAGTCATGCCGATGAGAATCTGCGGGATATAAAACTGCAGGGTAATAAACAATCATGGTATGCACAAAAGTCTGATGATAAGAAGGCGGAATACCTCGAGAAGTGGCAGCAGGCACGCGCTGAAAAGAAGGCTGCAACTCTTACTACTGCCAACTATCAGCAAGTATCTCAGTACCATCCTTCTTCATTTTTGTCTCTGCGACGTACACCTTTCAGTAATATAACCAACACACAAAAATATGGTAGATTCCTAAACTCAGTAACTTTACTTCATTTGTTCATGCATACTGTACTCATGGTTCTGCTGTTTCATTTCCTCTTTTTTGCCATGTATAGTGAGTACCTCTGGGAGTACTGCTCATCAACCTGCAGAGAACAATGTTGAATGCAAAAAACAAAGCGGGCAGGGGTGGTATGCCCGTCTGTCCCCAGGAAAGAAAGCAGAACACACTAGTAGAAAACAGCCCATTTATCCCGGTTCCAGAGGCCCTTTAGCCCCGGTTCTAGAACCGGGACTAAAGGGTCAGGACTAAAGCCCAAAACCTTTAGTCCCGGTTCGCTTACGAACCAGGACATAATGGGCTCCAGGTGGCCACTGCGGGGCGCCCAGGAAGGAGAACCTTTAGTCCCGGTTGGTAATACCAACCAGGACCAAAAGGAAGCCACGCGTCAGCACCTTACAGTCACTAGGGTTTTTGTTTTTTTTTAAAGGGGGGGGGGGTTGGGGTTTTGGAGGGTTAATTTAGGGGTTTCGTATTGTGTTAGCTAGCTAATAGAGAGAAGTGACCTCTCTTTCTCCGTGCTTGGTTAACGCTAGCTACTATACATATAGAGAGAACTCGACACGCTATCTAGTAAGCAAATGAAGGAACCATTAATTACACAAGATCGTCATGAACATATACAGAGAGAAGTGACCTCTCTTTCTCCGAGAGATTGGTCGAACAACAAGTTTTCGTATATCTATCCGACGCTACTACATATATACAATATAACATCTCTTACAATCCCTAACATCTAAAATCCATTTCAATTTCCAGATGGTATTCTCCCTTCTCATTTATGACGGCCATGCACGCCGCTCGCCGGAAAAAACAACACCACCCAAGCTTCTCCTTGCAAAAAAGACGAGGAGGGGAGGGGAGGAACAAATTGGACGCAAGCAAAATCAAAAGCAAACATCAAACATAAAGCAAAATCAGGAGGGGAGCAGAGGAGAGGGAAAACACCTTTCTTCACAAGCTTTTCCTGCAGTTCTAGCCATCGGACGACACTCCGCAGTGAGAGTGGAGAAGGGGATTTCTGTGGGGGAGAAAAGAGGGGGAGAACGAAAAAGAAATGGCTTTGAGTAACTCCTCCACGAGAGAGGGGAAGTTATGATGGTGAGTGGGAGAAAATGGAACGGGCAAACCCACGATCATGGGAGAAAAAAAACAGGCAAAGCCCACGATCCGGGTAGTTACTAAAAATAATCATAATAATTAAATAGAATAACAAAATAACTAAACACAACTGAACATAGTGCAAAATATAATTGACATTAATGACAGTTAGTTCAATTACTACAATCACAAAGGTACAAAACAAATGCCTTAGATACATTATTCAATAGTCAGTACAAAAAAATTAAAATTTTTAATGACAGTCAGTAAAATAAAATTAAAAATAAAATAAAAAAGATGGTCAGTACAATTTTTTTTTAAATAAAACACTAAAAACCCAAAAAATTATTCAATACAATAGTTTTTAGATTTTATTTTATAACAATAAAAAAATGCCTCACACTCACCTAAGCGGATGAAGTGGGCTCATTCCTGGCTAAGCCTCGCTGGAGATACTGGCGGTACACTTCCGGTCACACGTCACATAACGGACTCGCCTAATCCAGCTCGTTCCTGGCTCCGCTTGCCCGTAGGGACCCCTGGGTCGGCCCCGCCCTGCCGCGGAGGGGCAAAAGTTCAAATAGATAAACCGGGTCAGTACGAGAACCCTGTCAGACAAAGAAAATAATTACTTGATATCAAGAAATGAACAAAGTTGCCGATATGGTGCGATAATGATCGATTGAACTTACTTCTGGAGCATTGCAGTCATGTCCGCATAGTCCTGGGGATCTTTTCGTCTCGAGTCTAAGACAGTTACTACTCCCCGGTTAAGCTTATTCTCTAGCAGAATAAAGTGGAAGCTGTGCACGCATGCATAACTCATCAATTACATTACTATAACCTCGAGTAAGCGAAACCAAATATGCACAAGACAGTAACACTCACTTGAAGTTGTAAGGAAAGAGTATTTTCCCTTTGTTTTGATTCCGAAGCAACGATTGTAGCAAGTTGTCCTCGGTATCTTCGACTCTATTTTTAACCGACCATTCATTTATGGTATTTGGGTTAATGAACGCAATGTCATAGATTTGTTTCTTTTTGCATTCGACGATCTTCAATCTGCATAATATAGTGAGGATAATTATATATACATGCAATGAAAGAGCTGAGCTATAGAGGCTTAATTATAGAAGTAATACTTATAGACAGTAGCAAGTCATGAGTTGTTTGTCGAGGGCGTCTTGATTGTATAACTGGAATAACTCCACATATTGAACATGCACCACCTCAGGTCCAACGAGGTCGTGCTCCTCTTTAATTCCCAGCATCAAAGTATCCTTCCAAGACTTGCTGCAGGTATCCATGTACCATTCATGCAATCTTCGCATCATTGTTGTTAGAGGAGGATGATTAGGTTTGACGAGAGGCTTCCCGTACTCGTATCTGAAGTGTTCCACCTCTAGTATTTCAAACTCTACATCATCGCTTAGGTAATCAGCAGGATTGGTACCAGGCACTAGCCCCGGATGATTAGCGACAATATCGCTAGACACCCTGAGCGGGGGACATGATTGCTTCGCTTGTTTGCCGAGCTGGGGAATTGTTTTCCCACTTCTTCGTTCTGCTAATCATGCATCACTGGAAGTACTTCCCGACCGCTGCGCTTCCATATATGTCCTTTCAATAATGCGCTCATAGTTGGATTGCGGCGGAGACGGTGGTGGTCGCTTAAGGGCATTCAGAGTGCGCTTCACTTTCACCGGATCTAACGTTTCCTTCGGAGGAGGAGGTTTCCATGCAAAATGTTCATGCACTTCGGCAGCACTAATTTTCGCGTTTTCCTCGTCGGCCCTCTCATATGGTAACTTTTCCAGAGCCTTGAGGCTTGGACCATATCTGAATTGCTTCCCGCCTCTGCTTGTACTGCTAGCCGCCGGAGCGGCGGCGTCTCTCTTCCGCCATTGCTGACGTGGCGGAGTCCGCTGACACGCCGGAGGAGGCGGAGTGCTCCAACATGCGGTAGGAGGCAGAGTGCCCTCATGCGTCGGAGGAGGCGAAGAAGGAGGCGGAGCGCCCTGATCACTCACCGGAGGAGGAGGCGGAGGAGGAGGAGGAGGCGGAGTGCCCTGAATCGCCGGAGGAGGAGGAGGAGGCGGAGTGCCCTGAATTGCTGGAGGAGGAGGAGGAGGCGTCCAGTTTGGAAGCTTGATGTACTCCTTCCTCCATAGACAGGTACTCCTCAAAGCATAAACCAGGTGATTCTCCCCTTCACCTGTAGGGTGGTCAAGCTCCAGCTCCTCAAATCCCTCCATTATTTCATCCACCGTCACAACAGCATAGCCATGTGGAATTGGACGGCAGTGAAAAGTTCCGTCAGCTTGAGGAGCTGCAACAGAGCCAACAGCCACCTTCAAAGTCAGGTTCTGCCATTTCGTCATTAGCTTGCAATGTTGAACCTCCGTGATAGTATCCACGGGGTAGCGAGGAGCCGTGAAATCAGGCTGAACGAGCTCCGTGGAAGCCACGCTGCTTCTCCGCTGAGATGGTGGGGTAGCTTCGTGCCGCTGAGATGGTTGGCCGGCAGCTGCAAGTTCCTCTAGCTTTGCTATTCTTGCATTGAGATTCTGCATTTCCCTTACCTCCGCTTTCCTCTTTCTCTCTCGGCTTCTATAACCACTGCTGCCGGGAAACCCAACCACCCACGGAACGGAGCCTGGTGTGCCGCGTGTTCATCAAGGGTGCTCAGGATTCCCGAGGGCCTCAGTCAGCTCATCCTTCTCACTGTCGGGAATGAACGTCCCTTCCTGCGCTGCGCTGATATATTGCTGAAGCTTCTTGATGGGTATTGCTAGCTAGTTGCCCGTCCGTCCAATGACACTCCCCTGTTTCTGGGTCCAAAGTTCCCCCAACCCCGAAGAACCAAGTACTTGAATGGTCTGGCCAGTTCAATGTCGCTGGTTGGACCCCTTTAGCAAGCAGGTCTTGCTCAGCTTTGTCCCACAATGGCCGGGCTTTATAGTAGCCACCTGACCCCGTGTGATAGTGATACTTCTTCTTTGCAGCATTTTTCTTGTTTGTCCTTGACCTTTTCTTACCCTTCTCCGAATTCTTGTAGGCCACAAATGCGGGCCAGTGATCTCTTATCTTCTCATATCGGCCGATGAATTCTCTAGTCTTCCCTTTGTCGACAAACTTTGTGTTCAACTCTTTCTTCCAGTTCCTGAATAGATCTGCCATCTTCTTAAGAGCAAACGCCTTGACCTTTGGCTCTATAACTGGGTTATTCGGATCCTCCTCTGGCGGTAGGGTGAAATTTGCCATCAGCGAGTTCCAAAGATCATCTTTCCGTCTATCTTGGACATAAGAAACTTCAGGGTCGTCTTTACTCTTATTCCATTGTTGGACGCTGATCGGGACGCTGTCCCTAACAATAGCTCCGCACTGCTTAAGAAATGTGTCCTTGGTCCGCTTGGGTTCAATCGGTTGGCCATCGTCCGCGATTTCTATGATCGTTAACCTTTCATCCAGGCACAACCTTTTCTTCGGGCCTCGTCTCCTTACGAAAGTTTGGCTCGATTCGGAGGGCTGTAAAAGAAGAAAGAAGCATGTTAATATATGTACATACCAAAACAATTAATGCATCAAGTCAGCACAGGCTTAATTAATATATATACCTCACCGGACTTTGCAACAGCTCCCTCCTCTGTTCAGTCACCGGAGCCGTCATCATGGTCTTCTTCCTTTGCCATTAGGTCACCGGAGCCATCATGATCTCCTTCCTCCTCCATTGTTGGATTACCGGAGCCGTCATCCTCTCCTTCCTGGCCATCGGTGTCGTTGAGAAACGACAAGACATCACGTCCGTCGCGGATTATATCCCCCAACAACTCTTCTTGTTCTAAGTCTTTGTCCATAGTTTCTGCAAATATTACAACATGGCAATATACAAACATGAGAGATGGATATATTAGTGGCAAACATAGACCTAGCTAATATCACAACAAGGAATCATATGCATATATGAGCAATGGATTAGTTTCGGACTGCCTCTCTCATGGATGTCCGACGTCCCCCCTCATGTCGAAGTTATCGGGCCGGGGTTATAATTTCAGGGTTTGGGTGGCCTCAATATATCTAGAATTGTTCCGGTTTGGGGTGGCCTCGACAACGCTTTTTCAGTCCCAGTTTGGGTGCACTCGAGAATGTTTGGGGTGTTCTAACGCGGCACTACACGATATATAGGTGAAGGGGGATAACATCCGGGAATGTTCGGACAGATGAACTGGAGGGGGACACATCTCATAGGTAGTATCCGGGAATGGTCGGACAGATGAACAGGAGGGGGACTCCTCCCCCCTCATGTCCGATGAGTTGTTACTCCCTCTCTCCCATGAAACATTCATCGAACAAACTTAATATGAATTTTAACAGAAAACATTCATCGAACAAACTTAATATGAGTTTTAACAGAAAACATTCATCGAACAAACTTAATATGAGTTTTAGCAAGATCATCATGAACAAAAAATTCACACTAATTTCTATGAACAAATTTTTTTTCCACATGACAACATCTCATCTCATCTCCACAAAACATCTCATACATCTCATCTCATCTCATCTCCACATGAACATTATCTAAAAAATAGAGCACCATACGTCTCATGTCATCTCCACATGAACATTATCTATCTATCTATTCATCTAAAACAACACATTTTATTAGCAAGCTAATCTCACACCTTAGGACATATTTAGCATATTCCAAATTTTCCTAGCTCTTTTACAACCACAAAAATTACTCCAACTTCAAGACAGTACCCACACTCCATTTCACCAAAAACCTTCTGATCCATAGTTCAATTTTTTCAAATTTCATTCAAATGAAATTTGAACCACATTCAAATTCCTTGCTGAAAACCTATTCTAAACCACTCCAAAAATTCCGAAATTTTTCCATCACCTTTGTCTTGCATCAGTACCTCACCACAAAAAAATTCAGAAATTCCAAAAATGCCCAAAGCCATCTAGCATTTCATCAAACAGGTTATATGCACTGTTCATCACTATTAAAAAAATTCAGAAAATTCAGAGAGCAAGGGGTCTCAGGGGCACAGCGTTGCTGCTGCTCCGCTCCTTCTCCTCTCCTTCACGGCGTTGCTGCTACTCTTCAATGCGTCGGGGCCGGCGGCGACCATGGAGCTCGGGGGCCGGCGGCAACCATGGGGCAGAGCAATGGGTTCGGGGGCACGCGCGGAGATGGGAAGCAGGGGACCATGGGAAAGGGGGGAGGCTCACTAGGGGGGCGGCGATGGCTGGAGGCCGGTGACGAGGACGGCGGGCTCGGGGATGCCGGCGACGAGGACGGCGGGCTCGTGGCAACTGGTAGATGAAAACTAAAATTTTCTTAGTGTTCTCTTATATACACTAAGCATTGGTCCCGGTTCGTGGCACCAACCGGGACCAATGCCCCCCTTTAGTCCCGGTTGGTGCCACCAACCGGGACCAAAGATCACTTTTCATCAGCCCAAAGGGCGGGAAGCAGAGACCTTTGGTCTCGGTTGGTGGCACGAACCAGGACTAAAGGGGGCATTGGTCCTGGTTGGTGGCACGAACCGGGACCAATGCCGCCCTTTAGTCCCTGTTGGTGCCACCAACCGGGACCAAAGGCCTTGTGCTGGCGCGGTGCGGTGGGATGTTTAGTCCCACCTCGCTAGCTGAGAGGGCTCGAGAGTGGTTTATAAGCGCCGGTGCGCCAACCCTCTCGAGCTCCTCTCAACTGCAGGCTTACGGGCTATTCTCACAGTCCTCTACCTGTGGGCCTACTGGGCCTGCTCCGGGCCTGAATTCTGGCCCAACTAGCTAGTTGGATTTCTAGTCGTATTCAGGCCGTGGTGGCCTAGTAGGCGGCATTTTTTTTAATTTTTTCCCAGTTTTTTTGTTTTCTTTTTTGCTTTATTTTTTTTTTGTTTCTACTTACAGCTAAATACTTATAGTTTTTCAGTGATTCTTTTTGCTTTTTGGTCACAAAAATTATAAACTTTCTGTTAGTGCCATTAGTTTTCAAATTTGAATTCTTTGAAATTTGTGTGAATCACTAGTTTGTGAATAACTTTACTATAGAAATAGATTTTTGAGTGATTCTTTTTCCTGCTATTTAATATTACTATTTTTAATCATTATATTCAATTTGGTAATTTTTAGTTATTTTTAATGTCTTATTTTAATAATCAAAAACAGATTTGGGTTATTTAGTTTTGCGATTAAAGTTTCTAACAAAAAAATTCTTTATGAAAATTCTTTTTGCTATTAATGTTTTGAATAAAAAATACTTTTATAATTTTAGTTGCATAATTTTTATATAATTTTAGTTTAAAAAATACTAGTGGTTTATAAAATCTTTTTAGTTGATTCCTTTTGCTATTAGAGTTTTATAAAAGCTTTTTAGTTGATTCTTTTTGCTATTGAAGAATATTATAGTTTTGTTTTAGTTGCTCATAACAGAATATTTTAATTGATTTTTTTAGTTCATTCTTTTTGCTATTAGAGTTTCATAAATGTTTTCTAGTTCATTCTTTTTGCTATTAGCTCATTCTTTGAGCTAAATGACCCTGAAGTTGAAAAGCACTTCAAATGAACTCTGAAAAGGTTGAAAGTTGGCATGGTATCATCATTTCACCCATATAGCATGTGCTAAAAAGTTGAGAGGGTTACGGTAAAAACTGGATGCACTTCGTGTACAAAATGGACAATCTCTTTCGAAGTATCAGGGTTTCGGACGAAAACTCATCTGTTACAAAGGGATTTCATTTTTTTGAACTTATTTAAACTCCAGACTTTTTTTGTGTTCAAAATGCACCATTCGACGCCACATCATCAATTTTCAACCCTTTCTGACTTCATTTTTTATTTTTCATGCATTTACTGATTTTTTAAGCTAAATGACCCTGAAATTGAAAAGCACTGCAAATGAACTCTGAAAAGGTTGAAAGTTGGCATGGTATCATCATTTCACCCACATAGCATGTTCTAAAAAGTTGAGAGGGTTACGGCAAAAACTGGATGCACTTCGTGTACAAAATGGACAATCTCTTTCGAAGTATCAGGGTTTCGGACGAAAACTCATCTGTTACAAAGGGATTTCATTTTTTTGAATTATTTGAAATCCAGACTTTTTGTGTGTTCAAAATGCACCATTCAAAGCCACATCATCAATTTTCAACCCTTTCTTACTTCATTTGGTATTTTTCATGCATTTACTGATTTTTTAAAGCTAAATGACCCTGAAATTGGAAAGCACTACAAATGAACACTGAAAAGGTTGCAAGTTGGCATGGTATCATCATTTCACCAACATAGCATGTGCTTAAAAGTTGAGAGGGTTACGGCAAAAGCTGGATGCACTTCGTGTACAAAATGGACAATCTCTTTTGAAGTATCAGGGTTTCATACGAAAACTCATCTGTTACAAAAGGCATTTCATTTCTTCACATGTAACTGCAGTGATATTATAGATCAAAGGCATCATCATAATAGTTGTGGAAATTAAGTTTTCACTTTTTCTTTGCTTGTGTCCTTTGCTTATTGAGCCGTAACCATGGATAATCTTCATCGTTTAGCAGGGTGCTTGGGTCAGCCTTGACTTTGAAGGGAGGAATTTCATGAAACTTTTCATAATCTTCAGACATGTCTGTCTTGCCCTCCACTCCCATGATGTCTCTTTTTCCTGAAAGAACTATGTGGCACTTTGGCTCATCGTATGATTTATTCGCTTCCTTATCTTTTCTTTTTCTTGGTTTGGTAGACATGTCCTTCACATAGAAAACCTACGCCACATCATTGGCTAGGACGAATGGTTCGTCTGTGTACCCAAGATTGTTCAGATCCACTGTTGTCATTCCGTACTGTGGGTCTACCTGTACCCCGCCTCCTGACAGATTGACCCATTTGCACAGAAACAAAGGGACCTTAAAATCATGTCCATAGTCAAGTTCCCATATGTCCACTATGTAACCATAATATGTGTCCTTTCCCCTCTTGGTTGCTGCATCAAAGCGGACACCACTGTTTTGGTTGGTGCCCTTTTGATCTTGGGCGATCGTGTAAAATGTATTCCCATTTATCTCGTACCCTTTGTAAGTCAGTACAGTCGAAGATGGTCCCCTGGCCAACGAGTACAGCTCATCTGAAACAGTGTTGTCACCCATGAGACGTGTTTGCAACCAACTGCCGAAAGTCCTGATGTGTTCACCTGTAATCCAGTCGTCACACTGCTCCGGATGTTTGGAGCGCAGAATATTCTTGTGTTCATTGACATATGGGGTCACCAAGGTAGAATTCTGTAGAACTGTGTAGTGTGCTTGAGACCAAGAATGCCCATCCCTACATATTATTGAGTCCGCTCCTAGCGTGCCTTTTCCAGTCAGTCTCCCCTCATACCGCGATTGAGGGAGACCAATCTTCTTAAGGTCAGGAATGAAGTCAACACAAAACCCAATGACCTCCTCTGTTTGATGGCCCGTGGAGATGCTTCCTTCTGGCCTAGCACGGTTACGAACATATTTCTTTAAGACTCCCATGAACCTCTCAAAGGGGAACATATTGTGTAGAAATACAGGGCCCAGAATGGCAATCTCGTCGACTAGATTAACTAGGACGTGCGTCATGATATTGAAGAAGGATGGTGGGAACACCAGCTCAAAACTGACAACACATTGCGCCAAATCACTCCTTAACCTTGGTAGGATTTCTGGATCGATCACCTTCTGAGAGATTGCATTGAGGAATGCACATAGCTTCACAATGGCTAATCGAACATTTTCCGATAGAAGCCCCCTCAATGCAACCGGAAGCAGTTGCGTCATAATCACGTGGCAGTCATGAGACTTTAGGTTCTGGAACTTTTTCTCTGCCATATTTATTATTCCCTTTATATTCGATGAGAAGCCAGACGTGACCTTCATACTGAGCAGGCATTCAAAGAAGATTTCCTTCTCCTCTTTGATAAGAGCGTAGCTAGCAGGACCTTCATACTGCTTTGGAGGCATGCCATCTTTTTCGTGCACACGTTGCTGGTCCTCCCGTGCCTCCGGCGTATCTTTTGTCTTCCCATACACGCCCTAGAAGCCTAGCAGGTTCACGCAAAGATTCTTCGTCACGTGCATCACATCGATTGCAGAGCGGACCTCTAGGTCTTTCCAATAGGGTAGGCCCAAAATATAGATTTCTTCTTCCACATGGGTGCGCCTCCCTCAGCGTCATTTGGAACAGATAGTCCGCCGGGACCCTTTCCAAAGATTACTTGTAAATCATTGACCATAGCAAGTATGTGATCACCAGTACGGACGGCGGGCTTCTTCCGGTGATCTGCCTCGCCTTTGAAATGCTTGCCTTTCTTTCAACATTGATGGTTGGTCGGAAGAAATCGACGATGTCCCAGGTAAACATTCTTCCTGCATTTGTCCAAATATATACTTTCGGTGTCATCTAAATAGTGTGTGCATGCGTGGTATCCCTTGTTTGTCTGTCGTGAAAGGTTACTGAGAGCAGGCCAATCATTGATGGTTACAAACAGCAATGCATGTAGGTCAAATTCCTGCTGGTTGTGCTCATCCCAGACACGTACACCTTTTCCATTCCACAGCTGTAAAAGTTCTTCAACTAATGGCCTTAGGTACTCATCAATGTCATTGCCGGGTTGCTTAGGGCCTTGGATGATTACTGGCATCATAATGAACTTCCACTTCATGCACAACCAAGGAGGAAGGTTATAGATACATAGAGTCACGGGCTAGGTGCTATGATTGCTCCTTTGCTCCCCAAAAGGATTAATGCCATCCGTGATTAAACCAAACCATACGTTCCTTGCGTCACCTGCAAAGTCCCCCCACTTTCTCTCAATTTTTCTCCACTACGACCCGTCAGCGGGTGCTCTCAACTTCCCGTCTTTCTTATGGTCCTCTTTGTGCCATCGCATCAACTTGGCATGCTCTTTGTTTCTGAATAGACGTTTCAACCGTGGTATTATAGGAGCATACCACATCACCTTGGCAGGAACCCTCTTCCTGGGGCGCTCACCATCAACATCACTAGGGTCATCTCGTCTGATCTTATACCTCAATGCACCGCATACTGGGCATGTGTTCAAATCTTCGTGTGCACCACGGTAGAGGATGTAGTCATTAGGGCATGCATGTATCTTTTGCACCTCCAATCCTAGAGGGCATAGAACCTTCTTTTCTCCATACGTACTGTCGGGCAATTCGTTATCCTTTGGAAGCTTCTTCTTCAATATTTTCAATAGCTTCTCAAATCCGTTGTCAGATACACCATTGTCTGCCTTCCATTGCAGCAATTCCAGTGTGGTACCAAGCTTTGTGTTGCCATCTTCGCAATTGGGGTACAACCCTTTTTGTGATCCTCTAACATGCGATTGAACTTCAACTTCTCCTTTCACTTTTGCATTATCTCTTTGCATCAACAATGACCCGGTGAAGATCATCATCAGGCACATCGTCTGGTTCCTCTTGATCTTCAACTTCCACTGTTGCAGCATCACCGTATTCAGGGGGCACATAGTTGTCATCATCCTCTTCTTCTTCGTTGTCTTCCATCATAACCCCTCTTTCTCTGTGCTTGGTCCAAAAATTATAGTGTGGCATGAAACCCTTCTCAAGCAGGTGGATGTGAAGGGTTTTCTGGTTAGAGTAAGACTTCGTATTCTCACAGATAGGGCATGGACAACACATAAAACCATTCTGCTTGTTTGCCTCAGCCACTTTGAGAAAATTATGTACGCCCTTAATGTACTCGGAGGTGCATCTGTCACCGTACATCCATTGCCGGTTCATCTGCGTGCATTATATATAATTAAGTGTGTCAAAAACCATTACAGAACATCATGAATAGAGAAGTGACCAAATTAATAGAAGTTCATCATCACATTAAAACCAAAGAACAGTAGTGATCAAATGTTATTACTGAAAAAATAAATACATAAAGTTCATACATAGTTCTCATTGAACAACATATAGCTCTCTAGAACATCTAATTAAACAATACATTGAAACTATGTAAAACATTTCAATGCAACAACAAATGCGATCATAATCGCAACTAAGGTAACAATTGATCCAACGGCATAATGATACCAAGCCTCAGTATGAATGGCATATTTTTTAATCTTTCTAATCTTCAAGCGCATTTTATCCATCTTGATCTTGTGATCATCGACGATATCCGCAACATGCAACTCCAATGCCATCTTCTCCTCCTGAATTCTTTCCAATTTTTTCTTCAAGTAATCGTTTTCTTTTTCAACTAAATTTAACCTCTCGACAAGAGGGTCGGTTGGAATTTCCGGTTCACATACCTCCTAGATAAAACATCTATGTCACGTTGGTTGGCACAATTGTCATAAACACTAAATGAAAGAAATAGTTATAAAAGATAATATATACCACATCCGAATCATAGACAGGACGAGGGCCGACGGGGGCGGATAGCAAAACCATCGCACTATATAATAACAAACAATAATAAAAGTAAGAAAATTATACAAGTATCTATCTAAATCATACAAGTAAGAATTTTTTCTTTTAGAAAGAAGATAAGAACAAGAGGCTCACCACGGTGGTGCCGGCGACGAGATCGGTGCGGGCGATTGACGGCGGTGAGGACGGGGACGGGACAAGACGGACCGCCAAACCTAGACAAATCTTGAGGCAAATGGAGCTTGGACAAGGAACTTGGAGAGGAGAAAGCTTAAGTGTGGCTCGGGCATTTCATCGAACACCTGATGTGCATAGGAGGTGAGCTAGAGAAACACACACCTCTCCCACGGCCGGGGCAAAAAAACAGAGCAATGAGAACAGAGGAGTGAGTGGGCAGGGGTTATATATAGGCCTCTCTTTAGTCCCGGTTGGTGGCTAGAACCGGGATAGAAGACTGCCTTTGGTCCCGATTCCAGCCACGAACTGGGACTAAAGGTGGTGGGCCAGGAGCGAGGCCCATTGGTCCCGATTCGTGTCTTGAACCGGGACCAAAGGGGTCAGACGAACCGGGACCAATGGCCCCTGAGGCCCGGCCGGCACCCTGTCCTCACGAATCGGGACTGATGCACCCTTTGGTCCCGGTTCATGAGTGAACCGGTTTTAATGCCCTTACCCAGGCCTCAACCAAAGCCCTGTTTTCTACTAGTGACACCTGCAGAAGCTCCGAATGGACCGACTAGAAAAGAAAGCTAGAGAAAAAAGTGCCAGTGCTGGTGTACCTCAATCCCCTGCCACTCTGGTTTCCACCTGTAATACACCCCTATCTGGTATATTCATTGCATTCGTTGTTGGACAATGTAATCATGATTTTTCTCTTTCGTTTCCTATTTTTTGCCCTATGTATAGTAAGTACAGTTGTAGGCTCCGGCAGTACTCAACCTAAAAAGACCCATGTTGGATGCAAAAAACAAAGTGGGCAGGGGTGGTATGCCTGTCTGTCCCAAGAGAAGAAAGCAGAACACCTCGAGAAGCTCCGGATAGCCCGACTAGAAAAAAAAGCTGCAGCAAAAAATGTCAGTGTTGATGTACCTCACTCGCCTGCTCCTCAGGTTTCCACAGGTAACATCTCCTATCTGCTATATTCATTGCCTTCGGGTGCGTCTGAAATGTAATCTATGTGATCTCTGACCGATTTGCTTGTCTTCAAGTTGCAACTTGTGCGTCTGCAAACTGCGAAAGTGTTGATCTTCAGCCTGGAGAACATACGGTGGGACACAAGAAACAGAGTGGCCATGGTTGGTTTGCTAGACTATCCGAAGATAAAAAAGAAGAATACCAAAAGAAGCGGAGGATGTCCCGGCAAGAAAAACAAAATGCATATTTTGATGTGGAGATTTTTCCTGGTAATAGTACTAAATAAGTAAATATTGTCTTGGTGAAGAGCATGTCATCACACTTGTTTCTGTAGGTACTGATCACATCAAATCCTATGACGGACATATGTTAAACACGCCATGTAGAGCCTCTGTTATGGAGGATAACAATGACAATGATTGGATGCACACTAACCTGAATTACCAGCGAACTAAACTGAATTACCAACAAGGAACAATGGATGTTCAACATATACATGACATGCAAGGACAAGAAATATTTCTGCCCACAAGTTATATATTTGGACGGTCCACTGAAATGAAAGGTGTGTACTCAACCTTTCCCTAATTTCGTCGTATATATTGATTGAATGTCCTTTCCGCGTTCATCTACCTAACTGCCCTGTACATGTATGTTACCAAATGCATCTTCTGAGAAAAAAAGACGCCGCATGAGGGAACAATATGCAAACATGACAGCGCATGACAAAGAGGTTGTGTTGTGTCGGAATCCTGCATATAAGATAGGACGACGACATACTGGCCCATTATCCGACCAATCTAACAATACTGATGTCGCCGGTGGATCAAAAATGCACTCACCAATTACACCTTCCATACTAACGGCTGATACGTTTCCAACGTATATATAATTTTTGATTGTTCCATGCTATTATAGTATCAATCTTGGATGTTTTATTTACATTTAGAAGCAACTTTATATCATTTTTTGGAACTAACCTATTAACTTAGTGCCCAGTGCCAGTTGCTGTTTTTTTGCCTGTTTTTGGTTTTCTAGAATATCAGTACCAAACGAAGTCCAAATGCCACGAAACTTTTTGGTAAATTTTTACTGGACACAAGAGACCCTGGAAGCTTCGGGAGAGGGCCAGAAGATGAAGGAGTGGCCCATAAGGCACCAAGGCGCGCCCTGGGGGGTGGCGTGCCCTGGTACCTTATGGGGCCCATGTAGCTCCTTTTGACCTAATTCCACCTCTATAAATTCTTTAAAATCAGGTAACCAATAGCGGGGTCCATGAAATACTTTTTCTGCCACCGCAAGCTTCTGTTCTTGAGAGATCCCATCTGAAGGCCTTTTTCGATACTCCGCCGGAGAGGGAATCGATCATGGAGGGGCTCTACATCATCCTTGCTGCCCTTCCGATGATTCGTGAGTAGTTTACCACAGACCTTCGGGTCCATAGCTAGTAGCTAGATGGCTTATTCTCTCTCTTTGATCTTCAATACAATGTTCTCCTCGATGTTCTTGGAGTTCTATCCAATGTAATCACTTTTTGCGGTGTGTTTGTTGGGATCCGATGAATTGTGAGTTTATGATCAGATTACCCATGAATATTATTTGAGTCTTCTCTGATTTCTTTTATGCATGATTGTTATAGCTTCATATTTCTTCTCTGATCTATTGATTTGGTTTGGCCAACTAGATTGACTTATCTTGCCATGGGAAGAGGTGCTTTGTAATGGGTTCGATCTTGCGGTACTCAATCGCAGTGGCAGAAAGGGACATGTTGCGTATGTATCATAGCTATTAAGAATAAAAAGATGGTGTTTATTCATGCGTGAGTTTACTTTGTCTACATCATGTCATCTTGCTTAAGGCGTTACTCTGTTCTTCATGAACTTAATACTCTAGATGCATGCTGGATAGCGGTCGATGGGTGGAGTAATAGTAGTAAATGCAGGCAGGAGTCGGTCTACTTGTCTCAGACATGATGCCTATATACATGATCATTGCCTTGGATATCGTCATGATTATTTGCTTTTCTATCAACTGCCCAACAGTAATTTATTTACCCACCGTATGCTATTTTCAACAAAGAAGCCTCTAGTGAAAACTATGGCCCCGGTTCTATCTTTATCATTTACTAAGACCCTAAAAATACTTGCTGCAATTTTCTTTTACTTATTTTATTTTGTATTTTTGTTCGATCTATCTATCTATCACCATACAATTTAATCTTGCAATTGACCGCCAAGGGATTGACAACCCCTTGTTTGTGATCGGTGCGAGGGTTTGTTGTTGTGTGTGTAGGTGCTGTTGATGACCCACAAGTATAGAGGATCAATCGTAGTCCTTTCGATAGGTAAGAGTGTCGAACCCAATGAGGAGCAGAAGTAAATGATAAGCGATTTTCAGCAAGGTATTTCTGCAAGCACTGAAATTATCTGTAACGAGTAGTTTGATAGCAAGGTAATTTGTAACAAGTAACAAATAACAATAGTAACAATAGGTGCAGCAAGGTAGCCCAATCCTTTTTGTAGCAAAGGACAGGCCGAAACAGTCTCTTATAATAAGCAAAGCGTCCTCGAGGACACATGGGAATTTCATCTAGTTACTTTCATCATGTTGGTTTGATTCACGTTCGCTACTTTGATAATTTGATATGTCGGTGGACCGGTGCTTGGGTGATGTTCTTACTTGAACTAGCGTCCCACTTATGATTACCCCCTCTCGCAAGCATTAAGATAACTCTAACCATAGCATGAAACATATGGATCCAAATTAGCCCTTACGGAATAGCGCACAAACATATGGATCCAAATCAGTCCATAAAAGTACCCCCCCGCGGCATAATCTAAAAGATTATGAGAAACAAAATTCAACCCCGCATAAAATTTTTGTATGATCATCCAAAGATTTAACCCATGAGTTGGGCAATTTCTTAGCATCATTTCCATCCTTTCCCAAGATTGTGCAACGTGCTCATGCTCAAGTTGCTTGAAATTCATGATCTGGGTTCCAAGGGAAATGATTTTCGCGGGCAGAAAAAGTTCTAAGGGAAATGATTTTCGTGGGCGGAAAAAACTTAGTAATAAAAGCATCCTTGCACTTATTCCAAGAATCGATACTATTGCGAGGCAAAGAGGAAATTCAATTTTTTGCATGATCTCGCAAAGAAAACGGAAATAATTTCAACTTCACAACATCATTGTCCACATCTTTTTTCTTTTGCATATCGCATAATTCCACGAATGTGTTAAGATGGGATGCGGCATCCTCATTAGGAGTACCGGAAAACTGATCTTTCATAACAAGATTCAACAAAGCAGTATTAATATCATAAGTCTCCGCGCTAGTGGCGGGAGGAGCAATTGGAGTGCTAATCAAATCATTGTTGTTGGTATTTGAGAAATCACACAACTTTGTGTTCTCTTGAGTCATGGTGACTTCGCAACAAGATTGCACTCAAAAATTAGCTCTGACGAGAAAACAGCGAACGAAAAAGAGGGCGAATAAAACGGAAAATTTTTGTGAAGTGGGGGAGAGGAAAATGAGAGGCAAATGGCAAATAATGTAAATTGCAAGGAGATGAGATTTGTGATTAGGAACCTGGTTGATGTTGATGATGTCTCCCCGACAACGGTGCCAGAAACTCCTCTTGATGTCTGCTAGAACAACGTCGTTTTTTCCCCAGAGAGGGAGGGATGATGCAGCACAGCGACGGTAGGTATTTCCCTCAGTGATGAGACCAAGGTTATCGAACCAGTAGGAGAACCACGCAACACCATGTAAACAGCTCCTGCACACAAAGAACAAATACTTGCAACCCGACGTGTAAAAGGGGTTGTCAATCCCTTTCGGGTAACGAGATAGATAAAATTGTAGTAGATTGGATAAATAGATCTCGCGGGAACGCGAGATAAAATAAATAATTAAAAATTGCAGCAAGGTATTTTTGGGTTTTTGGATTAATAGATCTGAAAATAAAAGTTGCAAATAAATAAAAGAGCGAATAGCAAAATAGATCTTGAAGGCAAATATATTAAAGAAGAGACCCGGGGGCCGTAGTTTTCACTAGTGGCTTCTCTAGAGAAAAATAGCAAATGGTGGAAACAAATTACTGTTGGGCAATTGATAGAACTTCAAATACTCATGACGATATCCAGGCAATGATCATTATATAGGCATCACGTCCAAGATTAGTAGACCGACTCCTGCCTGCATCTACTACTATTACTCCACACATCGACCGCTATCCAGCATGCATCTAGTTTATTAAGTTCATGGAGAAACGGAGTAATGCAATAAGAACAATGACATGATGTAGACAAGATCTATTTATGTAGAAATAGACCCCATCTTGTTATCCTTAATGGCAACCATACATACGTGTTGTTTCCCTTTCTGTCACTGGGATCAAGCACCGTAAGATCGAACCCATCACAAAGCACGTCTTCCCTTTGCAAGATAAATAGATCAAGTTGGCCAAACAAAACCCAAATATCGAAGAAGAAATACGAGGCTATAAGCAATCATGCATATAAGATATCAAAGAAAACTCAAATAACTTTCATGGATAAAAAGATAGATCTGATAATAAACTCAAAGTTCATCAGATCCCAACAAACACACCACAAAAAGAGTTACATCATATGGATCTCCAAGAGAGAGAGAAAGCCATCTAGCTACTAACTACGGACCCGAAGGTCTACAATGAACTACTCACACATCATCGGAGAGGCACCAATGAGGATGATGAACCCCTCTGTGATGGTGTTTAGATTAGATCTGGTGGTTCTGGAACTTGCGGCGGCTGGAATTAATTTTCGTCGACTACCCTAGGGTTTCTTGAATATTGGGGTATTTATAGAGCAAAGAGGCGGTGCAGGAGGCTCCCGAGGTGGGCACAACCCACCTGGGCGTGCCTGGGCCTCCAGGCGCGCCCTGGTGGGTTGTGCTCCCCTCGGAGCACCCCCCCAGGTGCTTCTCCGGCGCACTGGATGTCTTCTGGTACAAAAAAATCCACAAAAAGTTTCGTTGCATTTGGACTCCGTTTGGTATTGATTTCCTGCGATGTAAAAAACATGTAGAAAACAGCAACTGGCACTGGGCACTATGTCAATAGGTTAGTACCAAAAAATGATATAAAATGACTATAAAATGATTGTAAAACATCCAAGAATGATAATATAACAGCATGGAACAATAAAAAATTATAGATACGTTGGAGACGTATCAGAGATGAACTAGGGTTTTAGATGAGATGGTGCTGGTGAAGATGTTGATGTAGATTGGTCCTCCCACGATGAGAGGATCATTGGTGATGTTGATGGCTTCGACTTTCTTGTCCCGGACGGAAGTGTCCCCGGCAGAATTGCTCCGCCGGAGAGCAAAATAGCTCCTGCCCAAGTTCCGCCTCGAGACGGCGGCGCACCATTCCAAAAGACTTCTCCTTATTTTTTCTAGGGAAATTGGGCTTATATACCAGAAAATGGGGGCCGGAGGCTAGCCAGGAGCCCCACAAGGTACCAGGGCGCGCCTGGGGGGGGAGGCGTGGCACGCCCTGGTGCCTTGTAGGCACCTGGGTGGCCCCCTCTAGTACTTCTTCCCAATATTTTTAATATATTCCAAAATAAATCTCCGTGAAATTTTAGCTCATTTGGAGATGTGCAGAATAGGTATCTCTGACATAGCTTTTTCAGGTCCAGAATTCCAGCTGCCCACAATATCCCTCTTTGTGTTAATCTTGCATATTAAGAGAGAAAATGCATTAGAATTACTCCACAAAGTGTTATAATGAATTAAAACACTATAAATAACAGTAGGTAATGATCTTTTCTAGTAGCTTTGTTTAATTTTCTAAAATCAATTACCATCCTATAACCAGTTACAATTCTTTGTGGAATGAGTTCATTTTTATCATTAGGAACAATAGTAATGCCTCCTTTCTTAGGGACACAATGAACGGGACTTACCCATCTACTATCAGCTATGGGATAGATTATACCTGCTTCCAGAAGCTTTAGTATTTCAGTTCTTACCACCTCTTTCATCTTAGGATTTAATCGGCGTTGGTGGTTGACAACTGGTTTAGCATCAGGCTCCATATTAATTTTGTGCTGACATAGAGTGGGACTAATGCCCTTAAGATCATCAAGAGTATCTCCAATAGCAGCACGGTGCTTCCTTAGAGTTTTTAGTAACCTCTTTTATTCATGCTCTCAAAGGTTAGCACTAATAATAACAGGATATATCTTCTTTTCATCAAGATAAGTATATTTCAATGTATCAGGCAATTGTTTCAATTCAAACACAAGGTCACCCTTAGGTGGAGGAGGACCTCCTAGAGTTTCAACAGGAAAATTGTGTTTAAGGATAGGTGGATGATCAAAGAACATCTTATCTATTTCATTTCTTTCATTCATGTGCATATCATTTTCATGGTCAAGCAAATATTGTTCCAACGGATCAGTAGGAGGTACAGCAATAGAAGCAAGACCAATAATTTCATATTTACTAGGCAATTCTTTATCATGAGGTTGTCTACAAAACTTAGAGAAATTAAACTCATGAGATATATCACCAAAGTTAACACTGACCGTTTCTTTAGCGCAATCAATCTTAGCATTAATAGTGTTCAAGAAAGGTTTACCAAATATAATGGGACAAAAATCATCTTGTGGTGATCCAAGAACAAGAAAATCTGTAGGGTATTTGATCTTACCACACAAGATTTCAACATCTCTAACAATCCCAAGTGGTGAAATAGTATCTCTATTCACGAGTTTAATAGTAACATTGATGTCTTCAATCTCAACAGGTGCAATATCATTCATAATTTCTTGATATAAGATAAATGGAATAGCATTCACACTAGCACCCAAATCGCATAAGCCATGATAACAATGATCTCCTATTTTAACACAGACAACAGGCATGCCAACAACAGGTTTAGTCTTATCTTTAGGATCGGCCTTAGCAATTCTAGCGGCTTCACCACAGAAAATAAATAACATGCCCATCTATATTACCGACCAAGAGATCTTTAACCATAGCAACATTAGGTTCAACTTTAATTTGTTCAGAGGTCTAGGTGTTTTAATTTTACTTTTGTTAACCAAAGTTGAAACTTTAGCATGTTCCTTAATCCTAACAGGAAAATGTGCATTCTCAATATAAGCAGTAGGCACAACTGGATCAACATTGTAGATGATAGTTTCTTCTTTAACACTAATAGGTTCTTCCTTCAATTCAATAGGTGGATGATATTTAAACCATTTCTCCTTAGGGAGATCAACATGGGTAGCAAAGGATTCACAAAACGAGGCTACTATCTCAGAGTCAAGTCCATATTTAGTGCTAAACTTATGAAAAGCATCGGTATCCATAAAAGATTTAACACAGTCGAACTCAAGTATTATACCTGACTCATTACCTTTGTCGAGTTCCCAATCTTCAGAGTTGCATTTAATTCTTTCCAGAAGATTCCATCTGAATTCAATTGTTCTTTTCATAAAGGAGCCCGTCGAAGAAGAATTGAGCATGCTTCGATCATCTTGAGAAAGCTGAGCATAAGAGTTTTTAAGAATTATTTCTCTTGGGAGCTCATGATTGGGGCATGTATGCAACTTATACTTTCCCCAAGCTTGAGCGATACTTTCCCCTTCACGAGGCCAAAAATTATATATATAGTTCTGATCACGATGAACCAAATGCATAGGATAAAATTTCTGGTGGAATTCCAACTTCAACCGGTTCCAATCCCATGTGTTAGTATCATCACATAGCCTATACCATGTCAATGCCTTTCCCTCTAAATATAAAGGGAATACTTTCTTTTTAGCTCCATCTCCGAATAAACCTGCAAGCTTAAATAATCCACATAGATCAAGTGCATATTAGGATGTACCGTTCCATCTCCTGCATAAGGATTAGCTAGCAGTTTCTCTATCATACCCAAAGGAATTTCATAATCAATATTTTCAGTAGGTTCAGGAGCAACTCTTATGGCTTCCGGTCGAGGTGAAGATACCCTGAACAAGCCCCTCAAAGGATTACTATCCATAGTGACAAGTGACAGTAAATTTCAGCATGTAATATAAATGTTTCCTTACCAAATTCCACTCACAAAAATGCACTTCACACCCCGGTAACGGCACCAGAAAAGAGTTTGATGACCCACAAGTATAGGGGATCAATCGTAGTCCTTTCGATAAGTAAGAGTGTCGAACCCAATGAGGAGCAGAAGGAAATGACAAGCGGTTTTCTGCAAGGTATTTCTGCAAGCACTGAAATTATCTGTAACGAGTAGTTTGATAGCAAGGTAATTTGTAACAAGTAACAAATAACAATAGTAACAATAGGTGCAGCAAGGTAGCACAATCCTTTTTGTAGCAAAGGACAGGCAGTCTCTTATAGTAAGCAAAGCGTTCTCGAGGATACATGGGAATTTCATCTAGTCACTTTCATCATTTTGGTTTGATTCGCGTTCGCTACTTTGATAATTTGATATGTGGATGGACCAGTGCTAGGGTGCTGTTCTTACTTGAACAAGACTCCCACTTATGATTACCCCCTCTCGATCACAAGCATCCGCAACTACGAAAGAAGAATTAAGATAACTCTAACCATAGCAACAAATGGATCCAAATCAGCCCCTTACGGAATAGTGCATAAACTAGGGTTTAAGCTTCTATCACTCTAGCAACCCATCATCTAATTACTACTCCACAATGCATTCCCTTAGGCCCAAAGATGGTGAAGTGTCATTTACTCGACATTAACATGACACCACTAAGAGAATCAACAACATACATATCATCAAAATATCGAACGAATACCAAATTCACATGATTACTTATGACAAAACTTCTCCCGTGTCCTCAAGAACAAAAGTAACTACTCACACATCATATTCATGTTCAAGATAAGAGGGGTATTGAATAGCATATTGGATCTAAACATATAATCTTCCACAAAATAAACCAACTAGCATCAACTACAAGATGTAATCAACACTAGTAGCAACCCACAAGTACCAATCTGAGGATTTGAGACACAGATTGAATACAAGAGATGAACTAGGGTTTTAGATGAGATAGTGCTGGTGAAGATGTTGATGCAGATTGGTCCTCTCACAATGAGAGGATCGTTGGTGATGTCGACAGCTTCGATTTCCCCCTCCCGGAGGGAAGTGTCCCCGGCAGAATCGCTCTGCTGGAGAGCAAAATAGCTCCTGCCCAAGTTTCGCCTCGAGACGGCGGCGCACCATCCCAAAAGTCTTCTCCTTACTTTTTCTAGGGCAAATGGGCTTATATACCAGAAAATGGGGGCCGGACGCTGGCCAGGGGCCCCACAAGGTACCAGGGCACGCCTGGGTGGGTGGCGCACCCTGGTGCCTTGTGGGCACCTGGGTGGCCCCCTCTGGTACTTCTTCTTCCCAATATTTTTTGCGGTGTGTTTGTTGGGATCCAATGAATTGTGAGTTTATGATCAGATTACCCATGAATATTATTTGAGTCTTCTCTGATTTCTTTTATGCATGATTGTTATAGCTTCGTATTTCTTCTCTGATCTATTGATTTGGTTTGGCCAACTAGATTGACTTATCTTGCCATGGGAAGAGGTGCTTTGTAATGGGTTCGATCTTGCGGTACTCAATCGCAGTGGCAGAAAGGGACATGATGCGTATGTATCATAGCTATTAGGAATAAAAAGATGGTGTTTATTCATGCGTGAGTTTACTTTGTCTACATCATGTCATCTTGCTTAAGGCGTTACTCTGTTCTTCATGAACTTAATACTCTAGATGCATGCTGGATAGCGGTCGATGGGTGGAGTAATAGTAGTAAATGCAGGCAGGAGTCGGTCTACTTGTCTCAGACATGATGCCTATATACATGATCATTGCCTTGGATATCGTAATGATTATTTGCTTTTCTATCAACTGCCCAACAGTAATTTATTTACCCACCGTATGCTATTTTCAACAGAGAAGCCTCTAGTGAAAACTATGGCCCCGGGTCTATCTTTATCATTTACTAAGACCCTAAAAATACTTGCTGCAATTTTCTTTTACTTATTTTATTTTGTATTTTTGTTCGATCTATCTATCTATCACCATACAATTTAATCCTGCAATTGACCGCCAAGGGATTGACAACCCCTTGTTTGTGATTGGTGCGAGGGTTTGTTGTTGCGTGTGTAGGTGCTGTTGATGACCCACAAGTATAGAGGATCAATCGTAGTCCTTTCGATAGGTAAGGGTGTCGAACCCAATGAGGAGCAGAAGTAAATGATAAGCGATTTTCAGCAAGGTATTTCTGCAAGCACTGAAATTATCTGTAACGAGTAGTTTGATAGCAAGGTAATTTGTAACAAGTAACAAATAACAATAGTAACAATAGGTGCAGCAAGGTAGCCCAATCCTTTTTGTAGCAAAGGACAGGCCGAAACAGTCTCTTATAATAAGCAAAGCGTCGTCGAGGACACATGGGAATTTCATCTAGTTACTTTCATCATGTTGGTTTGATTCACGTTCGCTACTTTGATAATTTGATATGTCGGTGGACCGGTGCTTGGGTGATGTTCTTACTTGAACTAGCGTCCCACTTATGATTACCCCCTCTCGCAAGCATTAAGATAACTCTAACCATAGCATGAAACATATGGATCCAAATTAGCCCTTACGGAATAGCGCACAAACATATGGATCCAAATCAGTCCATAAAAGTACCCCCCCACGGCATAATCTAAAAGATTACGAGAAACAAAATTCAACCCCGCATAAAATTTTTGTATGATCATCCAAAGATTTAACCCATGAGTTGGGCAATTTCTTAGCATCATTTCCATCCTTTCCCAAGATTGTGCAACGTGCTCATGCTCAAGTTGCTTGAAATTCATGATCTGGGTTCCAAGGGAAATGATTTTCGCGGGCAGAAAAAGTTCTAAGGGAAATGATTTTCGTGGGCGGAAAAAACTTAGTAATAAAAGCATCCTTGCACTTATTCCAAGAATCGATACTATTGCGAGGCAAAGAGGAAAATCAATTTTTTGCATGATCTCGCAAAGAAAACGGAAATAATTTCAACTTCACAACATCATTGTCCACATCTTTTTTCTTTTGCATATCGCATAATTCCACGAATGTGTTAAGCTGGGATGCGGCATCCTCATTAGGAGTACCGGAAAACTGATCTTTCATAACAAGATTCAACAAAGCAGTATTAATATCATAAGTCTCCGCGCTAGTGGCGGGAGGAGCAATTGGAGTGCTAATCAAATCATTGTTGTTGGTATTTGAGAAATCACACAACTTTGTGTTCTCTTGAGTCATGGTGACTTCGCAACAAGATTGCACTCAAAAAATAGCTCTAACGAGAAAACAGCGAACGAAAAAGAGGGCGAATAAAACTGAAAATTTTTGTGAAGTGGGGGAGAGGAAAATGAGAGGCAAATGGCAAATAATGTAAATTGCAAGGAGATGAGATTTGTGATTAGGAACCTGGTTGATGTTGATGATGTCTCCCCGACAACGGTGCCAGAAACTCCTCTTGATGTCTGCTAGAACAACGTCGTTTTTTCCCCAGAGAGGGAGGGATGATGCAGCACAGCGACGGTAGGTATTTCCCTTAGTGATGAGACCAAGGTTATCGAACCAGTAGGAGAACCACGCAACACCATGTAAACAGCTCCTGCACACAAAGAACAAATACTTGCAACCCGACGTGTAAAAGGGGTTGTCAATCCCTTTCGGGTAACGAGATAGATAAAATTGTAGTAGATTGGATAAATAGATCTCGCGGGAACGCGAGATAAAATAAATAATTAAAAATTGCAGCAAGGTATTTTTGGGTTTTTGGATTAATAGATCTAAAAATAAAAGTTGCAAATAAATAAAAGAGCGAATAGCAAAATAGAACTTGAAGGCAAATATATTAAAGAAGAGACCCGGGGGCCGTAGTTTTCACTAGTGGCTTCTCTAGAGAAAAATAGCAAATGGTGGAAACAAATTACTGTTGGGCAATTGATAGAACTTCAAATACTCATGACGATATCCAGGCAATGATCATTATATAGGCATCACGTCCAAGATTAGTAGACCGACTCCTGCCTGCATCTACTACTATTACTCCACACATCGACCGCTATCCAGCATGCATCTAGTTTATTAAGTTCATGGAGAAACGGAGTAATGCAATAAGAACGATGACATGATGTAGACAAGATCTATTTATGTAGAAATAGACCCCATCTTGTTATCCTTAATGGCAACCATACATACGTGTTGTTTCCCTTTCTGTCACTGGGATCAAGCACCGTAAGATCGAACCCATCACAAAGCACCTCTTCCCATTGCAAGATAAATAGATCAAGTTGGCCAAACAAAACCCAAATATCGAAGAAGAAATACGAGGCTATAAGCAATCATGCATATAAGATATCAAAGAAAACTCAGATAACTTTCATGGATAAAAAGATAGATCTGATAATAAACTCAAAGTTCATCAGATCCCAACAAACACACCACAAAAAGAGTTACATCATATGGATCTCCAAGAGAGAGAGAAAGCCATCTAGCTACTAACTACGGACCCGAAGGTCTACAATGAACTACTCACACATCATCGGAGAGGCACCAATGAGGATGATGAACCCCTCTGTGATGGTGTTTAGATTAGATCTGGTGGTTCTGGAACTTGCGGCGGCTGGAATTAATTTTCGTCGACTACCCTAGGGTTTCTTGAATATTGGGGTATTTATAGAGCAAAGAGGCGGTGCAGGAGGCTCCCGAGGTGGGCACAACCCACCTGGGCGTGCCTGGGCCTCCAGGCGCGCCCTGGTGGGTTGTGCTCCCCTCGGAGCACCCCCCCCAGGTGCTTCTCCGGCGCACTGGATGTCTTCTGGTACAAAAAAATCCACAAAAAGTTTCGTTGCATTTGGACTCCGTTTGGTATTGATTTCCTGCGATGTAAAAAACATGCAGAAAACAGCAACTGGCACTGGGCACTATGTCAATAGGTTAGTACCAAAAAATTATATAAAATGACTATAAAATGATTGTAAAACATCCAAGAATGATAATATAACAGCATGGAACAATCAAAAATTATAGATACGTTGGAGACGTATCAGAGATGAACTAGGGTTTTAGATGAGATGGTGCTGGTGAAGATGTTGATGTAGATTGGTCCTCCCACGATGAGAGGATCGTTGGTGATGTTGATGGCTTCGACTTTCTTGTCCCGGACGGAAGTGTCCCCGGCAGAATTGCTCCGCCGGAGAGCAAAATAGCTCCTGCCCAAGTTCCGCCTCGAGACGGCGGCGCACCATTCCAAAAGACTTCTCCTTATTTTTTCTAGGGAAAATGGGCTTATATACCAGAAAATGGGGGCCGGAGGCTAGCCAGGAGCCCCACAAGGTACCAGGGCGCGCCTAGGGGGGAGGCGTGGCACGCCCTGGTGCCTTGTAGGCACCTGGGTGGCCCCCTCTAGTACTTCTTCCCAATATTTTTAATATATTCCAAAATAAATCTCCGTGAAATTTTAGCTCATTTGGAGATGTGCAGAATAGGTATCTCTGACATAGCTTTTTCAGGTCCAGAATTCCAGCTGCCCACAATATCCCTCTTTGTGTAAATCTTGCATATTAAGAGAGAAAATGCATTAGAATTACTCCACAAAGTGTTATAATGAATTAAAACACTATAAATAACAGTAGGTAATGATCTTTTCTAGTAGCTTTGTTTAATTTTCTAAAATCAATTACCATCCTATAACCAGTTACAATTCTTTGTGGAATGAGTTCATTTTTATCATTAGGAACAATAGTAATGCCTCCTTTCTTAGGGACACAATGAACGGGACTTACCCATCTACTATCAGCTATGGGATAGATTATACCTGCTTCCAGAAGCTTTAGTATTTCAGTTCTTACCACCTCTTTCATCTTAGGATTTAATCGGCGTTGGTGGTTGACAACTGGTTTAGCATCAGGCTCCATATTAATTTTGTGCTGACATAGAGTGGGACTAATGCCCTTAAGATCATCAAGAGTATATCCAATAGCAGCACGGTGCTTCCTTAGAGTTTTTAGTAACCTCTTTTATTCATGCTCTCAAAGGTTAGCACTAATAATAACAGGATATATCTTCTTTTCATCAAGATAAGTATATTTCAATGTATCAGGCAATTGTTTCAATTCAAACACAAGGTCACCCTTAGGTGGAGGAGGACCTCCTAGAGTTTCAACAGGCAAATTGTGTTTAAGGATAGGTGGATGATCAAAGAACATCTTATCTATTTCATTTCTTTCATTCATGTGCATATCATTTTCATGGTCAAGCAAATATTGTTCCAACGGATCAGTAGGAGGTACGGCAATAGAAGCAAGACCAATAATTTCATATTTACTAGGCAATTCTTTATCATGAGGTTGTCTACAAAACTTAGAGAAATTAAACTCATGAGATATATCACCAAAGTTAACATTGACCATTTCTTTAGCGCAATCAATCTTAGCATTAATAGTGTTCAAGAAAGGTTTACCAAATATAATGGGACAAAAATCATCTTGTGGTGATCCAAGAACAAGAAAATCTGTAGGGTATTTGATCTTACCACACAAGATTTCAACATCTCTAACAATCCCAAGTGGTGAAATAGTATCTCTATTCACGAGTTTAATAGTAACATCGATGTCTTCAATCTCAACAGGTGCAATATCATTCATAATTTCTTGATATAAGATAAATGGAATAGCATTCACACTAGCACCCAAATCGCATAAGCCATGATAACAATGATCTCCTATTTTAACACAGACAACAGGCATGCCAACAACAGGTTTAGTCTTATCTTTAGGATCGGCCTTAGCAATTCTAGCGGCTTCACCACAGAAAATAAATAACATGCCCATCTATATTACCGACCAAGAGATCTTTAACCATAGCAACATTAGGTTCAACTTTAATTTGTTCAGAGGTCTAGGTGTTTTAATTTTACTTTTGTTAACCAAAGTTGAAACTTTAGCATGTTCCTTAATCCTAACAGGAAAATGTGCATTCTCAATATAAGCAGTAGGCACAACTGGATCAACATTGTAGATGATAGTTTCTTCTTTAACACTAATAGGTTCTTCCTTCAATTCAATAGGTGGATGATATTTAAACCATTTCTCCTTAGGGAGATCAACATGGGTAGCAAAGGATTCACAAAACGAGGCTACTATCTCAGAGTCAAGTCCATATTTAGTGCTAAACTTATGAAAAGCATCGGTATCCATAAAAGATTTAACACAGTCGAACTCAAGTATTATACCTGACTCATTACCTTTGTCGAAATCTCAGAGTTGCATTTAATTCTTTCCAGAAGATTCCATCTGAATTCAATTGTTCTTTCATAAAGGAGCCCGTCGAAGAAGAATTGAGCATGTTTCGATCATCTTGAGAAAGCTGAGCATAAGAGTTTTTAAGAATTTTCTCTGGGAGCTCATGATTGGGGCATGTATGCAACTTATAACTTTCCCCAAGCTTGAGCGATACTTTCCCCTTCACGAGGCCAAAAATTATATATATAGTTCTGATCACGATGAACCAAATGCATAGGATAAAATTTCTGGTGGAATTCCAACTTCAACCGGTTCCAATCCCATGTGTTAGTATCATCACATAGCCTATACCATGTCAATGCCTTTCCCTCTAAATATAAAGGGAATACTTTCTTTTTAGCTCCATCTCCGAATAAACCTGCAAGCTTAAATAATCCACATAGATCAAGTGCATATTAGGATGTACCGTTCCATCTCCTGCATAAGGATTAGCTAGCAGTTTCTCTATCATACCCAAAGGAATTTCATAATCAATATTTTCAGTAGGTTCAGTAGGTTCAGGAGCAACTCTTATGGCTTCCGGTCGAGGTGAAGATACCCTGAACAAGCCCCTCAAAGGATTACTATCCATAGTGACAAGTGACAGTAAATTTCAGCATGTAATATAAATGTTTCCTTACCAAATTCCACTCACAAAAATGCACTTCACACCCCGGTAACGGCACCAGAAAAGAGTTTGATGACCCACAAGTATAGGGGATCAATCGTAGTCCTTTCGATAAGTAAGAGTGTCGAACCCAATGAGGAGCAGAAGGAAATGACAAGCGGTTTTCTGCAAGGTATTTCTGCAGGCACTGAAATTATCTGTAACGAGTAGTTTGATAGCAAGGTAATTTGTAACAAGTAACAAATAACAATAGTAACAATAGGTGCAGCAAGGTAGCACAATCCTTTTTGTAGCAAAGGACAGGCAGTCTCTTATAGTAAGCAAAGCGTTCTCGAGGATACATGGGAATTTCATCTAGTCACTTTCATCATTTTGGTTTGATTCGCGTTCGCTACTTTGATAATTTGATATGTGGATGGACCAGTGCTAGGGTGCTTTTCTTACTTGAACAAGACTCCCACTTATGATTACCCCCTCTCGATCACAAGCATCCGCAACTACGAAAGAAGAATTAAGATAACTCTAACCATAGCAACATATGGATCCAAATCAGCCCCTTACGGAATAGTGCATAAACTAGGGTTTAAGCTTCTGTCACTCTAGCAACCCATCATATAATTACTACTCCACCATGCATTCCATTAGGCCCAAAGATGGTGAAGTGTCATTTACTCGACATTAACATGACACCACTAAGAGAATCAACAACATACATATCATCAAAATATCGAACGAATACCAAATTCACATGATTACTTATGACAAAACTTCTCCCGTGTCCTCAAGAACAAAAGTAACTACTCACACATCATATTCATGTTCAAGATAAGAGGGGTATTGAATAGCATATTGGATCTAAACATATAATCTTCCACAAAATAAACCAACTAGCATCAACTACAAGATGTAATCAACACTACTAGCAACCCACAAGTACCAATCTGAGGATTTGAGACACAGATTGAATACAAGAGATGAACTAGGGTTTTAGATGAGATAGTGCTGGTGAAGATGTTGATGCAGATTGGTCCTCTCACAATGAGAGGATCGTTGGTGATGTCGACAGCTTCGATTTCCCCCTCCCGGAGGGAAGTGTCCCCGGCAGAATCGCTCTGCTGGAGAGCAAAATAGCTCCTGCCCAAGTTTCGCCTCGAGACGGCGGCGCACCGTCCCAAAAGTCTTCTCCTTATTTTTTCTAGCGCAAATGGGCTTATATACCAGAAAATGGGGGCCGGACGCTGGCCAGGGGCCCCACAAGGTACCAGGGCACGCCTGGGTGGGTGGCGCGCCCTGGTGCCTTGTGGGCACCTGGGTGGCCCCCTCTGGTACTTCTTCTTCCCAATATTTTTTATATATTCCAAAATAAATCTCCGTGAAATTTCAACTCATTTGGAGATATGCAGAATAGGTATCTCTGACATAGCTTTTTCAGGTCCAGAGTTTCAGCTGCCGGCAATCTCCCTCTTTGTGTAAATCTTGCATATTAAGAGAGAAAAGGCATTAGAATTACTCCACAAAGTGTTATAATGAATAAAAACACTATAAATTACAGTAGGAAAACATGATGCAAAATGGACATATCAGCTGTTAATGAGGTGTTGCGTGATTCTCCTACTGGATTGATACCTTGGTTTCATAACCGAGAGAAATACTTATCTCTACCGTACTGCATCATCCTTTCCTCTTCGGGGAAAAACCAACGCATATCACAAGTAGCAGGAAGAATTTCTGGCACCGTTGCCGAGGAGACATCATCAACATCTATCAAGTACCTACACATAAAACTTCAGCTCCTCGCATTTACTTTATTAGCCTTTGCCTCTCATTTTCATCTCCCCCACTTCTAAAAAGTTTTTACAAAAATACAAAAATATTTTTCGTTTGCCTTTTTTCTTGTTTGCTTCTTTGCTTGCTTGTTATCTTGTTTGTGTAGTTATGATGTCTCAAGGAAATACATAATTGTGTGATTTTTCTAGTACTAATAATAATGATTTTATTAGTACTCCGATTACTCCTCCCACCGCTAGTGCAGAGACTTGTGATATTAATGCCGCTTTGTTGAATCTTGTTATGAAAGAACAATTTTCTGGTAGTCCTAATGAAGATGCCGCATCCCATAGAATTGTGTGATATGCAAAATAAAAAAGATGTGGATAATGATATTGTGAAATTAAAATTATTCCCATTCTCATTGTGGGATCGTGCAAAAAATTGGTTTTCATCTTTGCCACGAAATAGTATCGATTCTTGGGATAGGTGCAAAAATGCTTTTATTACCAAGTATTTTCCTCCCACGAAAATTATTTCCCTTAGAAATTAAATTATGAATTTCAAGCAACTTGTTAATGAACATGTTGCCTAATCTTGGGAAAAGATGAAATTAATGATAAGAAATTGCCCTACTCATGGTTTAAATTTGTGGATGATCATACAAAAAAATTATGCGGGATTGAATTTTGTTTTTAGATATCTTTTAGATTCCGCCACGGGTGGTACTTTTATGAAGATTACTTTGGGAGAATCTACTAAATTGTTAAATAATATTATGGCAAATTATTCACAATGGCATACTGAAAGAGCTCCTACTAGTAAAAAAGTGAATTCTGTTGAAGAAATTAGTACTCTGAGTGATAAAGCTGATGCTCTTATGAAATTGGTTGCTAGCAAAAATACTCCTATTGATCCTAATGATGTGCCTTTATCTACTTTAATTGAGCAAAGTAATGATCCCGTAGATGTGAATTTTGTCTCGTGAAACAATTTTAATAGTAATGCTTATAGAGGTAATTTCAATCCTAGGCCGTTTCCTGGAAATTCCTCTAACAATTATGGCAATCCCCATGG
Organism: Thinopyrum elongatum; assembly: GCA_011799875.1. Taxonomy (NCBI): domain Eukaryota; kingdom Viridiplantae; phylum Streptophyta; class Magnoliopsida; order Poales; family Poaceae; genus Thinopyrum; species Thinopyrum elongatum. The sequence goes on along the minus strand of CM022299.1, from coordinate 676,439,897 downwards.
TAATTCTTATCATAATAATAATAGGATGCCCTCTGATCTTGAAAGTAATATTAAAGAATTTATTAATGCTCAAAAAGTTTTCAACACTACGATAGAATAAAAATTGAGTAAACTTGATGATATTTCTAGGAGCATTGATAGAGTTATTCATGATGTGGAAAATCCTAAGATTAAAATTTTGCCACCCAAAGTTGATATCAATGAATCAACCAGCAACACTCGCAAGTTCTTCTAGAGGATTTGGTATCTCAAAAATAGCATTCACAAGAACTTGAAGTGGGTCTGATTTATCAGATTCAGGAGGTACTGGCACTCCAACATTTGCAACAACATAATAGTCAACAAAAATCACTATTTGCAAATATGAACAAGCATTCAGTTCAAACAGACCAACCGTATCAGTGCACAAGCTTGATAGGATGTCACTTCATGAACATAACTAGCAACCAAAAAACATATAACAAAAGAACTGGCCACTGTTTCAATATGTTAGCAGTTCTTCTCAAACTATCATAAACTATTCAAAGGTCACTACCCTGTTCAATCTATAAAGGATGATCAGTACGACAACTATGATAGAGGATAAAACAACCTAAAAACTACATATATCACACATTCCAGGGCAAAAAATCAAAAACTAATAAAATCCATACAACAACTATATGAATCATAGGACAAAAAAGCTACGCTGCACAAGTTTTGATAAAGATCAAACAGTACACAAAGAAGGGTTTCAGCAGAACGTATTACCTGCGTCCAGATGCTTGGGCCTCGATGACGTATCCATCGAGATCTACAAGCCACACCTGCAGATCAAACCTACAAAAACATGGGGAAAACTTAGGGTTCTTAGCAGATTAGAGAGGAAGCACATCAAAAGAGCAAAAAACAAACCAGCAAGCAAAACTCTGCCCCCGATTCCGGGCGGAGCCATGCACGCCGCTCGCCGGAAAAAACAACACCACCCAAGCTTCTCCTTGCAAAAAAGACGAGGAGGGGAGGGGAGGAACAAATTGGACGCAAGGAAAATCAAAAGCAAACATCAAACATAAAGCAAAATCAGGAGGGGAGCAGAGGAGAGGGAAAACACCTTTCTTCACAAGCTTTTCCTGCAGTTCTAGCCATCGGACGACACTCCGCAGCGAGAGTGGAGAAGGGGATTTCTGTGGGGGAGAAAAGAGGGGGAGAACGAAAAAGAAATGGCTTTGAGTAACTCCTCCACGAGAGAGGGGAAGTTATGATGGTGAGTGGGAGAAAATGGAACGGGCAAACCCACGATCATGGGAGAAAAAAAATAGGCAAAGCCCACGATCCGGGTAGTTACTAAAAATAATCATAATAATTAAATAGAATAACAAAATAACTAAACACAACTGAACATAGTGCAAATATAATTGACATTAATGACAGTTAGTTCAATTACTACAATCACAAAGGTACAAAACAAATGCCTTAGATACATTATTCAATAGTCAGTACAAAAAAATTAAAAATTTTAATGACAGTCAGTAAAATAAAATTAAAAATAAAATAAAAAAGATGGTCAGTACAATTTTTTTTTAAATAAAACACTAAAAACCCAAAAAATTATTCAATACAATAGTTTTTAGATTTTATTTTATAACAATAAAAACATGCCTCACACTCACCTAAGCGGATGAAGTGGGCTCATTCCTGGCTAAGCCTCGCAGGAGATACTGGCGGTACACTTCCGGTCACACGTCACATAACGGACTCGCCTAATCCAGCTCGTTCCTGGCTCCGCTTGCCCGTAGGGACCCCTCGGTCGGCCCCGCCCTGCCGCGGAGGGGCAAAAGTTCAAATAGATAAACCGGGTCAGTACGAGAACCCTGTCAGACAAAGAAAATAATTACTTGATATCAAGAAATGAACAAAGTTGCCGATATGGTGCGATAATGATCGATTGAACTTACTTCTGGAGCATTGCAGTCATGTCCGCATAGTCCTGGGGATCTTTTCGTCTCGAGTCTAAGACAGTTACTACTCCCCGGTTACGCTTATTCTCTAGCAGAATAAAGTGGAAGCTGCGCACGCATGCATAACTCATCAATTACATTACTATAACCTCGAGTAAGCGAAACCAAATATGCACAAGACAGTAACACTCACTTGAAGTTGTAAGGAAAGAGTATTTTCCCTTTGTTTTGATTCCGAAGCAACGATTGTAGCAAGTTGTCCTCGGTATCTTCGACTCTATTTTTAACCGACCATTCATTTATGGTATTTGGGTTAATGAACGCAATGTCATAGATTTGTTTCTTTTTGCATTCGACGATCTTCAATCTGCATAATATAGTGAGGATAATTATATATACATGCAATGAAAGAGCTGAGCTATAGAGGCTTAATTACAGAAGTAATACTTATAGACAGTAGCAAGTCATGAGTTGTTTGTCGAGGGCGTCTTGATTGTATAACTGGAATAACTCCACAAATTGAACCTGCACCACCTCAGGTCCAACGAGGTCGTGCTCCTCTTTAATTCCCAGCATCAAAGTATCCTTCCCAGACTTGCTGCAGGTATCCATGTACCATTCATGCAATCTTCGCATCATTGTTGTTAGAGGAGGATGATTAGGTTTGACGAGAGGCTTCCCGTACTCGTATCTGAAGTGTTCCACCTCTAGTATTTCAAACTCTACATCATCGCTTAGGTAATCAGCAGGATTGGTACCAGGCACTAGCCCCGGATGATTAGCGACAATATCGCTAGACACCCTGAGCGGGGGGCATGATTGCTTCGCTTGTTTGCCGAGCTGGGGAATTGTTTTCCAACTTCTTCGTTCTGCTAATCATGCATCACAGGAAGTACTTCCCGACCGCTGCGCTTCCATATATGTCCTTTCAATAATGCGCTCATAGTTGGATTGCGGCGGAGACGGTGGTGGTCGCTTAAGGGCATTCAGAGTGCGCTTCACTTTCACCGGATCTAACGTTTCCTTCGGAGGTGGAGGTTTCCATGCAAAATGTTCATGCACTTCGGCAGCACTAATTTTCGCGTTTTCCTCGTCGGCCCTCTCATATGGTAACTTTTCCAGAGCCTTGAGGCTTGGACCATATCTGAATTGCGTCCCGCCTCTGCTTGTACTGCTAGCCGCCGGAGCGGCGGCGTCTCTCTTCCGCCATTGCTGACGCGGCGGAGTCCGCTGACACGTCGGAGGAGGCGGAGAGCTCCAACGTGCGGGAGGAGGCAGAGTGCCCTCACGCGTCGGAGGAGGCGGAGCGCCCTGATCACTCACCGGAGGAGGAGGCGGAGGAGGAGGAGGAGGCGGAGTGCCCTGAATTGCTGGAGGAGGAGGAGGAGGCGTCCAGTTTGGAAGCTTGATGTACTCCTTCCTCCATAGACAGGTACTCCTCAAAGCATAAACCAGGTGATTCTCCCCTTCACCTGTTGGGTGGTCAAGCTCTAGCTCCTCAAATCCCTCCATTATTTCATCCACCGTCACAACAGCATAGCCATGTGGAATTGGACGGCAGTGAAAAGTTCCGTCAGCTTGAGGAGGTGCAACAGAGCCAACAGCCACCTTCAAAGTCAGGTTCTGCCATTTCGTCATTAGCTTGCAATGTTGAACCTCCGTGATAGTATCCACGGGGTAGCGAGGAGCCGTGAAATCAGGCTGAACAAGCTCCGTGGAAGCCACGCTGCTTCTCCGCTGAGATGGTGGGGTAGCTTCGTGCCGCTGAGATGGTTGGCCGGCAGCTGCAAGTTCCTCTAGCTTTGCTATTCTTGCATTGAGATTCTGCATTTCCCTTACCTCCGCTTTCCTCTTTCTCTCTCGGCTTCTGTAACCACTGCTGCCGGGAAACCCAACCACCCACGGAACGGAGCCTGGTGTGCCTCGTGTTCATCAAGGGTGCTCAGCATTCCCGAGGGCCTCAGTCAGCTCATCCTTCTCACTGTCGGGAATGAACGTCCCTTCCTGCGCTGCGCTGATATATTGCTGAAGCTTCTTGATGGGTATTGCTAGCTAGTTGCCCGTTCGTCCAATGACACTCCCCTGTTTCTGGGTCCAAAGTTCCCCCAACCCCGAAGAACCAAGTACTTGAACGGTCTGGCCAGTTCAATGTCGCTGGTTGGACCCCTTTAGCAAGCAGGTCTTGCTCAGCTTTGTCCCACAATGGCCGGGCTTTATAGTAGCCACCTGACCCCGTGTGATAGTGATACTTCTTCTTTGCAGCATTTTTCTTGTTTGTCTTTGACCTTTTCTTACCCTTCTCCGAATTCTTGTAGGCCACAAATGCGGGCCAGTGATCTCTTATCTTCTCATATCGGCCGATGAATTCTCTAGTCTTCCCTTTGTCGACAAACTTTGTGTTCAACTCTTTCTTCCAGTTCCTGAATAGATCTGCCATCTTCTTAAGAGCAAACGCCTTGACCTTTGGCTCTATAACTAGCTTATTCGGATCCTCCTCTGGCGGTAGGGTGAAATTTGCCATCAGCGAGTTCCAAAGATCATCTTTCCGTCTATCTTGGACATAAGAAACTTCAGGGTCGTCTTTACTCTTATTCCATTGTTGGACGCTGATCGGGACGCTGTCCCTAACAATAGCTCCGCACTGCTTAACAAATGTGTCCTTGGTCCGCTTGGGTTCAATCGGTTGGCCATCGTCCGCGATTTCTATGATCGTTAACCTTTCATCCAGGCACAACCTTTTCTTTGGGCCTCGTCTCCTTACGAAAGTTTGGCTCGATCCGGAGGGCTGTAAAAGAAGAAAGAAGCATGTTAATATATGTACATACCAAAACAATTAATGCATCAAGTCAGCACAGGCTTAATTAATATATATACCTCACCGGACTTTGCAACAGCTCCCTCCTCTGTTCAGTCACCGGAGCCGTCATCATGGTCTTCTTCCTTTGCCATTAGGTCACCGGAGCCATCATGATCTCCTTCCTCCTCCATTGTTGGATTACCGGAGCCGTCATCCTCTCCTTCCTGGCCATCGGTGTCGTTGAGAAACGACAAGACATCACGTCCGTCGCGGATTATATCCCCCAACAACTCTTCTTGTTCTAAGTCTTTGTCCATAGTTTCTGCAAATATTACAACATGGCAATATACAAACATGAGAGATGGATATATTAGTGGCAAACATAGACCTAGCTAATATCACAACAAGGAATCATATGCATATATGAGCAATGGATTAGTTTCGGACCGCCTCTCTCATGGATGTCCGACGTCCCCCCTCATGTCGAAGTTATCGGGCCGGGGTTATAATTTCAGGGTTTGGGTGGCCTCAATATATCTAGAATTGTTCCGGTTTGGGGTGGCCTCGACAACGCTTTTTCAGTCCCAGTTTGGGTGCACTCGAGAATGTTTGGGGTGTTCTAACGCGGCACTACACGATATATAGGTGAAGGGGGATAACATCCGGGAATGTTCGGACAGATGAACTGGAGGGGGACACATCTCATAGGTAGCATCCGGGAATGGTCGGACAGATGAACAGGAGGGGGACTCCTCCCCCCTCATGTTCGATGAGTTGTTACTCCCTCTCTCCCATGAAACATTCATCGAACAAACTTAATATGAATTTTAACAGAAAACATTCATCGAACAAACTTAATATGAGTTTTAACAGAAAACATTCATCGAACAAACTTAATATGAGTTTTAGCAAGATCATCATGAACAAAAAATTCACACTAATTTCTATGAACAAATTTTTTTTCCACATGACAACATCTCATCTCATCTCCACAAAACATCTCATACATCTCATCTCATCTCATCTCCACATGAACATTATCTAAAAAATAGAGCACCATACGTCTCATGTCATCTCCACATGAACATTATCTATCTATCTATTCATCTAAAACAACACATTTTATTAGCAAGCTAATCTCACACATTAGGACATATTTAGCATATTCCAAATTTTCCTAGCTCTTTTACAACCACAAAAATTACTCCAACTTCATGACAGTACCCACACTCCATTTCACCAAAAACCTTCTGATCCATAGTTCAATTTTTTCAAATTTCATTCAAATGAAATTTGAACCACATTCAAATTCCTTGCTGAAAACCTATTCTAAACCACTCCAAAAATTCCGAAATTTTTCCATCACCTTTGTCTTGCATCAGTACCTCACCACAAAAAAATTCAGAAATTCCAAAAATGGCCAAAGCCATCTAGCATTTCATCAAACACGTTATATGCACTGTTCATCACTATTAAAAAAATTCAGAAAATTCAGAGAGCAAGGGGTCTCAGGGGCACAGCGTTGCTGCTGCTCCGCTCCTTCTCCTCTCCTTCACGGCGTTGCTGCTACTCTTCAATGCGTCGGGGCCGGCGGTGACCATGGAGCTCGGGGGCCGGCGGCGACCATGGGGCAGAGCAATGGGCTTGGGGGCACGCGCGGAGATGGGAAGCAGGGGACCATGGGAAAGGGGGGAGGCTCACTAGGGGGGCGGCGATGGCTGGAGGCCGGTGATGAGGACGGCGGGCTCGGGGCGGCACGTGGCGATGGGGACGGGGACGGCGGGCTCGGGGCGGCACGCGGCGACGGGGATGAGGACGACGGGCTCGGGGCGGCACGCGGCAACGGGGACTAGGACGGCGGGCTCGGGGAGGTGACGGGGACGGGGACGAGGACGGCGGGCTCGGGGATGCCGGCGACGAGGACGGCGGGCTCGTGGCAACTGGTAGATGAAAACTAAAATTTTCTAAGTGTTCTCTTATATACACTAAGCATTGGTCCCGGTTCGTGGCACCAACCGGGACCAATGCCCCCCTTTAGTCCCGGTTGGTGCCACCAACCGGGACCAAAGATCACTTTTCATCAGCCCAAAGGGCGGGAAGCAGAGACCTTTGGTCCCGGTTGGTGGCACGAACCAGGACTAAAGGGGGGCATTGGTCCCGGTTGGTGGCACGAACCGGGACCAATGCCGCCCTTTAGTCCCTGTTGGTGCCACCAACCGGGACCAAAGGCCTTGTGCTGGCGCGGTGCGGTGGGATGTTTAGTCCCACCTCGCTAGCTGAGAGGGCTCGAGAGTGGTTTATAAGCGCCGGTGCGCCAACCCTCTCGAGCTCCTCTCAACTGCAGGCTTACGGGCTATTCTCACAGTCCTCTACCTGTGGGCCTACTGGGCCTGCTGCGGGCCTGAATTCTGGCCCAACTAGCTAGTTGGATTTCTAGTCGTATTCAGGCCGTGGTGGCCTAGTAGGCGGCATTTTTTTAATTTTTTCCCAGTTTTTTTGTTTTCTTTTTTGCTTTATTTTTTTTTGTTTCTACTTACAGCTAAATACTTATAGTTTTTCAGTGATTCTTTTTGCTTTTTGGTCACAAAAATTATAAACTTTCTGTTAGTGCCATTAGTTTTCAAATTTGAATTCTTTGAAATTTGGTGAATCACTAGTTTGTGAATAACTTTAACTATTGAAATTAGATTTTTGAGTGATTCTTTGTTCCTGCTATTTAATATTACTGTTTTTTAATCATTATATTCAATTTGGTAATTTTTAGGTTATTTAATGTCTATTTTAATCAAAATAGATTTTGTTATTTAGTTTGCTATTAAAGTTTCTAACAAAAAAATTCTTTATGAAAATTCTTTTTGCTATTAATGTTTTGAATAAAAATACTTTTATAATTTTAGTTGCATAATTTTTATATAATTTTAGTTTAAAAATACTAGTGGTTTATAAAATCTTTTAGTTGATTCCTTTTGCTATTAGAGTTTTATAAAAGCTTTTTAGTTGATTCTTTTTGCTATTGAGAATATTATAGTTTTGTTTTAGTTGCTCATAACAGAATATTTTAATTGATTTTTTATTCATTCTTTTTGCTATTAGAGTTTCATAAATGTTTTCTAGTTCATTCTTTTTGCTATTAGCTCATTCTTTGAGCTAAATGACCCTGAAGTAAAAGCACTTCAAATGACTCTGAAAAGGTGAAAGTGGATAGGATGCATACACATTCCCACTATAGCATTGTGCTAAAAAGTTGAGAGGGTTACGGTAAAACGGATGGATGCACTTCGTGTCACAAATGGACAATCTCTTTCGAAGAGTATCAGGGTTTCGGACGAAAAACTCATCTGTTACAAAGGGATTTCATTTTTTTGAACTTATTTAAACTCCAGACTTTTTTGTGTTCAAAATGCACCATTCGAAGCCACATCATCAATTTTCAACCCTTTCTGACTTCATTTTTATTTTTCATGCATTTACTGATTTTTTTAAGCTAAATGACCCTGAAATTGAAAAGCACTGCAAATGAACTCTGAAAAGGTTGAAGTTAGCATGGTATCATCATTTCACCCACATAGCATGTTCTAAAAAGTTGAGAGGGTTACGGCAAAAACTGGATGCACTTCGTGTATACAAAATGGACAATTCTCTTTGCAAGAGTATCAGGGTTTCGGACGAAAACTCATCTGTTACAAAGGGGATTTCATTTTTTTGAATTTTTGAAATCAGACTTTTTTGTGTGTTCAAAATGCACCATTCAAAGCCACATCATCAATTTTCAACCCTTTCTTACTTCATTTGGTATTTTTCATGCATTTACTGATTTTTTAAAGCTAAATGACCCTGAAATTGGAAAGCACTACAAATGAACACTGAAAAGGTTGCAAGTTGGCATGGTATCATCATTTCACCAACATAGCATGTGCTTAAAAGTTGAGAGGGTTACGGCAAAAGCTGGATGCACTTCGTGTACAAAATGGACAATCTCTTTTGAAGTATCAGGGTTTCATACGAAAACTCATCTGTTACAAAAGGCATTTCATTTCTTCACATGTAACTGCAGTGATATTATAGATCAAAGGCATCATCATAATAGTTGTGGAAATTAAGTTTTCACTTTTTCTTTGCTTGTGTCCTTTGCTTATTGAGCCGTAACCATGGATAATCTTCATCGTTTAGCAGGGTGCTTGGGTCAGCCTTGACTTTGAAGGGAGGAATTTCATGAAACTTTTCATAATCTTCAGACATGTCTGTCTTGCCCTCCACTCCCATGATGTCTCTTTTTCCTGAAAGAACTATGTGGCACTTTGGCTCATCGTATGATTTATTCGCTTCCTTATCTTTTCTTTTTCTTGGTTTGGTAGACATGTCCTTCACATAGAAAACCTACGCCACATCATTGGCTAGGACGAATGGTTCGTCTGTGTACCCAAGATTGTTCAGATCCACTGTTGTCATTCCGTACTGTGGGTCTACCTGTACCCCGCCTCCTGACAGATTGACCCATTTGCACAGAAACAAAGGGACCTTAAAATCATGTCCATAGTCAAGTTCCCATATGTCCACTATGTAACCATAATATGTGTCCTTTCCCCTCTTGGTTGCTGCATCAAAGCGGACACCACTGTTTTGGTTGGTGCCCTTTTGATCTTGGGCGATCGTGTAAAATGTATTCCCATTTATCTCGTACCCTTTGTAAGTCAGTACAGTCGAAGATGGTCCCCTGGCCAACGAGTACAGCTCATCTGAAACAGTGTTGTCACCCATGAGACGTGTTTGCAACCAACTGCCGAAAGTCCTGATGTGTTCACATGTAATCCAGTCGTCACACTGCTCCGGATGTTTGGAGCGCAGAATATTCTTGTGTTCATTGACATATGGGGTCACCAAGGTAGAATTCTGTAGAACTGTGTAGTGTGCTTGAGACCAAGAATGCCCATCCCTACATATTATTGAGTCCGCTCCTAGCGTGCCTTTTCCAGTCAGTCTCCCCTCATACCGCAATTGAGGGAGACCAATCTTCTTAAGGTCAGGAATGAAGTCAACACAAAACCCAATGACCTCCTCTGTTTGATGGCCCGTGGAGATGCTTCCTTCTGGCCTAGCACGGTTACGAACATATTTCTTTAAGACTCCCATGAACCTCTCAAAGGGGAACATATTGTGTAGAAATACAGGGCCCAGAATGGCAATCTCGTCGACTAGATGAACTAGGACGGGCGTCATGATATTGAAGAAGGATGGTGGGAACACCAGCTCAAAACTGACAACACATTGCGCCAAATCACTCCTTAACCTTGGTAGGATTTCTGGATCGATCACCTTCTGAGAGATTGCATTGAGGAATGCACATAGCTTCACAATGGCTAATCGAACATTTTCCGATAGAAGCCCCCTCAATGCAACCGGAAGCAGTTGCGTCATAATCACGTGGCAGTCATGAGACTTTAGGTTCTGGAACTTTTTTCTGCCATATTTATTATTCCCTTTATATTCGATGAGAAGCCAGACGGGACCTTCATACTGAGCAGGCATTCAAAGAAGATTTCCGTCTCCTCTTTGATAAGAGCGTAGCTAGCAGGACCTTCATACTGCTTTGGAGGCATGCCATCTTTTTCGTGCACATGTTGCTGGTCCTCCCGTGCCTCCGGCGTATCTTTTGTCTTCCCATACACGCCCTAGAAGCCTAGCAGGTTCACGCAAAGATTCTTCGTCACGTGCATCACATCGATTGCAGAGCGGACCTCTAGGTCTTTCCAATAGGGTAGGCCCAAAATATAGATTTCTTCTTCCACATGGGTGCACCTCCCTCAGCGTCATTTGGAACAGATAGTCCGCCGGGACCCTTTCCAAAGATTACTTGTAAATCATTGACCATAGCAAGTATGTGATCACCAGTACGGACGGCGGGCTTCTTCCGGTGATCTGCCTCGCCTTTGAAATGCTTGCCTTTCTTTCGACATTGATGGTTGGTCGGAAGAAATCGACGATGTCCCAGGTAAACATTCTTCCTGCATTTGTCCAAATATATACTTTCGGTGTCATCTAAATAGTGTGTGCATGCGTGGTATCCCTTGTTTGTCTGTCGTGAAAGGTTACTGAGAGCAGGCCAATCATTGATGGTTACAAACAGCAATGCATGTAGGTCAAATTCCTGCTGGTTGTGCTCATCCCAGACACGTACACCTTTTCCATTCCACAGCTGTAAAAGTTCTTCAACTAATGGCCTTAGGTACTCATCAATGTCATTGCCGGGTTGCTTAGGGCCTTGGATGATTACTGGCATCATAATGAACTTCCACTTCATGCACAACCAAGGAGGAAGGTTATAGATACATAGAGTCACGGGCTAGGTGCTATGATTGCTCCTTTGCTCCCCAAAAGGATTAATGCCATCCGTGATTAAACCAAACCATACGTTCCTTGCGTCACCTGCAAAGTCCCCCCACTTTCTCTCAATTTTTCTCCACTACGACCCGTCAGCGGGTGCTCTCAACTTCCCGTCTTTCTTATGGTCCTCTTTGTGCCATCGCATCAACTTGGCATGCTCTTTGTTTCTGAACAGACGTTTCAACCGTGGTATTATAGGAGCATACCACATCACCTTGGCAGGAACCCTCTTCCTGGGGCGCTCACCATCAACATCACTAGGGTCATCTCGTCTGATCTTATACCTCAATGCACCGCATACTGGGCATGTGTTCAAATCCTCGTGTGCACCACGGTAGAGGATGTAGTCATTAGGGCATGCATGTATCTTTTGCACCTCCAATCCTAGAGGGCATAGAACCTTCTTTTCTCCATATGTACTGTCGGGCAATTCGTTATCCTTTGGAAGCTTCTTCTTCAATATTTTCAGTATCTTCTCAAATCCGTTGTCAGATACACCATTGTCTGCCTTCCATTGCAGCAATTCCAGTGTGGTACCAAGCTTTGTGTTGCCATCTTCGTAATTGGGGTACAACCCTTTTTGTGATCCTCTAACATGCGATTGAACTTCAACTTCTCCTTTCAATTTTGCATTATCTCTTTGCATCAACAATGACCCGGTGAAGATCATCATCAGGCACATCGTCTGGTTCCTCTTGATCTTCAACTTCCACTGTTGCAGCATCACCGTATTCAGGGGGCACATAGTTGTCATCATCCTCTTCTTCTTCGTTGTCTTCCATCATAACCCCTCTTTCTCTGTGCTTGGTCCAAACATTATAGTGTGGCATGAAACCCTTCTCAAGCAGGTGGATGTGAAGGGTTTTCTGGTTAGAGTAAGACTTCGTATTCTCACAGATAGGGCATGGACAACACATAAAACCATTCTGCTTGTTTGCCTCAGCCACTTTGAGAAAATTATGCACGCCCTTAATGTACTCGGAGGTGCATCTGTCACCGTACATCCATTGCCGGTTCATCTGCGTGCATTATATATAATTAAGTGTGTCAAAAACCATTACAGAACATCATGAATAGAGAAGTGACCAAATTAATAGAAGTTCATCATCACATTAAAACCAAAGAACAGTAGTGATCAAATGTTATTACTGAAAAAATAAATACATAAAGTTCATACATAGTTCTCATTGAACAACATATAGCTCTCTAGAACATCTAATTAAACAATACATTGAAACTATGTAAAACATTTCAATGCAACAACAAATGCGATCATAATCGCAACTAAGGTAACAATTGATCCAACGGCATAATGATACCAAGCCTCAGTATGAATGGCATATTTTTTAATCTTTCTAATCTTCAAGCGCATTTTATCCATCTTGATCTTGTGATCATCGACGATATCCGCAACATGCAACTCCAATGCCATCTTCTCCTCCTCAATTCTTTCCAATTTTTTCTTCAAGTAATTGTTTTCGTTTTCAACTAAATTTAACCTCTCGACAAGAGGGTCGGTTGGAATTTCCGGTTCACATACCTCCTAGATAAAACATCTATGTCACGTTGGTTGGCACAATTGTCATAAACACTAAATGAAAGAAATAGTTATAAAAGATAATATATACCACATCCGAATCATAGACAAGACGAGGGCCGACGGGGGCGGATAGCAAAACCATCGCACTATATAATAACAAACAATAATAAAAGTAAGAAAATTATACAAGTATCTATCTAAATCATACAAGTAAGAATTTTTTCTTTTAGAAAGAAGATAAGAACAAGAGGCTCACCACGGTGGTGCCGGCGACGAGATCGGTGCGGGCGATTGACGGCGGTGAGGACGGGGACGGGACAAGACGGACCGCCAAACCTAGACAAATCTTGAGGCAAATGGAGCTTGGACAAGGAACTTGGAGAGGAGAAAGCTTAAGTGTGGCTCGGGCATTTCATCGAACACCTGATGTGCATAGGAGGTGAGCTAGAGAAACACACACCTCTCCCACGGCCGGGGCAAAAAAACAGAGCAATGAGAACAGAGGAGTGAGCGGGCAGGGGTTATATATAGGCCTCTCTTTAGTCCCGGTTGGTGGCTAGAACCGGGATAGAAGACTGCCTTTGGTCCCGATTCCAGCCACGAACCGGGACTAAAGGTGGTGGGCCAGGAGCGAGGCCCATTGGTCCCGATTCGTGTCTGGAACCGGGACCAAAGGGGTCAGACGAACCGGGACCAAAGGCCCCTGAGGCCCGGCCGGCACCCTGTCCTCACGAATTGGGACTGATGCACCCTTTGGTCCCGGTTCATGAGTGAACCGGGATTAATGCCCTTACCCAGGCCTCAACCAAAGCCCTGTTTTCTACTAGTGACACCTGCAGAAGCTCCGAATGGACCGACTAGAAAAGAAAGCTAGAGAAAAAAGTGCCAGTGCTGGTGTACCTCAATCCCCTGCCACTCTGGTTTCCACCTGTAATACACCCCTATCTGGTATATTCATTGCATTCGTTGTTGGACGATGTAATCATGATTTTTCTCTTTCGTTTCCTATTTTTTGCCCTATGTATAGTAAGTACAGTTGTAGGCTCCGGCAGTACTCAACCTAAAAAGACCCATGTTGGATGCAAAAAACAAAGTGGGCAGGGGTGGTATGCCTGTCTGTCCCAAGAGAAGAAAGCAGAACACCTCGAGAAGCTCCGGATAGCCCGACTAGAAAAAAAAGCTGCAGCAAAAAATGTCAGTGTTGATGTACCTCACTCGCCTGCTCCTCAGGTTTCCACAGGTAACATCTCCTATCTGCTATATTCATTGCCTTCGGGTGCGTCTGAAATGTAATCTATGTGATCTCTGACCGATTTGCTTGTCTTCAAGTTGCAACTTGTGCGTCTGCAAACTGCGAAAGTGTTGATCTTCAGCCTGGAGAACATACGGTGGGACACAAGAAACAGAGTGGCCATGGTTGGTTTGCTAGACTATCCGAAGATAAAAAAGAAGAATACCAAAAGAAGCGGAGGATGTCCCGGCAAGAAAAACAAAATGCAGATTTTGATGTGGAGATTTTTCCTGGTAATAGTACTAAATAAGTAAATATTGTCATGGTGAAGAGCATGTCATCACACTTGTTTCTGTAGGTACTGATCACATCAAATCCTATGACGGACATATGTTAAACACGCCATGTAGAGCCTCTGTTATGGAGGATAACAATGACAATGATTGGATGCACACTAACCTGAATTACCAGCGAACTAAACTGAATTACCAACAAGGAACAATGGATGTTCAACATATACATGACATGCAAGGACAAGAAATATTTCTGCCCACAAGTTATATATTTGGACGGTCCACTGAAATGAAAGGTGTGTACTCAACCTTTCCCTAATTTCGTCGTATATATTGATTGAATGTCCTTTCCGCGTTCATCTACCTAACTGCCCTGTACATGTATGTTACCAAATGCATCTTCTGAGAAAAAACGACGCCGCATGAGGGAACAATATGCAAACATGACAGCGCATGACAAAGAGGTTGTGTTGAGTCGGAATCCTGCATATAAGATAGGATGACGACATACTGGCCCATTATCCGACCAATCTAACAATACTGATGTCGCCGGTGGATCAAAAATGCACTCACCAATTACACCTTCCATACTAACGGCTGATACGTCTCCAACGTATCTATAATTTTTGATTGTTCCATGCTATTATAGTATCAATCTTGGATGTTTTATTTACATTTAGAAGCAACTTTATATCATTTTTTGGAACTAACCTATTAACTTAGTGCCCAGTGCCAGTTGCTGTTTTTTTGCCTGTTTTTGGTTTTCCAGAATATCAGTACCAAACGAAGTCCAAATGCCACGAAACTTTTTGGTAAATTTTTACTGGACACAAGAGACCCTGGAAGCTTCGGGAGAGGGCCAGAAGATGAAGGAGTGGCCCATAAGGGACCAAGGCGCGCCCTGGGGGGTGGCATGCCCTGGTACCTTATGGGGCCCATGTAGCTCCTTTTGACCTAATTCCACCTCTATAAATTCTTTAAAATCAGGTAACCAATAGTGGGGTCCATGAAATACTTTTTCTGCCACCGCAAGCTTCTGTTCTTGAGAGATCCCATCTGAAGGCCTTTTTCGATACTCCGCTGGAGAGGGAATCGATCATGGAGGGGCTCTACATCATCCTTGCTGCCCTTCCGATGATGCGTGAGTAGTTTACCACAGACCTTCGGGTCCATAGCTAGTAGCTAGATGGCTTATTCTCTCTCTTTGATCTTCAATACAATGTTCTCCTCGATGTTCTTGGAGTTCTATCCAATGTAATCACTTTTTCCGGTGTGTTTGTTGGGATCCGATGAATTGTGAGTTTATGATCAGATTACCCATGAATATTATTTGAGTCTTCTCTGATTTCTTTTATGCATGATTGTTATAGCTTCGTATTTCTTCTCTGATCTATTGATTTGGTTTGGCCAACTAGATTGACTTATCTTGCCATGAGAAGAGGTGCTTTGTAATGGGTTCGATCTTGCGGTACTCAATCGCAGTGGCAGAAAGGGACATGATGCGTATGTATCATAGCTATTAAGAATAAAAAGATGGTGTTTATTCATGCGTGAGTTTACTTTGTCTACATCATGTCATCTTGCTTAAGGCGTTACTCTGTTCTTCATGAACTTAATACTCTAGATGCATGCTGGATAGCGGTCGATGGGTGGAGTAATAGTAGTAAATGCAGGCAGGAGTCGGTCTACTTGTCTCAGACATGATGCCTATATACATGATCATTGCCTTGGATATCGTCATGATTATTTGCTTTTCTATCAACTGCCCAACAGTAATTTATTTACCCACCGTATGCTATTTTCAACAGAGAAGCCTCTAGTGAAAACTATGGCCCCGGGTCTATCTTTATCATTTACTAAGACCCTAAAAATAGTTGCTGCAATTTTCTTTTACTTATTTTATTTTGTATTTTTGTTCGATCTATCTATCTATCACCATACAATTTAATCTTGCAATTGACCGCCAAGGGATTGACAACCCCTTGTTTGTGATCGGTGCGAGGGTTTGTTGTTGTGTGTGCAGGTGCTGTTGATGACCCACAAGTATAGAGGATCAATCGTAGTCCTTTCGATAGGTAAGAGTGTCAAACCCAATGAGGAGCAGAAGTAAATGACAAGCGATTTTCAGCAAGGTATTTCTGCAAGCACTGAAATTATCTGTAACGAGTAGTTTGATAGCAAGGTAATTTGTAACAAGTAACAAATAACAATAGTAACAATAGGTGCAGCAAGGTAGCCCAATCCTTTTTGTAGCAAAGGACAGGCCGAAACAGTCTCTTATAATAAGCAAAGCGTCCTCGAGGACACATGGGAATTTCATCTAGTTACTTTCATCATGTTGGTTTGATTCACGTTCGCTACTTTGATAATTTGATATGTCGGTGGACCGGTGCTTGGGTGATGTTCTTACTTGAACTAGCGTCCCACTTATGATTACCCCCTCTCGCAAGCATTAAGATAACTCTAACCATAGCATGAAACATATGGATCCAAATTAGCCCTTACGGAATAGCGCACAAACATATGGATCCAAATCAGTCCATAAAAGTACCCCCCGTGGCATAATCTAAAAGATTACGAGAAACAAAATTCAACCCCGCATAAAATTTTTGTATGATCATCCAAAGATTTAACCCATGAGTTGGGCAATTTCTTAGCATCATTTCCATCCTTTCCCAAGATTGTGCAACGTGCTCATGCTCAAGTTGCTTGAAATTCATGATCTGGGTTCCAAGGGAAATGATTTTCGCGGGCAGAAAAAGTTCTAAGGGAAATGATTTTCGTGGGCGGAAAAAACTTAGTAATAAAAGCATCCTTGCACTTATTCCAAGAATCGATACTATTGCGAGGCAAAGAGGAAATTCAATTTTTTGCATGATCTCGCAAAGAAAACGGAAATAATTTCAACTTCACAACATCATTGTCCACATCTTTTTTCTTTTGCATATCGCATAATTCCACGAATGTGTTAAGATGGGATGCGGCATCCTCATTAGGAGTACCGGAAAACTGATCTTTCATAACAAGATTCAACAAAGCAGTATTAATATCATAAGTCTCCGCGCTAGTGGCGGGAGGAGCAATTGGAGTGCTAATCAAATCATTGTTGTTGGTATTTGAGAAATCACACAACTTTGTGTTCTCTTGAGTCATGGTGCATTCCAACAAGATTGCACTCAAAAATTAGCTCTGACGAAGAAAACAGCGAACGAAAAAGAGGGCGAATAAAACGGAAAATTTTGTGAAGTGGGGAGAGGAAAATGAGAGGCATGGCAAATAATGAAATTGCAAGGAGATGAGATTTGTGATTAGGAACCTGGTTGATGTTGATGATGTTCTCCCGACAACGGTGCCAGAACTCCTCTTGATGTCTGCTAGAACAACGTCGTTTTTTCCCCAAAGAGGAGGGATGATGCAGCACAGCGACGGTAGGTATTTCCCTCAGTGATGAGACCAAGGTTATCGAACCAGTAGGAGAACCACGCAACACCATTGTAAAGCCTCTGCACACAAAGAACAAAACTTCACCCCGACGTGTAAAAGGGTTTCATCCCTTTCGGGTAACGAGATAGATAAAATTGTAGTAGATTGGATAAATAGATCTCGCGGGAACGCGAGATAAAATAAATAATTAAAAATTGCAGCAAGGTATTTTTGGGTTTTTGGATTAATAGATCTGAAAATAAA
Source organism: Thinopyrum elongatum (assembly GCA_011799875.1). Classification (NCBI taxonomy): domain Eukaryota; kingdom Viridiplantae; phylum Streptophyta; class Magnoliopsida; order Poales; family Poaceae; genus Thinopyrum; species Thinopyrum elongatum. The sequence goes on along the minus strand of CM022299.1, from coordinate 676,422,031 downwards.
AGTTGCAAATAAATAAAAGAGCGAATAGCAAAATAGATCTTGAAGGCAAATATATTAAAGAAGAGACCCGGGGGCCGTAGTTTTCACTAGTGGCTTCTCTAGAGAAAAATAGCAAATGGTGGAAACAAATTACTGTTGGGCAATTGATAGAACTTCAAATACTCATGATGATATCCAGGCAATGATCATTATATAGGCATCACGTCCAAGATTAGTAGACCGACTCCTGCCTGCATCTACTACTATTACTCCACACATCGACCGCTATCCAGCATGCATCTAGTTTATTAAGTTCATGGAGAAACGGAGTAATGCAATAAGAACGATGACATGATGTAGACAAGATCTATTTATGTAGAAATAGACCCCATCTTGTTATCCTTAATGGCAACCATACATACGTGTTGTTTCCCTTTCTGTCACTGGGATCAAGCACCGTAAGATTGAACCCATCACAAAGCACCTCTTCCCATTGCAAGATAAATAGATCAAGTTGGCCAAACAAAACCCAAATATCGAAGAAGAAATACGAGGCTATAAGCAATCATCCATATAAGATATCAAAGAAAACTCAAATAACTTTCATGGATAAAAAGATAGATCTGATAATAAACTCAAAGTTCATCAGATCCCAACAAACACACCACAAAAAGAGTTACATCATATGGATCTCCAAGAGAGAGAGAAAGCCATCTAGCTACTAACTACGGACCCGAAGGTCTACAATGAACTACTCACACATCATCGGAGAGGCACCAATGAGGATGATGAACCCCTCTGTGATGGTGTTTAGATTAGATCTGGTGGTTCTGGAACTTGCGGCGGCTGGAATTAATTTTCGTTGACTACCCTAGGGTTTCTTGAATATTGGGGTATTTATAGAGCAAAGAGGCGGTGCAGGAGGCTCCCAAGGTGGGCACAACCCACCTGGGCGTGCCTGGGCCTCCAGGCGCGCCCTGGTGGGTTGTGCTCCCCTCGGAGCACCCCCCCCCAGGTGCTTCTCCGGCGCACTGGATGTCTTCTGGTACAAAAAAATCCACAAAAAGTTTCGTTGCATTTGGACTCCGTTTGGTATTGATTTCCTGCGATGTAAAAAACATGCAGAAAACAGCAACTGGCAATGGGCACTATGTCAATAGGTTAGTACCAAAAAATGATATAAAATGACTATAAAATGATTGTAAAACATCCAAGAATGATAATATAACAGCATGGAACAATCAAAAATTATAGATACGTTGGAGACGTATCAAAGATGAACTAGGGTTTTAGATGAGATGGTGCTGGTGAAGATGTTGATGTAGATTGGTCCTCCCACGATGAGAGGATCGTTGGTGATGTTGATGGCTTCGACTTTCTTGTCCCGGACGGAAGTGTCCCCGGCAGAATTGCTCCACCGGAGAGCAAAATAGCTCCTGCCCAAGTTCCGCCTCGAGACGGCGGTGCACCATTCCAAAAGACTTCTCCTTATTTTTTGTAGGGAAAATGGGCTTATATACCAGAAAATGGGGGCCGGAGGCTAGCCAGGAGCCCCACAAGGTACCAGGGCGCGCCTGGGGGGGGAGGCGTGGCACGCCCTGGTGCCTTGTAGGCACCTGGGTGGCCCCCTCTAGTACTTCTTCCCAATATTTTTAATATATTCCAAAATAAATCTCCGTGAAATTTTAGCTCATTTGGAGATGTGCAGAATAGGTATCTCTGACATAGCTTTTTCAGGTCCAGAATTCCAGCTGCCCACAATATCCCTCTTTGTGTAAATCTTGCATATTAAGAGAGAAAATGCATTAGAATTACTCCACAAAGTGTTATAATGAATTAAAACACTATAAATAACAGTAGGTAATGATCTTTTCTAGTAGCTTTGTTTAATTTTCTAAAATCAATTACCATCCTATAACCAGTTACAATTCTTTGTGGAATGAGTTCATTTTTATCATTAGGAACAATAGTAATGCCTCCTTTCTTAGGGACACAATGAACGGGACTTACCCATCTACTATCAGCTATGGGATAGATTATACCTGCTTCCAGAAGCTTTAGTATTTCAGTTCTTACCACCTCTTTCATCTTAGGATTTAATCGGCATTGGTGGTTGACAACTGGTTTAGCATCAGGCTCCATATTAATTTTGTGCTGACATAGAGTGGGACTAATGCCCTTAAGATCATCAAGAGTATATCCAATAGCAGCACGGTGCTTCCTTAGAGTTTTTAGTAACCTCTTTTCTTCATGCTCTCAAAGGTTAGCACTAATAATAACAGGATATATCTTCTTTTCATCAAGATAAGTATATTTCAATGTATCAGGCAATTGTTTCAATTCAAACACAAGGTCACCCTTAGGTGGAGGAGGACCTCCTAGAGTTTCAACAGGCAAATTGTGTTTAAGGATAGGTGGATGATCAAAGAACATCTTATCTATTTCATTTCTTTCATTCATGTGCATATCATTTTCATGGTCAAGCAAATATTGTTCCAACGGATCAGTAGGAGGTACGGCAATAGAAGCAAGACCAATAATTTCATATTTACTAGGCAATTCTTTATCATGAGGTTGTCTACAAAACTTAGAGAAATTAAACTCATGAGATATATCACCAAAGTTAACACTGACCGTTTCTTTAGCGCAATCAATCTTGGCATTAATAGTGTTCAAGAAAGGTTTACCAAATATAATGGGACAAAAATCATCTTGTGGTGATCCAAGAACAAGAAAATCTATAGGGTATTTGATCTTACCACACAAGATTTCAACATCTCTAACAATCCCAAGTGGTGAAATAGTATCTCTATTCACGAGTTTAATAGTAACATCGATGTCTTCAATCTCAACAGGTGCAATATCATTCATAATTTCTTGATATAAGATAAATGGAATAGCATTCACACTAGCACCCAAATCGCATAAGCCATGATAACAATGATCTCCTATTTTAACACAGACAACAGGCATGCCAACAACAGGTTTAGTCTTATCTTTAGGATCGGCCTTAGCAATTCTAGCGGCTTCACCACAGAAAATAAATAACATGCCCATCTATATTACCGACCAAGAGATCTTTAACCATAGCAACATTAGGTTCAACTTTAATTTGTTCAGAGGTCTAGGTGTTTTAATTTTACTTTTGTTAACCAAAGTTGAAACTTTAGCATGTTCCTTAATCCTAACAGGAAAATGTGCATTCTCAATATAAGCAGTAGGCACAACTGGATCAACATTGTAGATGATAGTTTCTTCTTTAACACTAATAGGTTCTTCCTTCAATTCAATAGGTGGATGATATTTAAACCATTTCTCCTTAGGGAGATCAACATGGGTAGCAAAGGATTCACAAAACGAGGCTACTATCTCAGAGTCAAGTCCATATTTAGTGCTAAACTTATGAAAAGCATCGGTATCCATAAAAGATTTAACACAGTCGAACTCAAGTATTATACCTGACTCAATACCTTTGTCGAGTTCCCAATCTTCAGAGTTGCATTTAATTCTTTCCAGAAGCTTCCATCTGAATTCAATTGTTCTTTTCATAAAGGAGCCCGTCGAAGAAGAATTGAGCATGTTTCGATCATCTTGAGAAAGCTGAGCATAAGAGTTTTTAAGAATTATTTCTCTTGGGAGCTCATGATTGGGGCATGTATGCAACTTATACTTTCCCCAAGCTTGAGCGATACTTTCCCCTTCACGAGGCCAAAAATTATATATATAGTTCTGATCACGATGAACCAAATGCATAGGATAAAATTTCTGGTGGAATTCCAACTTCAACCGGTTCCAATCCCATGTGTTAGTATCATCACATAGCCTATACCATGTCAATGCCTTTCCCTCTAAATATAAAGGGAATACTTTCTTTTTAGCTCCATCTCCGAATAAACCTGCAAGCTTAAATAATCCACATAGATCAAGTGCATATTAGGATGTACCGTTCCATCTCCTGCATAAGGATTAGCTAGCAATTTCTCTATCATACCCAAAGGAATTTCATAATCAATATTTTCAGTAGGTTCAGTAGGTTCAGGAGCAACTCTTATGGCTTCCGGTCGAGGTGAAGATACCCTGAACAAGCCCCTCAAAGGATTACTATCCATAGTGACAAGTGACAGTAAATTTCAGCATGTAATATAAATGTTTCCTTACCAAATTCCACTCACAAAAATGCACTTCACACCCCGGTAACGGCACCAGAAAAGAGTTTGATGACCCACAAGTATAGGGGATCAATCGTAGTCCTTTCGATAAGTAAGAGTGTCGAACCCAATGAGGAGCAGAAGGAAATGACAAGCGGTTTTCTGCAAGGTATTTCTGCAAGCACTGAAATTATCTGTAACGAGTAGTTTGATAGCAAGGTAATTTGTAACAAGTAACAAATAACAATAGTAACAATAGGTGCAGCAAGGTAGCACAATCCTTTTTGTAGCAAAGGACAGGCAGTCTCTTATAGTAAGCAAAGCGTTCTCGAGGATACATGGGAATTTCATCTAGTCACTTTCATCATTTTGGTTTGATTCGCGTTCGCTACTTTGATAATTTGATATGTGGATGGACCAGTGCTAGGGTGCTGTTCTTACTTGAACAAGACTCCCACTTATGATTACCCCCTCTCGATCACAAGCATCCGCAACTACGAAAGAAGAATTAAGATAACTCTAACCATAGCAACATATGGATCCAAATCAGCCCCTTACGGAATAGTGCATAAACTAGGGTTTAAGCTTCTGTCACTCTAGCAACCCATCATCTAATTACTACTCCACAATGCATTTCATTAGGCCCAAAGATGGTGAAGTGTCATTTACTCGACATTAACATGACACCACTAAGAGAATCAACAACATACATATCATCAAAATATCGAACGAATACCAAATTCACATGATTACTTATGACAAAACTTCTCCCGTGTCCTCAAGAACAAAAGTAACTACTCACACATCATATTCATGTTCAAGATAAGAGGGGTATTGAATAGCATATTGGATCTAAACATATAATCTTCCACAAAATAAACCAACTAGCATCAACTACAAGATGTAATCAACACTACTAGCAACCCACAAGTACCAATCTGAGGATTTGAGACACAGATTGAATACAAGAGATGAACTAAGGTTTTAGATGAGATAGTGCTGGTGAAGATGTTGATGCAGATTGGTCCTCTCACAATGAGAGGATCGTTGGTGATGTCGACAGCTTCGATTTCCCCCTCCCGGAGGGAAGTGTCCCCGGCAGAATCGCTCTGCTGGAGAGCAAAATAGCTCCTGCCCAAGTTTCGCCTCGAGACGGCGGCGCACCGTCCCAAAAGTCTTCTCCTTATTTTTTCTAGGGCAAATGGGCTTATATACCAGAAAATGGGGGCCGGACGCTGGCCAGGGGCCCCACAAGGTACCAGGGCACGCCTGGGTGGGTGGCGCGCCCTGGTGCCTTGTGGGCACCTGGGTGGCCCCCTCTGGTACTTCTTCTTCCCAATATTTTTTATATATTCCAAAATAAATCTCCGTGAAATTTCAACTCATTTGGAGATATGCAGAATAGGTATCTCTGACATAGCTTTTTCAGGTCCAGAGTTTCAGCTGCCGGCAATCTCCCTCTTTGTGTAAATCTTGCATATTAAGAGAGAAAAGGCATTAGAATTACTCCACAAAGTGTTATAATGAATAAAAACACTATAAATTACAGTAGGAAAACATGATGCAAAATGGACATATCAGCTGTTAACGAGGTGTTGCGTGATTCTCCTACTGGATTGATACCTTGGTTTCATAACTGAGAGAAATACTTATCTCTACCGTACTGCATCATCCTTTCCTCTTCGGGGAAAAACCAACGCATATCACAAGTAGCAGGAAGAATTTCTGGCACCGTTGCCGAGGAGACATCATCAACATCTATCAAGTACCTACACATAAAACTTCAGCTCCTCGCATTTACTTTATTAGCCTTTGCCTCTCATTTTCATCTCCCCCACTTCTAAAAAGTTTTTACAAAAATACAAAAATATTTTTCGTTTGCCTTTTTTCTTGTTTGCTTCTTTGCTTGCTTGTTATCTTGTTTGTGTAGTTATGATGTCTCAAGGAAATACATAATTGTGTGATTTTTCTAGTACGAATAATAATGATTTTATTAGTACTCCGATTACTCCTCCCACCGCTAGTGCAGAGACTTGTGATATTAATGCCGCTTTGTTGAATCTTGTTATGAAAGAACAATTTTCTGGTAGTCCTAATGAAGATGCTGCATCCCATAGAATTGTGTGATATGCAAAATAAAAAAGATGTGGATAATGATATTGTGAAATTAAAATTATTCCCGTTCTCATTGTGGGATCGTGCAAAAAATTGGTTTTCATCTTTGCCACGAAATAGTATCGATTCTTGGGATAGGTGCAAAAATGCTTTTATTACCAAGTATTTTCCTCCCACGAAAATTATTTCCCTTAGAAATTAAATTATGAATTTCAAGCAACTTGTTAATGAACATGTTGCCTAATCTTGGGAAAAGATGAAATTAATGATAAGAAATTGCCCTACTCATGGTTTAAATTTGTGGATGATCATACAAAAAAATTATGCGGGATTGAATTTTGTTTTTAGATATCTTTTAGATTCCGCCACGGGTGGTACTTTTATGAAGATTACTTTGGGAGAATCTACTAAATTGTTAAATAATATTATGGCAAATTATTCACAATGGCATACTGAAAGAGCTCCTACTAGTAAAAAAGTGAATTCTGTTGAAGAAATTAGTACTCTGAGTGATAAAGCTGATGCTCTTATGAAATTGGTTGCTAGCAAAAATACTCCTATTGATCCTAATGATGTGCCTTTATCTACTTTAATTGAGCAAAGTAATGATCCCGTAGATGTGAATTTTGTCTCGTGAAACAATTTTAATAGTAATGCTTGTAGAGGTAATTTCAATCCTAGGCCGTTTCCTGGAAATTCCTCTAACAATTATGGCAATCCCCATGGTAATTCTTATCATAATAATAATAGGATGCCCTCTGATCTTGAAAGTAATATTAAAGAATTTATTAATGCTCAAAAAGTTTTCAACACTACGATAGAATAAAAATTGAGTAAACTTGATGATATTTCTAGGAGCATTGATAGAGTTATTCATGATGTGGAAAATCCTAAGATTAAAATTTTGCCACCCAAAGTTGATATCAATGAATCAACCAGCAACACTCGCAAGTTCTTCTAGAGGATTTGGTATCTCAAAAATAGCATTCACAAGAACTTGAAGTGGGTCTGATTTATCAGATTCAGGAGGTACTGGCACTCCAACATTTGCAACAACATAATAGTCAACAAAAATCACTATTTGCAAATATGAACAAGCATTCAGTTCAAACAGACCAACCGTATCAGTGCACAAGCTTGATAGGATGTCACTTCATGAACATAACTAGCAACCAAAAAACATATAACAAAAGAACTGGCCACTGTTTCAATATGTTAGCAGTTCTTCTCAAACTATCATAAACTATTCAAAGGTCACTACCCTGTTCAATCTATAAAGGATGATCAGTACGACAACTATGATAGAGGATAAAACAACCTAAAAACTACATATATCACACATTCCAGGGCAAAAAATCAAAAACTAATAAAATCCATACAACAACTATATGAATCATAGGACAAAAAAGCTACGCTGCACAAGTTTTGATAAAGATCAAACAGTACACAAAGAAGGGTTTCAGCAGAACGTATTACCTGCGTCCAGATGCTTGGGCCTCGATGACGTATCCATCGAGATCTACAAGCCACACCTGCAGATCAAACCTACAAAAACATGGGGAAAACTTAGGGTTCTTAGCAGATTAGAGAGGAAGCACATCAAAAGAGCAAAAAACAAACCAGCAAGCAAAACTCTGCCCCCGATTCCGGGCGGAGCCATGCACGCCGCTCGCCGGAAAAAACAACACCACCCAAGCTTCTCCTTGCAAAAAAGACGAGGAGGGGAGGGGAGGAACAAATTGGACGCAAGCAAAATCAAAAGCAAACATCAAACATAAAGCAAAATCAGGAGGGGAGCAGAGGAGAGGGAAAACACCTTTCTTCACAAGCTTTTCCTGCAGTTCTAGCCATCGGACGACACTCCGCAGCGAGAGTGGAGAAGGGGATTTCTGTGGGGGAGAAAAGAGGGGGAGAACGAAAAAGAAATGGCTTTGAGTAACTCCTCCACGAGAGAGGGGAAGTTATGATGGTGAGTGGGAGAAAATGGAACGGGCAAACCCACGATCATGGGAGAAAAAAAACAGGCAAAGCCCACGATCCGGGTAGTTACTAAAAATAATCATAATAATTAAATAGAATAACAAAATAACTAAACACAACTGAACATAGTGCAAAATATAATTGACATTAATGACAGTTAGTTCAATTACTACAATCACAAAGGTACAAAACAAATGCCTTAGATACATTATTCAATAGTCAGTACAAAAAAATTAAAAATTTTAATGACAGTCAGTAAAATAAAATTAAAAATAAAATAAAAAAGATGGTCAGTACAATTTTTTTTAAAATAAAACACTAAAAACCCAAAAAATTATTCAATACAATAGTTTTTAGATTTTATTTTATAACAATAAAAAAATGCCTCACACTCACCTAAGCGGATGAAGTGGGCTCATTCCTAGCTAAGCCTCGCTGGAGATACTGGCGGTACACTTCCGGTCACACGTCACATAACGGACTCGCCTAATCCAGCTCGTTCCTGGCTCCGCTTGCCCGTAGGGACCCCTGGGTCGGCCCCGCCCTGCCGCGGAGGGGCAAAAGTTCAAATAGATAAACCGGGTCAGTACGAGAACGCCACTCGGTGCGGCGCTGGTTATTCTGTTTCCCCCCTAAAACCACACCCCCACCCCTACGATAGATAATGGGGCAAGTCATGTGCCGGACTCACCTCCGCATGCGACGGCGCGGCACGCCGCACCGTCGCCTGCTCCGGCTCGTTCCTGGCTCGGCCTAGCCCGGGGTGTCCCCGCGGACTCGCATCCGCTCACCGCGGGGACCCCCCGGCTCGACCTCGCGCTGACACGGCAGTGCGCTTGTTTGACAGGCGCAGTGTGGTTATTCTGTATCCACCCCAGACACACCCCCACCCCTAAGATAGATAATGGGGTTGTGTATTCACCACTTGGTTGACAGGCGCTACCATGGAGGGGCAAAAATCGAAACACAAAAGATGGCTCAGTACGACAGTGCCACTTAGTGCGGGGCTGGTTATTCTGTTTCCCCCTAAAACCACACCCCCACCCCTAAGATAGATAATGGGGCAAGTCATGTGATGGACTCGCCTCCGCAAGTGACGCCACGGCACACCGCGTCGTCGCCTGCTACGGCTCATTCCTGGCTCGGCCTCGCCGTGGGGTTCCCGCGGACTCGCATCTGCTCACTGTGGGGACCCCCCGGCTCGGCCTCGCGCTGACACGGCGGTGCGCTTCTTTGAGAGGCGCAGTGCGATTATTTTTTTTCCACCCCAAACACACCCCCACCCCTAAGATAGATACTGGGGTTGTTTCTTCACCACTTGGTTGACTGGCGCTACCACGGAGGGGCAAAAGTCCAAACACAAAAGATGGCTCAGTACGACAATGCCAAGCAGGGGCAAAGGGAGAGAGGGAACAAAAAAAAAAAAAAAAAAAAAAAAGAACCAACAAAAAAAAAAAAAAAAAAGAAAAAAAAAAAAAAATAAAAACCAAAAAAAAAAAAAATAAAAAAAAACAAAACAAAAATAAAAAAAAAAAACAAAAAAACACAAAAAAAAACTAATCTCACTACCCGCCAAAAAAAAAAAAAACAACAAAAAAAAAAAAAAAAACAAACAAAAACCACAAAACACACAACACCACCCCCCCCCCCCCAAATACACCCCCACACCTAAGATAGATAATGGGGCAAGTCATGTGACAGACTCCCCACCGCATGCGACGCCGTGGCACACCGCGTCGTCGCCTGCTCCGTCTCTTTCCTGGCTCAGCCTCGCCGGGGGTTCCCGACGGACTCACATCTGCTCGCCGCAGGGACCCCCCAGCTCGGCCTCGCGTTGACATGGCAGTGCGCTTGTTTGACAGGCGCAGTGCGGTTATTCTATTTCCACCCCAAATGAACCCCCACCCCTAAGATAGATAATGGGGTTGTGTATTCACCGCTTGGTTGGCAGACGCTACCGCGGAGGGGCAAAAGTCCAAACACAAAATATGGCTCAGTATGACAATGCCACACGATGCGGTGCTAGTTTTTCTGTTCCCTCCCCCCAAACACACCCCACCCCTAAGATAGATAATAGGGCAAGTCATGTGACGTACTCGCCTCCTCATGCGAAGCCGCGGCACACCGTGTCGTCGCCTGCTCCGTCTCGTTCCTAGCTCGGCCTTGCTGTGTGGACCCGCCGGCTCGGCCACGTGCTACCGCGGACGGGAAAAAGTCCAAACACAAAAGATGGCTCAGTACGACAATGCCACACGGTGCAGTGCTAGTTTTTCTATTTCCCCCCAAACGCAACCCCACCCCTAAGATAGATAATGGGGCAAGTCATGTGACTGACTCGCCTGCGCATGCGACGCTGTGGAACGCCGCCTCGTCGCCTGCTTTGGCCCGTTCATGGCTCGGCCTCGACGGGGGGTCCCCGCACTGCGGGGACCCCCCGGCTCAGCCTCGCGCTAACGCGGAGGGGCAAAAGTCCAAACACAAAAGATGTGTTAGTACGACAATGCCACTCGGTGCGGCGCTGCTTATTCTGTTTACCCCTAAAACCACACCCCCACCCCTAAGATAGCTAATGGGGCAAGTCATGTTATGGACTCGCCTCCGCATGCAATGCCGTGGCATGCCGCGTCGTCGCCTGCTCCGGCTTGTTCCTGGCTCGGCCTCACGCTACCGCGGAGGGGCAAAAGTCCAAACACAAAAGATGGCTCAGTACGACAATGCCACGCGGTGCGGTGCTAGGTTTTCTGTTTCCCCCTCAAACACCCCCCCCCCCCCCCCCCCCACCAACCCAAACAAAAACACCCACTCAGCCCTCCAAAACCCAAACCCAAACCGCACCCCTAACATAGACAAAATGGGGCAATATAAAATTATGTGAAAAAATGTGCTTATAAAATAAAAAGTAGTATAAAAAATTGTGTTTGACAAATCAAAAAGCAATATAAAAAATGTTTTTACAAAAGCAAAAAAAATTGACCGCCCTAAGGACCAGTCGGACCCACACAGTCTCATACTTAGATTGCGCCCACAGCGAACCATGGGCGAGTCCTTTGGTAACAACAGTGCGTGGGGCCAGTGGACCAGGGCCGACATGTCATGGACAGAGAGCGAGCGTCGTGTGTAAGCGCTCAAGGAAATATACGACCGCACAGCGTCACTAGCGCTTATAAACCGGCCCTCAAGCCTCTCGGCTGCCGAGGTGGAGCTATTTGGGCCGAATCAGACGACTCAGGGAGAGGGCCCAATAGGACTGCCCGTTGGTTGTCTGCCTCCAGTACAAATTCCTAGTAACACCCACGGCCCATTGAAGGAACCAAAGCGGAAAAATAAAATAAAACCACAACAAAAAAGTTCAACTACTGATTATAGAAAAGTTCAAATACACATTCGCTGTAAAATAAATCAATCAACTATTTATCTATTTTTTTAAAAAAAATTGATAATCTTTTTTAAGAAAAGCTAAAGAAAATGTTAGATATGCAGCACGATAATTAAATGACTAGAGAAAGGATATATCAACTTAGGAGATTTTTTTAAAAATCCAAAACAAATTTTTTAAAAGTTCAACTACTAAAATTCAAAAAATTTAAAAGAAATTGGTTGTGCAGCACGATCAATTTTATTTTTTTAAATCTTTAGAACTATCCAGAGTCAACTAATAACTTTGTGGTCTAAATTTCCATCAGTACCGAAAGTTACACCGTTAGAAACAGTCTAAAAAAGACTGTCAGTTTGAACAAAAATAAATTCCATCAGTACTAATAAAAAATACTACAACCCTTGAATGGGGCTGGGGCTTACCATACAAAAATGACGGGGCTTGTCATAGAAAGTACATCATTACTATCATTAACAGCTTGTAAGTTCAACTATTTCTACATAAGAAGTACTACAACTCTGAAGAGCATATAATTTCGTTTTCTCACTATTTCCATGAAAATATACCAGTACTAACAGAGAATGTATGTCAGTTCAAGATCAGTGCTGGTCAGAAAATAAAATATAACTTATACAGTTGAGCTCACATACATTAAAAAAAAGGAACCATTCAAACCATATGAAAAACATAGACCGTTCTCATCAACATTATTTAAAAAAACATACGACAAAATCAAACGCCACACAAATGCCACAACCGGCTTGCTTCAACAGGAACAGACTACAGTACGCATAGTCTAAACTCCATAGAACCCTTTTCGCTGTAGAACATCACCATCACCACATCTCCGGCCTCAATTCCAGACTCGGAGACAAACTCCTTCCACCCTGCAGTTAGGTTAATGCAACCATCAGGGTCAATGTGGTAGGCAACTTCCATATATTGATAGCCATTCTTGTGAACCGTCTCCAAGTTTAGCATCCCTGAACTAGCAGCAGCAACCTGATTCTGGATGGCATTTTCTGCAATTGGGCATGCAAAGAAAAAAGAAAAGTAAACATCTGACATAACTGAATATATGCACAGATCTGGCAACTATTAAAGAACAAGTGCAAGATCTGAACCAAAAAAAAATACCGAACTAACTACTGTTAATACCTGATGAAACTGAAGAAATATACATAAAAATACCTACTGTTAACTACTGACAAAACTGAACAAAAATACAGACCTAGCTACTGGTAAAACTAAAAGAGCTGACGAAAATATAGATTCAGTCATGGATTTGAAATGAAACCTACAAAGTAGAGAACAAATAATAGGAAACACATAGGGCACCCGAAACCCACGGTTGGAGGTCAGCAGCGACGCAAGCTGCCCATGGCGCTGCCTCTCGGTGATCTCCAGACCATCTTCGTACACACAAACCACCGCTATGGGTACCATCCTTGCCAGGCAGCCGCACGAACAATCCTCCATGGACACCACAGGGAAAAAAGCAAGAACAAAGATAAGGATTGGACCCTAGATCTCAGCTTTGGAGGAATGAAGAAGAGGGAGGAGGAGTCTGAGCCACGCAGCAACATAAATGGATAGGATATATAGCCAGGATGATTGGCGGATTATAAAAATAATAAACGTGGAGGTAGGTGGTAGCCGGTAGAAAATCGCATACACAGGAGTTATTCTGCTGTCCACATGCAGTCCTACAACACTGACACGGAGCAGTTCAAGTACACATACGGTAGCCGTTCAAGGCGCATGGATGTCTACGAGCAAATTCAACGACAACAGAAAAACGCACAGGAAACTTAATTTCAGCGTTTGACCAAAATTTAAAAAATCAAACACTCAAAACAAACATGCTAGACGACCACCGAATCCAAAAAAGCAGTCAACAGAAACTATTGCGCACAAGCCGGTTCCGCTGAAGAGTAAAACATCTAGGAATGGAGTACGAGCAACTCCAGGAGCAAAATTGACGATGGATAAGTCGTCCTACAAACCTCACACCACTCCCTACAACGCTAATTTGAAAACAGAACACCCGAGCAGCAAGAACATACATGCGAGGCGGCCATGGCCAATGCGCAAGACCTACACAACTTTTGACGAAAAATTCCCATCAAATACTCTCCAAAAACTCTCCCGCGGCGATGAATTGAAGATCTCTATAACACATACAAGCGCATACAAACATAAATCGCGCGCTCCGAAGAGCACGGCGAACACCTGCGGCGGGAACACCTCCGCCATGGCTGCTCACGGCGTCACCGGCGGCCCCCTGAATTCGAAAAACACGACTAGAAGAACGCACGCGCGTGCGGAATCTCGTCGACGACTCCTCTGGCAATGCGCGACCAGCAGGAGCGCGCCGGAGAACCGCCGGAAGCTCGCCGACGAAACCCCTAATTCCGCCCATGGAAGACAGACAAATCAGTTCGAATAGAAAAGCACGTCAGTACAACCGCACGAATTCGTCCGTTCAAGCAAAGTAACAGAATAATATATATGGGACACCTAGGTAAATTATCTGGGACACCTAGGTGCCTGGGCACCTTGATTGTTTTAGAAACCGTACCACATCACAAGGTATGTTTGAGTTGTTTCCTAACTATTCTTCAAGCAAAGACTTTTCATGCTTACATTTTATTTTTGTTTCCTAACTATTAGGCATGCAAGACTTGTCATACAATAAATCGTATTAATGTTTGATTTTTTCTGAACTACTGTGGATATCTAATACTCGTATTTTTCTTTCCTAACTATCTAATAAGGGTATCTAATACCTACTAACGAAATTATCTACATACACGGCTACGTATATACCCAATATTTTTTTTAAAACTATTACGTTTTATTTTTCTTTCCTAACTATCTAATACGTGTATCTAATACCTACTAACAAATTATGTACATACGCGGGTATCACCTGTAGAAAACAGGGCTTTGGTTGAGGCCAGGATAAGGGCATTAATCCCGGTTCACTCACGAACCAGGACCAAAGGGGGCATCAGTCCCGGTTCATGAGGCCACGGCGCCAGCCGGGCCTCGGGGGCCATTGGTCCCGGTTCGTCTGACCCCTTTGGTCCCGGTTCCAGACATGAATCAGGACCAATGGGCCTCGCTCCTGGCCCACAACCTTTAGTCCCGGTTGGTGGCTGGAACCGGGACCAAATGTAGTCCTTTAGTCCCGGTTTTAGCCACCAACCGGGACTAAAGAGAGGCCTATATATACCCCCGCCCCTGCCCGCGAGCAGAGCCACTGCTCTGTTTTTTTGGACGGCCGTGGGAGAGTTTTGTGGTGCTCTAGCTCACCTCCTATGCACATGAGGTGTTCTATGAAATGCCCGAGCCACACTTAAGCTTTCTCCACTCGAAGCTCCTTGTCCAAGCTCCATTTTTCTCAAGATTTGTCTAGGTTTTGCGGTCCGTCCTGTCCCGTCCCCGTCCTCACCGCCGTCGATCGCCCACACTTATCTCGTCGCCGGCACCACCGTGGTGAGACTCTTGTTCTTATCTTCTTTCTAAAAGAAAAAATTCTTACTTCTATGATTTAGATAGATACTTGTATAATTTTCTTACTTTTATTATTGTTTATTATTATATAGTGCGATGGTTTTGGTATCCGCCTCCGTCGGCCCTCGTCCTGTCTATGATTCAGATGTGGTATATATTATCTTTTATAACTATTTGTTCCATTTAGTGTTTATGACAATTATGCCGACCAACGTGACATAGATGTTTTTATCTAGGAGGTATGTGAACCGGAAATTCCAACCGACCCTATTGTCGAGAGGTTAAATTTAGTTGAAAAAGAAAACAATTACTTGAAGAAAATATTGAAAAGAATTGAGGAGGAGAAGATGAGATTGGAGTTGGATGTTACGGATGTCGTCGATGATCACAAGATCAAGATGGATGAAATGCGCTTGAAGATTAGAAAGATTAAAAAATATGCCATTCATACTGAGGCTTGGTATCATTATGCTATCGGATCAATTGTTACCTTAGTTGCGATTATGATCGCATTTGTTATTGCATTGAAATGTTTTACATACTTTCAATGTATGGTTTAATTAGATGCTCTGGAGAGCTATATGTTGTTCAATGAGAACTATGTATGAACTTTATGTATTTATTTTTTCAGTAATAACATTTGATCACTACTGTACTTTGGTTTCAATGTGATGATGAACTTCTATTAATTTGGTCACTTCTCTATTCATGATGTTCTGTAATGATTTTTGACACACTTAATTATATATAATGCACGCAGATGAACCGGCAATGGATGTATGGTAACAGATGCACCTCCGAGTACATTAAGGGCGTGCATAATTTTCTCGAAGTGGCTGAGGCAAACAAGCAGAATGGTTTTATGTGTTGTCCATGCCCTAGATGTGAGAATACGAAGTCTTACTCTGACTCGAAAACCCTTCACATCCACATGCTTGAGAAGGGTTTCATGCCACACTATAATGTTTGGACCAAGCACGGAGAAAGAGGGGTTATGATGGAAGACAACGAAGAAGAAGAGGATGATGACAACTATGTGCCCCCTGAATACGGTGATGCTGCAACGGGGAAAGCTGTAGATCAAGAGGAACCAGACGATGTGCCCGATGATGATCTTCGCCGGGTCATTGTTGATGCAAATAGACAATGCGAAAGTGAAAAGGAGAAGTTGAAGTTCGATCGCATGTTAGAGGATCACAAAAAAGGGTTTAACCCCAATTGCGAAGATGGCAACACAAAGCTCAGTATCATACTGGAATTGCTGCAATGGAAGGCAGACAATGGTGTATCTGACAACGGATTTGAGAAGCTACTGAAAATAATGAAGAAGAAGCTTCCAAAGGATAACGAATTGGCCGACAATACGTACCGAGCAAAGAAGGTTCTATGCCCTATAGGATTGGAGGTGCAGAAGATACATGCATGCCCTAATGACTGCATCCTCTACCGCGGTGCGTACGAGGATTTGAACGCATGCCCGGCATGCGGTGCATTGCGGTATAAGATCAGACGAGATGACCCTGGTAATGTTGATGGCGAGCGCCCCAAGAAGAGGGTTCCTGCCAAGGTGATGTGGTATGCTCCTATAATACCACGGTTGAAACGTCTGTTCAGAAACAAAGAGCATGACAAGTTGATGCGATGGCACAAAGAGGACCGTAAGAAAGACGGGAAGTTGAGAGCACCCACTGACGGGTCGCAGTGGAGAAAAATCGAGAGAAAGTGGGGGGACTTTGCAGGTGACGCAAGGAATGTATGGTTTGGTTTAAGCGCGGATGGCATTAATCCTTTTGGGGAGCAGAGCAGCAATCATAGCACATGGCTCGTGACTCTATGTATCTATAACCTTCCTCCTTGGCTATGCATGAAGCGGAAGTTCATTATGATGCCAGTTCTCATCCAAGGCTCTAAGCAACCCGGCAACGACATTGATGTGTACTTAAGGCCAGTAGTTGAAGAACTTTTACAGCTGTGGAATGGAAAGTGTGTATGTGTGTGGGATGAGCACGACCAGCAGGAATTTGACCTACATGCGTTGCTGTTTGTAACCATCAATGGTTAGCCTGCTCTCAGTAACCTTTCAGGATAGACAAACAAGAGATACCACGTATGCACGCACTGTTTAGATGACACCGAAAGTATATGTTTGGACAAATGCAGGAAGAATGTGTACCTGGGGCATCGTCGATTTCTTCCGACCAACCATCAATGTCGAAAGAAAGGCAAGCATTTCAAAGGCGAGGCAGATCACCGGAAGAAGCCCGCTGTCCGTAGTGGTGATCACATACTTGCTATGGTCAATGATTTACAAGTAATCTTTGGAAAGGGTCCCGGTGGACTATCTGTACCGAATGACGCTGAGGGACGCGCACCCATGTGGAAGAAGAAATCTATATTTTGGGACCTACCCTATTGGAAAGACCTAGAGGTCCGCTCTGCAATCGACGTGATGCACGTGACAAATAATCTTTGCGTGAACCTGCTAGGCTTCTTGGGTGTGTATGGGAAGACAAAAGATACACCGGAGGCACGGGAGGGCCAGCAACGTGTGCACGAAAAAGACGGCATGCCTCCAAAGCAGTATGAAGGTCCTGCCAGCTATGCTCTTACCAAAGAAGAGAAGGAAATCTTCTTTGAATGCCTGCTCAGTATGAATGTCCCGTCTAGCTTCTTGTCGAATATAAAGGGAATAATAAATATGGCAGAGAAAAAGTTCCAGAACCTAAAGTCTCATGACTGCCACGTGATTATGACGCAACTGCTTCCGGTTGCATTGAGGGGGCTTATATCGGAAAATGTTCGATTAGCCATTGTGAAGCTATGTGCATTCCTCAATGCAGTCTCTCAGAAGGTGATCGATCCAGAAATCCTACCAAGGTTAAGGAGTGATTTGGCGCAATGTCTTGTCAGTTTTGAGCTGGTGTTCCCACCATCCTTCTTCAATATCATTACGCACGTCCTAGTTCATCTAGTCGACGAGATTGCCATTCTAGGCCCTGTATTTCTACACAATATGTTCCCCTTTGAGAGGTTCATGGGAGTCTTAAAGAAATATGTTCGTAACCGTGCTAGGCCAGAAGGAAGCATCTCCACGGGCCATCAAACAGAGGAGGTCATTGGGTTTTGCGTTGACTTCATTCCTGACCTTAAGAAGATTGGTCTCCCTCAATCGCGGTATGAGGGGAGACTGACTGGAAAAGGCACGCTATGAGCGGACTCAATAATATGTAGGGACGGGCATTCTTGGTCTCAAGCACACTACACAGTTCTACAGAATTCTACCTTGGTGACCCCGTATGTCAATGAACACAAGAATATTCTGTGCTCCAAACATCCGGAGCAGTGTGATGACTGGATTACATATGAACACATCAGGACTTTCGGCAGTTGGTTGCAAACACGTCTCATGGGTGACAACACTATTTCAAATGAGCTATACTCGTTGGCGAGGGGACCATCTTCGACTGTATTGACTTACAAAGGGTACGAGATAAATGGGAATACATTTTACACGATCGCCCAAGATCAAAAGAGCACCAACCAAAACAGTGGTGTCCCCTTTGATGCAGCAACCAAGAGGGGAAATGACACATATTATGGTTACATAGTGGACATATGGGAACTTGACTATGGACATCATTTTAAGGTCCCTTTGTTTCAGTGCAAATGGGTCAATCTGCCATGAGGCGGGGTACAGGTAGACCCACAGTACAGAATGACAACAGTGGATCTGGACAATCTTGGGTACACAGACGAACCATTCGTCCTAGCCAATGATGTGGCGCAGGTTTTCTATGTGAAGGACATATCTACCAAACCGGAAAAAAAGATAAGGAAGCGAATACATCATACGATGAGCCAAAGCGCCACATAGTTCTTTCAGGAAAAAGAGACATCATGGGAGTGGAGGGCAAAACAGACATGTCTGAAGATTATGAAAAGTTTCATGAAATTCCTCCCTTCAAAGTCAAGGCTGACCCAAGCACCATGTTAAACGATGAAGATTATCCATGGTTACGGCGCAATAAGCAAAGGACACAAGCGAAGAAAAAGTGAAGACTTTCTCTCCACAACTATTATGATGATGCCTTTGATCTAGAATATCATTGCAGTTACATGTGAAGAAATGAAATGCCTTTTGTAACAGATGAGTTTTCGTATGAAACCCTGATACTTCGAAAGAGATTGTCCATTTTGTACACGAAGTGCATCCAGCTTTTGTCGTAACCCTCTCAACTTTTTAGCACATGCTATGTGGGTGAAATGATGATACCATGCCAACTTTCAACCTTTTCAGAGTTCATTTGTAGTGCTTTTCAACTTCAGGGTCATTTAGCTAAAAAAAATCAATAAATGCATGAAAAATACTAAATGAAGTCAGAAAGGGTTGAAAATTGATGATGTGGCTTTGAATGGTGCATTTTGAACACACAAAAAGTCTGGAGTTCAAATAAGTTCAAAAAATGAAATCCCTTTGTAACAGATGAGTTTTCGTCCGAAACCCTGATACTTCGAAAGAGATTGTCCATTTTGTACACGAAGTGCATCCAGTTTTTGCCGTAACCATCTCAACTTTTTAGCACATGCTATGTGGGTGAAATGATGATACCATGCGAACTTTCAACCTTTTCAGAGTTCATTTGAAGTGCTTTTCAATTTCAGGGTCATTTAGCTCAAAAAATCAGTAAATGCATGAAAAATACCAAATGAAGCCAGAAAAGGTTGAAAATTGATGATGTGGCTTTGAATGGTGCATTTTGAACACACAAAAAGTCTGGAGTTCAAATAAGTTCAAAAAAATGAAATCCCTTTCGTCCCGGTTCGTGCCACCAATCGGGACCAATGCCCCCCTTTCGTCCCGGTTCGTGCCACCAACTGGGTCCCGTTTGGTGGCACGAACCGGGACTTAGAGATTTTCACAGCTTCATCCGCCAGTTCCCCCGACAACGCCGAGCTCATCGACGCCGCCAGGCCGCCCCGACGCCGTCCGCCGCTCCCGCCGTCGCCGTCGCCGGGCCCCTGCCCCGTCGTTGTCGTCGCCGTCGCCGGGCCCCTGCCCCGTCGTTGTCGTCGCCGTCGTCGTCCCCGAGCCCGCGGCCCTGCCCCGCCCCCGAGCGCGCCCGGTCACGCCCCTGCCCCGGCCCGCCCCCGCCGTCGCCGTCGCCGTCGCCGGCACCGGCGCCCTCGCCGCCACCGTCGTCGCCGTCGCCCTCGCCCTCGCCGGCCGCCCCCGCTGTGAGCCGCCGCCACCTCGGCTCGCTGCATATGTTGATTTTTTTTATATGATGAATTTTTTTGTTCATATATAATGTATGTATGTGGCTATGTATGTATGGATGGATAGCATTTTTTTTTGTTCATATATAATGTATGTATGGATGGATAGCATTTTTTTTGTTCATAGAATATTTTTTTTGTTCATAGAAATTAGGTAAAATTTACCAAGTTACTAAGTTAATAAATTAAAATGTTCATATATTCAAAATGAGGGGTGAGCGTCGTTGTCGATCTACCCCCTCCCTGATAACTTTGACATGAGGGGGGACGTCGGACATGCATGAGAGAGAGGCGGTCCGCTCGTCGGACATGTCATGTGGAATTTTTTTTTGTTCATATAGAAAACTCCGGTAACTTTGACATGAGGGGGGACGTCGATCAGCCCCCTCTCGTCCGACCAACTCTCGAGTCCACCCAAACCGGGACTGAAAAAGCGTTGTCGAGGCCACGCCAAACCGGAACAAGTCTAGATATATCAGAAAAACAAGTCTAGATATATCGGACGATATGTAGATTTGTCGGATATCGGGTTTGCTTTCTAATAAATAATTGTTGTCATCTATGTATCATTTTATATCGCGGTGGACATATTGGGCGACCAACTCTCGAGGCCAACCAAACCCTAGAAAAAAAGCGTTGTCGATCTCCTACCCCCTCCCGCCCCTACCCGACAAACTCTCGAGGCCACCCAAACCCCTAGAAGAAAACTCCGGTAACTTTGACATGAGGGGGGACATCGATCAACCCCCTCTCGCCCGACCAACTCTCGAGTCCACCCAAACCGGGACTGAAAAAGAGGTTGTCGAGGCCAACCCAAACCGGAACAAGTCTAGATATATTGAACCACCCAAACCCTGAAAGTATAACCCCGGCCCGATAACTTCGACATGAGGGGGACGTCGGACATGCATGAGAGAGGCGGTCCGCAACTAATCCATTGCTCATATATGCATATGATTCCTTGTTGTGATATTAGCTAGGTCTATGTTTGCCACTAATATATCCATCTCTCATGTTTGTATATTGCCATGTTGTAATATTTGCAGAAACTATGGACAGAGACTTACAACAAGAAGAGTTGTTGGGGGATATAATCCGCGATGGAGGTGATCCCTTCTTGTTTCTCAACGACACCGATGGTCAGGAAGGAGAGGATGACGGCTCCGGTAATCCAACAATGGAGGAGGAAGGAGATCATGACGGCTCCGGTGACCGAATGGCGGAGGAAGAAGACCATGATGACGGCTCTGGTGACCGAACGGAGGAGGGAGCTGTTGCAAAGTCCGGCGAGGTATATATATTAATTAAGCCTGTGATGACTTGATGCATTAATTGTTTTGGTATGTACATATATTAACGCTTCTTTCTTCTTTTATAGCCCTCCGGATCGAGCCAAACTTTCATAAGGAGACGAGGCCCGAAGAAAAGGTTACGCCAGGATGAAAGGTTCACGATCACAGAAATCGCAGACGATGGCCAACCGATTGAACCCAAGCGGACCAAGGACACATTTGTTAGTCAGTGCAGAGCTTTTGTTAGGGACAGCGTCCCGATCAGCGTCCAGGAATGGAATAAGAGTAAGGACGACCCTGAAGTTTCTTATGTCCAGGATAGACAGAAAGATGGTCTTTGGACCTTGCTGATGGCAAATTTCAGCCTACCACCAGAGGAGGATCCGAATAAGCCAGTTATAGAGCCAAAGGTCAAGGCGTTTGCTCTGAAGAAGATGGCAGATCTATTCAGGAACTGGAAGAAAGAGTTGAACACAAAGTTTGTCGACAAAGGGAAGACTCCAGAATTCACCGGCCGATATGAGAAGATAAGAGATCACTGGCCCGCATTTGTGGCCTACAAGAAATCGGATAAGGGTAAGAAAAGGTCAGAGACAAACAAAAAAAATGCTGCAAAGAAGAAGTATCACCATCACACGGGGTCAGGTGGCTACTACAAAGCCCGGCCGTTGTGGGACAAAGCTGAGCAAGACCTGCTTGCTAAAGGGGTCCAACCAGCGACATTGAACTGGCTAGATCGGTGTAAGACCTAGTTCTTCGGTGTTGGGGGAACTTTGGACCCAGAAACAGGGGAGTGTCGTTGGACGGATGAGCAACTTGCAATACCCTTCAAGAAGCTTCAGCAATATATCAGTGCAGCGCAGGAAGGGACGTTCATTCCCAACAAAGAGAAGGACGAGCTGACTGAGGACCTCGGGAATCCTGAGCACCCTGGACGAACACGAGGCACACCAGGCTCCGTTCCGTGGGTGGTTGGGTTTCCTGGCAGTGGTGGTTACAGAAGCCGAGAGAGAAAGAGGAAAGCAGAAGTGAGCGAAATGCAGAAGCTCAATGCAAGAATAGCAAAGCTAGAGGAACTTGCAGCTGCCGGCCAACCATCTCAGCGGCACGAAGATCCTTGCTTCGACGCTGCCCCAGAAGCTACCCCACCATCTCAGCGGAGAAGCAGCGTGGCTTCCACGGAGCTCGTTCAGCCTGATTTCACGGCTCCTCCCTACCCCATGGATACTATCACGGAGGCTCAACATTGCGAGCTAATGACGAAATGCCAGAACCTCACTTTGAGGGCGGCTGTCGGCTCTGTTGCACCTCCTCAAGCTAACGAAACTTTTCACTGACGTCCGATTCCACATGGCTATGCTGTTGTGATGGTGGATGAAATAATGGAGGGATTTGAGGAGCTGGAGCTTGACCACCCTACAGGTGAAGGGGAGAATCATCTAGTTTATGCTTTGAGGAGTACCTGTCTATGGAGGAAGGAGTACATCAAGCTTCCAAACTGGACGCCTCCTCCTCCGGCGAGTCAGGGCACTCCGCATCCTCCTCCGCCTCCTCCTCCGGCGAGTGATCAGGGCACTCCGCCTCCTCCTCCGCCTCCTCCGGCGCGTGAGGGCACTCCGCCTCCTCCGGCGCGTCAGAGCACTCCACCTCCTCCTTCGCCTCCTCCGGCGTGTCAGCGGACTCTGCCACATCAGCAACTGCAGAAGAGAGACGGCGCCGCTCCGGTGGCTAGCAGTACAATAGGCGGGAAGAAATTCAAATACGGTCCAAGCCTCAAGCCTCTAGAAAAGTTATATGAGAGGACCGACGAGGAAAACGCGGAAATCAGTGCTGTCGAAGTGGAGGCCCATTTTGCACGGAAACCTCCACCTCCGAAGGAAACAATAGATCAGGTGAAAGTGAAGCGCACTCTACGTGCCCTTAAACGACCACCACCGTCTCCGCCGCAATCCAACTATGAGCGCATTATTGAAAGGACATATAAGGAAGCGCAGCGGTCGGGAAGTACTTACAGTGCTCCAAGAGAAGCAAAACGAAGAAGTGGGAAAACAATTCCCCAGCTCGGCGAATAGGCGAAGCAATCGTGCTCCCCGCTCAAGGTGTCTAGCGATATTGTCGCTAATCATTCGGGGCTACTGCCCGGTACCAATCCTGCTGATTACCTGGCCGATGATGTATAGTTTGAAATGTTAGAGGTAGTAGATATCTTCAGATACGAGTACGGGAAGCCTCTCGTCAAACCTGATCATCCTCCTCTAACAACGATGATGCGAAGATTGCATGAATGGTACATGGATACCTGCAGGAAGTCTGGGAAGGATAGTTTGATGCTGGCAATTAAAGAGGAGCACGACCTCGTTGGAACTGAGGTGATGCCTGTTGAATTTGTGGAGTTATTCCAGTTATTCAATCAAGATGCTCTCGACAAACAACTCATGACTTGCTACTGTCTATAAGTATTACTTTTGTAATTAAGTCTCTATAGCTCAGCTCTTTCATTGCATGTATATATAATTATCCTCACTATATTATGTAGACTGAAGATCGTCGAATGCAAAAAAACACAAATATATGACATTGGGTTCATTAACCCAAATACCATAAATGAATGGTCGGTTAAAAACAGAGTCGAAGATACCGAGGACAACTTGCTACAATCGTTGCTTCGAAATCAAAACAAAGGAAAAATACTCTTTCCTTACAATTTCAATTGAGTGTTACTGTCTTGTGCATATTCGGTTTCGCTTACTCGAGGTTATAGTAATGTAATTGATGAGTTATGCATGCGTGCGCAGCTTCCACTTTATTCTACTAGAGATTAAACTTGATTGGGGAGTAGTAACTGTCTTAGACTCGAGACGAAAAGATCCCAATAAGTATGCGGACATGACTGCAATGCTCCAGAAGTAAGTTCAATCGATCATTATCGCACCATATCATATCGGCAACTTTGGTCATTTCCGGATATCAAGTAATTATTTTCTTTGTCTGGCAGGGTTTGGAAAGAGTTCACCGGAATCGTTCTAGGACTGACGAGGGAGCTGCGATTTACACACCCAAAAGTAAGTAGTACTAGCTAGTTCCGCGCATCTCCCATTGATTATAGTTTCATCAATACCATTTATCATGCTTGATTATCAGTTTGGTTGAACTCTATTCTCGTAAAGTGCTTGTGGCAGGAAGGCGGGAATAATTTATGTGGATACTACGTTTGCGATTTCATCTACAACGCGACCTCTCAGCGGGGCTACTCTGACAAACAATATGAAGTACGTAAACAATAATATTCACAATTTCATTTTATTACTATCAATTGTGTTGAGTTTCATTTATATATATATGTATGTATTGACCCCCTTCTTTAAATTAGATGTGGCAGATGCGGGATGAACTCCTACCACATGATCGCATACGAGCAATTCAAGAGGAATTGGCGGGATTCTTTATTGACCGCGTCATAAATGAGAAGGGAGAATACCATGTGAAAATTGAAATGGATTTTAGATGTTAGGGATTGTAAGAGATGTTATATTGTATATATGTAGTAGTAGCGTCGGATAGATATACGGAAACTTGTTGTTCGACCAATCTCTCGGAGAAAGAGAGGTCACTTATCTCTGTATATGTTCATGACGATCTTGTGTAATTAA
Source organism: Thinopyrum elongatum (assembly GCA_011799875.1). Taxonomy (NCBI): domain Eukaryota; kingdom Viridiplantae; phylum Streptophyta; class Magnoliopsida; order Poales; family Poaceae; genus Thinopyrum; species Thinopyrum elongatum. The sequence continues at coordinate 676,396,695 of CM022299.1, read as the reverse complement.
TATGGTTCCTTCATTTGCATACTAGCTAGCGTGTCGAGTTCTCTCTATATGTATAGTAGCTAGTGTTGACCAAGCACGGAGAAAGAGAGGTCACTTCTCTCTATTAGCTAGCTAACACAATATGAAACCCCTAAATTAACCCTTCAAAACCCCTAACCAACCCCCCCCCCCCCCAACCCCCCCCCCCCCCCCCCCCCCCCCTCCCCTTTCTAAAAACAAAAACCCCAGCGGCTGCGAGCTGCTGACGCGTGGCAGCCTTTTGGTCCCAACCGGGACTAAAGGTCCTCCTGCCTGGGCGCCCCGCAGCGGCCACGTGGAGCTCCTTCTGTCCCGGTTCGTAAGCGAACCGGGACTAAAGGTTTTGTGCTTTAGTCCCGACCCTTTTGTCCCGGTTCCAGAAACGGGTCTAAAGGCCCTCTGGAACCGGGACTAGTTCCCTGTTTTCTACTAGTGTACGTAGATACCCAATATTTTTTTGAACCATTACATTTTATTTTTGTTTCCTAGCTATCTAATACCGGTATCTAATATATACCCAATATATTTCGAGTACATAAACATACCTAAGATATTTTGGGTCATGTATGTATATACCTAGTGATTTATTCAAGGTATGAGATACTTGGTGAATTCTGTGACCTCATGTGTCTAACACTACATTGGCATATCGTATGCATCCTCGTGTGTATTTTCAATGATGTACTTTTCAAGGTATTCAACATTTATTTATTTTAAAGGACGGGTCGCACTTCTTGACGACTAGTTTCGCTATACCAATTAAGGTGATCAAATAATATGAAACGGAATTCTAATTTTTTCCACTCTTTTTTGGATATGTACAATCAATATAGACATCCACACCCAATATTTGTTCGGAAATATTAACGCCCACACGTGTGGGCGTTTGCATCTCGCCCACACGCGTGGATCCACGTCCGTTTGTGGTTGCACGAATCTTGGCATGTTTGTGGTGCCACGTAGGACTGGGTTGGTGTGTGGGCATTCATCCGGTCGCCCACACGTCCGTTTTCACCACACGGAGGGACCGGTGTGTGGGCGTTTAGCAGTTTGCCCACACGTCAGTTTTCACTCACGCACAGGGGCTGGTGTGTGGGCATTTATTAGTTCGCCCACACGCCCGTCTCCTCTCCCACACCCAAAGCTGCCAGTTGCCATGTGTTTTTGCAGGGTACATGGCAACTGCCCTAGTGTGCTTGTAAGCAGATGGCAACTCTCTCTTTTACCCGAACATGTCAGTTGCCATGTGTTTTGCAGGGTACATGGCAACTGCCCTAGTGTGCTTGTAAGCAGATGGCAACTGCCCTAGTGTGCTTGTAAGCAGATGGCAACTCTCTCTTTACCCGAAAATGTTATTTTGCCATGTCTTTTTGTAGCGCTACACGGCATTTGCCTAGTGTTAGTAGGTGGCAACTCCTAAAGTTTTCAAATCATGGCAACTGTAGTAAACCAGACCATACATGGCAACTGCCTAGTGTTAGTAGGTGGCAACCCCTAAAGTTTTCAAATCATGGCAACTATAGTAAACCAGACCATACATGGCAACAACTGCAGTTGTCCAAAAATGGCATCTGGCACTTGACCTAAGATGGCAACTGCAGTTGAGCAACCATGGCAACTGTAGTCGTTCGACATGGCAACTGTAGTTCAGCGACATGGCAACTGCAGTTAAACGAACATGGAAGAGGGTCCGGACCATGGCAACTGCGGGACGCGTGGTGACTGTCACGCGGGGCGTGCGGGACCATGAGATAAGGAGGCCTGTCGTACGGGCGTGTGGGCGTTATCTATTTTGCCCACACGTAGGAGTGTGAGAGGGACCGCGAGAAAAAAAAGAGGCGTGTGGGCATTACTTGTTTTGCCCACACGTAGGCGTGTGGGCTGATCCTCTTAGACACCACACAAAACGTGTGGGCAGACCCCCTAGATGCCACATGTGTGGCAGTTATCATCGTCATATTTGTTTACGTACATATACCTAAGATATTGTAGCATCATCTTGTTTTTCAATACACATATATGTCTTGGAGACATACCCCAAAATGATATATTTTTTACCGTCCTAATTTTAATGGGGACATACCCAAAAATGATATACCTTTTCTGAATACAAGTATATACTTGCAGACATACCCGTAAATGATATTGTATATATACCCGAAAATGATATACTTTGAACCCTTCTCAAGGTATACATGAGCATTTTTCCATCGATCCAGACAAAAGATAACCATACTTTTTATACCCACGATGATGATATACCTAAGTATCTAACTGTTTATATGACTTCCTATTTTACGCAAAAGAAAACTGACTTCCTATTTTATGCAAAAAATAAAGAAGAGCACGTATAAGAAAGAGAGAAGGGCTAACCATAACGCATAAAAAAATATGACTTTTATTATATGCAAAAAAGTATATATATACATACATATATATATATATATATATATATATATAGAGAGAGAGAGAGAGAGAGAGAGAGAGACTCCCATAGGTGAAATTTCCTTGAAACTCTTGGAAAAAAGATAATATATCCCCGATCGAAAACCACTTGCGTTGGTAACTTGGTCCATGTCGATGGAGATATTTATATATCCATCGATCCAATATCCAACAGAAAGAGATACCCGATCGATCGAGGTGACTCCTCGAACATGATTCATATCTTGTCTCAGTCTAGCGAGCGAGATGACGGAGTAGTAGCCAATTAATTAAGGCATCGAATGAATGAATTAACCCCACCCACCCCGACCCGGATAGGAGGAGATATTATGTCCATCAGTCCATGTCAACTCGTACATATAGCTAGTGTGCCGGGAAGGGAATCCCACGGCCGGCCGGCGTGCGTGCGTGTAAATTCATTCGTTGATATCCCAAGAATCGCTCTCGCTCTCGCCCGCTCACCCGGCTGTTATTGTCATCGACCCCGCCCTCGCGCTCGCCCTCGCCGGCACCTGGATCCTTCTTTCTTTCGCGATACAATATTGTTACCGACTACTTTGCACTTCTTTACGGTTCTGTAGGCCTTCTGCCCTGACGCCACTGCGTATCGATCAGTTTCAGCCTAAGCCAAGCCAATGGTTTCTAGTGCTTAATTTACTTCCTTACCTCCATCCCTTTTTCTTTTTGCGGGAACACTTGTCTTTTTGTTAGAGCAAGGAATTAATTACCTACTTGCTGCGAAAGGAGAGTAACGTCGATGATATTTTCGGCTCTGCAGGTAGTGGTAGGTATGTTCATGCATGGGATGGAAAGGAAAGATATAGCAGAGGAAAAATGCATGATAGGGAGAATCTTTATCAACAAAGTAGGAGTAGTAACTTTCTTTGTCCATATCTATCTTCACTGCTTAAAAATGGTAACCACGTAGCTAGCTAGGGTGCATCCATCGACTTACCCAAAAAACAACAAACCAGCTGATCGTTTTGGTTGGATTCTACCACAAGTTGTTGTTTTTCAGAATCTGTATGTCCTCTTTTTCCACAGCATCCTCTAGTAACACACCATTACTTCTCACAAGTGCATGCATGCATGCTCTGGAAACTCCAGCTCCATCATTGCACTAGTACTAGTATTATTTAGCCTTTCAAATGACTAACACCAAACTGTATTCTTTACCTTTTCAAATGACTAACACCAAACTACTTCTCAAAAAAAAAAAAAAATCATCGTTTTACCATCTCTTCCGTTACATAAAGCTTAAGCTTGGACCAGCTGTAATTAATGGCAGTATGTTATCAAGACCACCTTTCAACAGTAATTTTTCTTTTCATGCGAGGGCAAGTCGATCTCATCATTTCGACTTCATCCTGTGGACCATCCGCCACAAACCATACTGCATTACCGACTTCAAGGGACGTTTTTTTTTTTTAGTTTAAAAAAAGGGGGAGATTTTCAGCGACTGACGTGCAATGATTACAGTGAGCTACAAGGAATTAGGAATTGATGGCTGGTGCTTAAAGATGACAAAAAAGAAGTAGATCTTTCACCAACAAAATATTTATTTTTCGAAATGTGCGCGAGGCTCTGCTGCAACCTATCCAATAAACATCTAACTGAAGAAACATGAAAATCAAATCAGGACATCTAGAAAACAGCTTCTTCATATTTAAGTTGCTTCATTATTGAGTGTCCACTGATGGCTTGATGACTTGATACGAGGATTCAAATATATCTCCATCTCCAAGAGAGGAAAAGGTGGTGGACTGTAGCTTGCTTGATCACATATATCTCCATCTCCAAGAGAGGAAAAGGTGATGCATGCATGACCCGCGAGAGGAGAGGAGAGGAGAGAGGTCG